>OX419346.1:0-372500 GCA_948470475.1 Galaxea fascicularis
AAAGGGGTTAACCCATGCTTTTGGGTCAAATTTGGCTTTTGGCTCAAACCTTTGCCTATTTTCAAAGAGGAGTCTAGAAATGATGTTTAAATGCTTACTAGAAACTCCCAAAACATCATTTCTCTTCTTATTTGAGCTGTGTGCAAGATTTCAGCAAAGTTGAAATCTTGGGATCAACGCAAGAACCTAAAGGGGTTAACCCATGCTTTTGGGTCAAATTTGGCTTTTGGCTCAAACTTTGCCTATTTCAAAGAGGAGTCTAGAAATGATGTTTAAATGCTTCTAGAAACTCCCAAAACATCATTTCTCTTCTTATTTGAGCTGTGTGCAAGATTTCAGCAAAGTTGAAATTTGGACCAAAACCCAAAGGGGTTAACCCATGCTTTTGGGTCAAATTTGGCTTTTGGCTCAAACTTTGCCTATTTCAAAGAGGAGTCTAGAAATGATGTTTAAATGCTTCTAGAAACTCCCAAAACATCATTTCTCTTCTTATTTGAGCTGTGTGCAAGATTTCAGCAAAGTTGAAATTTGGACCAAAACCCAAAGGGGTTAACCCATGCTTTTGGGTCAAATTTGGCTTTTGGCTCAAACTTTGCCTATTTCAAAGAGGAGTCTAGAAATGATGTTTAAATGCTTCTAGAAACTCCCAAAACATCATTTCTCTTCTTATTTGAGCTGTGTGCAAGATTTCAGCAAAGTTGAAATTTGGACCAAAACCCAAAGGGGTTAACCCATGCTTTTGGGTCAAATTTGGCTTTTGGCTCAAACTTTGCCTATTTCAAAGAGGAGTCTAGAAATGATGTTTAAATGCTTCTAGAAACTCCCAAAACATCATTTCTCTTCTTATTTGAGCTGTGTGCAAGATTTCAGCAAAGTTGAAATTTGGACCAAAACCCAAAGGGGTTAACCCATGCTTTTGGGTCAAATTTGGCTTTTGGCTCAAACTTTGCCTATTTCAAAGAGGAGTCTAGAAATGATGTTTAAATGCTTCTAGAAACTCCCAAAACATCATTTCTCTTCTTATTTGAGCTGTGTGCAAGATTTCAGCAAAGTTGAAATTTGGACCAAAACCCAAAGGGGTTAACCCATGCTTTTGGGTCAAATTTGGCTTTTGGCTCAAACTTTGCCTATTTCAAAGAGGAGTCTAGAAATGATGTTTAAATGCTTCTAGAAACTCCCAAAACATCATTTCTCTTCTTATTTGAGCTGTGTGCAAGATTTCAGCAAAGTTGAAATTTGGACCAAAACCCAAAGGGGTTAACCCATGCTTTTGGGTCAAATTTGGCTTTTGGCTCAAACTGTGCCTATTTCAAAGAGGAGTCTAGAAATGATGTTTAAATGCTTCTAGAAACTCCCAAAACATCATTTCTCTTCTTATTTGAGCTGTGTGCAAGATTTCAGCAAAGTTGAAATTTGGACCAAAACCCAAAGGGGTTAACCCATGCTTTTGGGTCAAATTTGGCTTTTGGCTCGAACTTTGCCTATTTCAAAGAGGAGTCTAGAAATGATGTTTAAATGCTTCTAGAAACTCCCAAAACATCATTTCTCTTCTTATTTGAGCTGTGTGCAAGATTTCAGCAAAGTTGAAATTTTGACCAAAAACCCAAAGGGGTTAACCCATGCTTTTGGGTCAAATTTGGCTTTTGGCTCAAACTGTGCCTATTTCAAAGAGGAGTCTAGAAATGATGTTTAAATGCTTTTAGAAACTCCCAAAACATCATTTCTCTTCTTATTTGAGCTGTGTGCAAGATTTCAGCAAAGTTGAAATTTGGACCAAAACCCAAAGGGGTTAACCCATGCTTTTGGGTCAAATTTGGCTTTTGGCTCAAACTTTGCCTATTTCAAAGAGGAGTCTAGAAATGATGTTTAAATGCTTCTAGAAACTCCCAAAACATCATTTCTCTTCTTATTTGAGCTGTGTGCAAGATTTCAGCAAAGTTGAAATTTGGACCAAAACCCAAAGGGGTTAACCCATGCTTTTGGGTCAAATTTGGCTTTTGGCTCAAACTTTGCCTATTTCAAAGAGGAGTCTAGAAATGATGTTGAAATGCTTCTAGAAACTCCCAAAACATCATTTCTCTTCTTATTTGAGCTGTGTGCAAGATTTCAGCAAAGTTGAAATTTTGACCAAAACCCAAAGGGGTTAACCCATGCTTTTGGGTCAAATTTGGCTTTTGGCTCAAACTCTGCCTATTTCAAAGAGGAGTCTAGAAATGATGTTTAAATGCTTCTAGAAACTCCCAAAACATCATTTCTCTTCTTATTTGAGCTGTGTGCAAGATTTCAGCAAAGTTGAAATTTTGACCAAAACCCAAAGGGGTTAACCCATGCTTTTGGGTCAAATTTGGCTTTTGGCTCAAACTTTGCCTATTTCAAAGAGGAGTCTAGAAATGATGTTGAAATGCTTCTAGAAACTCCCAAAACATCATTTCTCTTCTTATTTGAGCTGTGTGCAAGATTTCAGCAAAGTTGAAATTTTGACCAAAACCCAAAGGGGTTAACCCATGCTTTTGGGTCAAATTTGCAATTTGGCTGAAAGTTTGCCTATTTCAAAGAGGAGTCTAGAAATGATGTTTAAATGCTTCTAGAAACTCCCAAAACATCATTTCTCTTCTTATTTGAGCTGTGTGCAAGATTTCAGCAAAGTTGAAATTTGGACCAAAACCCAAAGGGGTTAACCCATGCTTTTGGGTCAAATTTGGCTTTTGGCTCAAACTTTGCCTATTTCAAAGAGGAGTCTAGAAATGATGTTTAAATGCTTCTAGAAACTCCCAAAACATCATTTCTCTTCTTATTTGAGCTGTGTGCAAGATTTCAGCAAAGTTGAAATTTTGACCAAAACCCAAAGGGGTTAACCCATGCTTTTGGGTCAAATTTGGCTTTTGGCTCAAACTTTGCCTATTTCAAAGAGGAGTCTAGAAATGATGTTTAAATGCTTCTAGAAACTCCCCAAAACATCATTTCTCTTCTTATTTGAGCTGTGTGCAAGATTTCAGCAAAGTTGAAATTTTGACCAAAACCCAAAGGGGTTAACCCATGCTTTTGGGTCAAATTTGCAATTTGGCTCAAACTTTGCCTATTTCAAAGAGGAGTCTAGAAATGATGTTTAAATGCTTCTAGAAACTCCCAAAACATCATTTCTCTTCTTATTTGAGCTGTGTGCAAGATTTCAGCAAAGTTGAAATTTGGACCAAAACCCAAAGGGGTTAACCCATGCTTTTGGGTCAAATTTGGCTTTTGGCTCAAACTTTGCCTATTTCAAAGAGGAGTCTAGAAATGATGTTTAAATGCTTCTAGAAACTCCCAAAACATCATTTCTCTTCTTATTTGAGCTGTGTGCAAGATTTCAGCAAAGTTGAAATTTGGACCAAAACCCAAAGGGGTTAACCCATGCTTTTGGGTCAAATTTGGCTTTTGGCTCAAACTTTGCCTATTTCAAAGAGGAGTCTAGAAATGATGTTGAAATGCTTCTAGAAACTCCCAAAACATCATTTCTCTTCTTATTTGAGCTGTGTGCAAGATTTCAGCAAAGTTGAAATTTTGACCAAAACCCAAAGGGGTTAACCCATGCTTTTGGGTCAAATTTGGCTTTTGGCTCAAACTCTGCCTATTTCAAAGAGGAGTCTAGAAATGATGTTTAAATGCTTCTAGAAACTCCCAAAACATCATTTCTCTTCTTATTTGAGCTGTGTGCAAGATTTCAGCAAAGTTGAAATTTTGACCAAAACCCAAAGGGGTTAACCCATGCTTTTGGGTCAAATTTGGCTTTTGGCTCAAACTTTGCCTATTTCAAAGAGGAGTCTAGAAATGATGTTTAAATGCTTCTAGAAACTCCCAAAACATCATTTCTCTTCTTATTTGAGCTGTGTGCAAGATTTCAGCAAAGTTGAAATTTTGACCAAAACCCAAAGGGGTTAACCCATGCTTTTGGGTCAAATTTGCAATTTGGCTGAAAGTTTGCCTATTTCAAAGAGGAGTCTAGAAATGATGTTTAAATGCTTCTAGAAACTCCCAAAACATCATTTCTCTTCTTATTTGAGCTGTGTGCAAGATTTCAGCAAAGTTGAAATTTGGACCAAAACCCAAAGGGGTTAACCCATGCTTTTGGGTCAAATTTGGCTTTTGGCTCAAACTTTGCCTATTTCAAAGAGGAGTCTAGAAATGATGTTTAAATGCTTCTAGAAACTCCCAAAACATCATTTCTCTTCTTATTTGAGCTGTGTGCAAGATTTCAGCAAAGTTGAAATTTTGACCAAAACCCAAAGGGGTTAACCCATGCTTTTGGGTCAAATTTGGCTTTTGGCTCAAACTTTGCCTATTTCAAAGAGGAGTCTAGAAATGATGTTTAAATGCTTCTAGAAACTCCCAAAACATCATTTCTCTTCTTATTTGAGCTGTGTGCAAGATTTCAGCAAAGTTGAAATTTTGACCAAAACCCAAAGGGGTTAACCCATGCTTTTGGGTCAAATTTGGCTTTTGGCTCAAACTTTGCCTATTTCAAAGAGGAGTCTAGAAATGATGTTTAAATGCTTCTAGAAACTCCCAAAACATCATTTCTCTTCTTATTTGAGCTGTGTGCAAGATTTCAGCAAAGTTGAAATTTGGACCAAAACCCAAAGGGGTTAACCCATGCTTTTGGGTCAAATTTGGCTTTTGGCTCAAACTTTGCCTATTTCAAAGAGGAGTCTAGAAATGATGTTTAAATGCTTCTAGAAACTCCCAAAACATCATTTCTCTTCTTATTTGAGCTGTGTGCAAGATTTCAGCAAAGTTGAAATTTTGACCAAAACCCAAAGGGGTTAACCCATGCTTTTGGGTCAAATTTGGCTTTTGGCTCAAACTTTGCCTATTTCAAAGAGGAGTCTAGAAATGATGTTTAAATGCTTCTAGAAACTCCCAAAACATCATTTCTCTTCTTATTTGAGCTGTGTGCAAGATTTCAGCAAAGTTGAAATTTGGACCAAAACCCAAAGGGGTTAACCCATGCTTTTGGGTCAAATTTGGCTTTTGGCTCAAACTTTGCCTATTTCAAAGAGGAGTCTAGAAATGATGTTTAAATGCTTCTAGAAACTCCCAAAACATCATTTCTCTTCTTATTTGAGCTGTGTGCAAGATTTCAGCAAAGTTGAAATTTGGACCAAAACCCAAAGGGGTTAACCCATGCTTTTGGGTCAAATTTGGCTTTTGGCTCAAACTTTGCCTATTTCAAAGAGGAGTCTAGAAATGATGTTTAAATGCTTCTAGAAACTCCCAAAACATGATTTCTCTTCTTATTTGAGCTGTGTGCAAGATTTCAGCAAAGTTGAAATTTTGACCAAAACCCAAAGGGGTTAACCCATGCTTTTGGGTCAAATTTGGCTTTTGGCTCAAACTTTGCCTATTTCAAAGAGGAGTCTAGAAATGATGTTTAAATGCTTCTAGAAACTCCCAAAACATCATTTCTCTTCTTATTTGAGCTGTGTGCAAGATTTCAGCAAAGTTGAAATTTGGACCAAAACCCAAAGGGGTTAACCCATGCTCTTGGGTCAAATTTGGCTTTTGGCTCAAACTGTGCCTATTTCAAAGAGGAGTCTAGAAATGATGTTTAAATGCTTCTAGAAACTCCCAAAACATCATTTCTCTTCTTATTTGAGCTGTGTGCAAGATTTCAGCAAAGTTGAAATTTGGACCAAAACCCAAAGGGGTTAACCCATGCTTTTGGGTCAAATTTGGCTTTTGGCTCAAACTTTGCCTATTTCAAAGAGGAGTCTAGAAATGATGTTTAAATGCTTCTAGAAACTCCCAAAACATCATTTCTCTTCTTATTTGAGCTGTGTGCAAGATTTCAGCAAAGTTGAAATTTGGACCAAAACCCAAAGGGGTTAACCCATGCTTTTGGGTCAAATTTGGCTCTTGGCTCAAACTTTGCCTATTTCAAAGAGGAGTCTAGAAATGATGTTTAAATGCTTCTAGAAACTCCCAAAACATCATTTCTCTTCTTATTTGAGCTGTGTGCAAGATTTCAGCAAAGTTGAAATTTGGACCAAAACCCAAAGGGGTTAACCCATGCTTTTGGGTCAAATTTGGCTTTTGGCTCAAACTTTGCCTATTTCAAAGAGGAGTCTAGAAATGATGTTTAAATGCTTCTAGAAACTCCCAAAACATCATTTCTCTTCTTATTTGAGCTGTGTGCAAGATTTCAGCAAAGTTGAAATTTGGACCAAAACCCAAAGGGGTTAACCCATGCTTTTGGGTCAAATTTGGCTTTTGGCTCAAACTTTGCCTATTTCAAAGAGGAGTCTAGAAATGATGTTTAAATGCTTCTAGAAACTCCCAAAACATCATTTCTCTTCTTATTTGAGCTGTGTGCAAGATTTCAGCAAAGTTGAAATTTGGACCAAAACCCAAAGGGGTTAACCCATGCTTTTGGGTCAAATTTGGCTTTTGGCTCAAACTTTGCCTATTTCAAAGAGGAGTCTAGAAATGATGTTTAAATGCTTCTAGAAACTCCCAAAACATCATTTCTCTTCTTATTTGAGCTGTGTGCAAGATTTCAGCAAAGTTGAAATTTGGACCAAAACCCAAAGGGGTTAACCCATGCTTTTGGGTCAAATTTGGCTTTTGGCTCAAACTTTGCCTATTTCAAAGAGGAGTCTAGAAATGATGTTTAAATGCTTCTAGAAACTCCCAAAACATCATTTCTCTTCTTATTTGAGCTGTGTGCAAGTTTTAAGCAAAGTTGAAATTTGGACCAAAACCCAAAGGGGTTAACCCATGCTTTTGGGTCAAATTTGGCTTTTGGCTCAAACTGTGCCTATTTCAAAGAGGAGTCTAGAAATGATGTTTAAATGCTTCTAGAAACTCCCAAAACATCATTTCTCTTCTTATTTGAGCTGTGTGCAAGATTTCAGCAAAGTTGAAATTTGGACCAAAACCCAAAGGGGTTAACCCATGCTTTTGGGTCAAATTTGGCTTTTGGCTCAAACTTTGCCTATTTCAAAGAGGAGTCTAGAAATGATGTTTAAATGCTTCTAGAAACTCCCAAAACATCATTTCTCTTCTTATTTGAGCTGTGTGCAAGATTTCAGCAAAGTTGAAATTTGGACCAAAACCCAAAGGGGTTAACCCATGCTTTTGGGTCAAATTTGGCTTTTGGCTCAAACTTTGCCTATTTCAAAGAGGAGTCTAGAAATGATGTTTAAATGCTTCTAGAAACTCCCAAAACATCATTTCTCTTCTTATTTGAGCTGTGTGCAAGATTTCAGCAAAGTTGAAATTTGGACCAAAACCCAAAGGGGTTAACCCATGCTTTTGGGTCAAATTTGGCTTTTGGCTCAAACTTTGCCTATTTCAAAGAGGAGTCTAGAAATGATGTTTAAATGCTTCTAGAAACTCCCAAAACATCATTTCTCTTCTTATTTGAGCTGTGTGCAAGATTTCAGCAAAGTTGAAATTTGGACCAAAACACAAAGGGGTTAACCCATGCTTTTGGGTCAAATTTGGCTTTTGGCTCAAACTGTGCCTATTTCAAAGAGGAGTCTAGAAATGATGTTTAAATGCTTCTAGAAACTCCCAAAACATCATTTCTCTTCTTATTTGAGCTGTGTGCAAGATTTCAGCAAAGTTGAAATTTGGACCAAAACCCAAAGGGGTTAACCCATGCTTTTGGGTCAAATTTGCAATTTGGCTGAAAGTTTGCCTATTTCAAAGAGGAGTCTAGAAATGATGTTGAAATGCTTCTAAAACCTCCCAAAACATGATTTCTCTTCTTATTTGAGCTGTGTGCAAGATTTCAGCAAAGTTGAAATTTGGACCAAAACCCAAAGGGGTTAACCCATGCTTTTGGGTCAAATTTGGCTTTTGACTTAAACTTTGCCTATTTCAAAGAGGAGTCTAGAAATGATGTTTAAATGCTTCTAGAAACTCCCAAAACATCATTTCTCTTCTTATTTGAGCTGTGTGCAAGATTTCAGCAAAGTTGAAATTTTGACCAAAACCCAAAGGGGTTAACCCATGCTTTTGGGTCAAATTTGGCTTTTGGCTCAAACTTTGCCTATTTCAAAGAGGAGTCTAGAAATGATGTTTAAATGCTTCTAGAAACTCCCAAAACATCATTTCTCTTCTTATTTGAGCTGTGTGCAAGATTTCAGCAAAGTTGAAATTTGGACCAAAACCCAAAGGGGTTAACCCATGCTTTTGGGTCAAATTTGGCTTTTGGCTCAAACTTTGCCTATTTCAAAGAGGAGTCTAGAAATGATGTTTAAATGCTTCTAGAAACTCCCAAAACATCATTTCTCTTCTTATTTGAGCTGTGTGCAAGATTTCAGCAAAGTTGAAATTTGGACCAAAACCCAAAGGGGTTAACCCATGCTTTTGGGTCAAATTTGGCTTTTGGCTCAAACTTTGCCTATTTCAAAGAGGAGTCTAGAAATGATGTTTAAATGCTTCTAGAAACTCCCAAAACATCATTTCTCTTCTTATTTGAGCTGTGTGCAAGATTTCAGCAAAGTTGAAATTTTGACCAAAACCCAAAGGGGTTAACCCATGCTTTTGGGTCAAATTTGGCTTTTGGCTCAAACTTTGCCTATTTCAAAGAGGAGTCTAGAAATGATGTTTAAATGCTTCTAGAAACTCCCAAAACATCATTTCTCTTCTTATTTGAGCTGTGTGCAATATTTCAGCAAAGTTGAAATTTTGACCAAAACCCAAAGGGGTTAACCCATGCTTTTGGGTCAAATTTGGCTTTTGGCTCAAACTGTGCCTATTTCAAAGAGGAGTCTAGAAATGATGTTTAAATGCTTCTAGAAACTCCCAAAACATCATTTCTCTTCTTATTTGAGCTGTGTGCAAGATTTCAGCAAAGTTGAAATTTGGACCAAAACCCAAAGGGGTTAACCCATGCTTTTGGGTTAAATTTGCAATTTGGCTCAAACTTTGCCTATTTCAAAGAGGAGTCTAGAAATGATGTTTAAATGCTTCTAGAAACTCCCAAAACATCATTTCTCTTCTTATTTGAGCTGTGTGCAAGATTTCAGCAAAGTTGAAATTTTGACCAAAACCCAAAGGGGTTAACCCATGCTTTTGGGTCAAATTTGGCTTTTGGCTCAAACTTTGCCTATTTCAAAGAGGAGTCTAGAAATGATGTTTAAATGCTTCTAGAAACTCCCAAAACATCATTTCTCTTCTTATTTGAGCTGTGTGCAAGATTTCAGCAAAGTTGAAATTTGGACCAAAACCCAAAGGGGTTAACCCATGCTTTTGGGTCAAATTTGGCTTTTGGCTCAAACTTTGCCTATTTCAAAGAGGAGTCTAGAAATGATGTTTAAATGCTTCTAGAAACTCCCAAAACATCATTTCTCTTCTTATTTGAGCTGTGTGCAAGATTTCAGCAAAGTTGAAATTTGGACCAAAACCCAAAGGGGTTAACCCATGCTTTTGGGTCAAATTTGGCTTTTGGCTCAAACTGTGCCTATTTCAAAGAGGAGTCTAGAAATGATGTTTAAATGCTTCTAGAAACTCCCAAAACATCATTTCTCTTCTTATTTGAGCTGTGTGCAAGATTTCAGCAAAGTTGAAATTTTGACCAAAACCCAAAGGGGTTAACCCATGCTTTTGGGTTAAATTTGCAATTTGGCTCAAACTTTGCCTATTTCAAAGAGGAGTCTAGAAATGATGTTTAAATGCTTCTAGAAACTCCCAAAACATCATTTCTCTTCTTATTTGAGCTGTGTGCAAGATTTCAGCAAAGTTGAAATTTGGACCAAAACCCAAAGGGGTTAACCCATGCTTTTGGGTCAAATTTGGCTTTTGGCTCAAACTTTGCCTATTTCAAAGAGGAGTCTAGAAATGATGTTTAAATGCTTCTAGAAACTCCCAAAACATCATTTCTCTTCTTATTTGAGCTGTGTGCAAGATTTCAGCAAAGTTGAAATTTGGACCAAAACCCAAAGGGGTTAACCCATGCTTTTGGGTCAAATTTGGCTTTTGGCTCAAACTTTGCCTATTTCAAAGAGGAGTCTAGAAATGATGTTTAAATGCTTCTAGAAACTCCCAAAACATCATTTCTCTTCTTATTTGAGCTGTGTGCAAGATTTCAGCAAAGTTGAAATTTGGACCAAAACCCAAAGGGGTTAACCCATGCTTTTGGGTCAAATTTGGCTTTTGGCTCAAACTTTGCCTATTTCAAAGAGGAGTCTAGAAATGATGTTTAAATGCTTCTAGAAACTCCCAAAACATGATTTCTCTTCTTATTTGAGCTGTGTGCAAGATTTCAGCAAAGTTGAAATTTGGACCAAAACCCAAAGGGGTTAACCCATGCTTTTGGGTCAAATTTGGCTTTTGGCTCAAACTTTGCCTATTTCAAAGAGGAGTCTAGAAATGATGTTTAAATGCTTCTAGAAACTCCCAAAACATGATTTCTCTTCTTATTTGAGCTGTGTGCAAGATTTCAGCAAAGTTGAAATTTTGACCAAAACCCAAAGGGGTTAACCCATGCTTTTGGGTCAAATTTGGCTTTTGGCTCAAACTTTGCCTATTTCAAAGAGGAGTCTAGAAATGATGTTTAAATGCTTCTAGAAACTCCCAAAACATCATTTCTCTTCTTATTTGAGCTGTGTGCAAGATTTCAGCAAAGTTGAAATTTGGACCAAAACCCAAAGGGGTTAACCCATGCTTTTGGGTCAAATTTGGCTTTTGGCTCAAACTTTGCCTATTTCAAAGAGGAGTCTAGAAATGATGTTTAAATGCTTCTAGAAACTCCCAAAACATCATTTCTCTTCTTATTTGAGCTGTGTGCAAGATTTCAGCAAAGTTGAAATTTGGACCAAAACCCAAAGGGGTTAACCCATGCTTTTGGGTCAAATTTGGCTTTTGGCTCAAACTTTGCCTATTTCAAAGAGGAGTCTAGAAATGATGTTTAAATGCTTCTAGAAACTCCCAAAACATCATTTCTCTTCTTATTTGAGCTGTGTGCAAGATTTCAGCAAAGTTGAAATTTGGACCAAAACCCAAAGGGGTTAACCCATGCTTTTGGGTCAAATTTGGCTTTTGGCTCAAACTTTGCCTATTTCAAAGAGGAGTCTAGAAATGATGTTTAAATGCTTCTAGAAACTCCCAAAACATCATTTCTCTTCTTATTTGAGCTGTGTGCAAGATTTCAGCAAAGTTGAAATTTGGACCAAAACCCAAAGGGGTTAACCCATGCTTTTGGGTCAAATTTGGCTTTTGGCTCAAACTTTGCCTATTTCAAAGAGGAGTCTAGAAATGATGTTTAAATGCTTCTAGAAACTCCCAAAACATCATTTCTCTTCTTATTTGAGCTGTGTGCAAGATTTCAGCAAAGTTGAAATTTGGACCAAAACCCAAAGGGGTTAACCCATGCTTTTGGGTCAAATTTGGCTTTTGGCTCAAACTGTGCCTATTTCAAAGAGGAGTCTAGAAATGATGTTTAAATGCTTCTAGAAACTCCCAAAACATCATTTCTCTTCTTATTTGAGCTGTGTGCAAGATTTCAGCAAAGTTGAAATTTGGACCAAAACCCAAAGGGGTTAACCCATGCTTTTGGGTCAAATTTGGCTTTTGGCTCAAACTTTGCCTATTTCAAAGAGGAGTCTAGAAATGATGTTTAAATGCTTCTAGAAACTCCCAAAACATCATTTCTCTTCTTATTTGAGCTGTGTGCAAGATTTCAGCAAAGTTGAAATTTGGACCAAAACCCAAAGGGGTTAACCCATGCTTTTGGGTCAAATTTGGCTTTTGGCTCAAACTTTGCCTATTTCAAAGAGGAGTCTAGAAATGATGTTTAAATGCTTCTAGAAACTCCCAAAACATCATTTCTCTTCTTATTTGAGCTGTGTGCCAGATTTCAGCAAAGTTGAAATTTGAACCAAAACCCAAAGGGGTTAACCCATGCTTTTGGGTCAAATTTGGCTTTTGGCTCAAACTTTGCCTATTTCAAAGAGGAGTCTAGAAATGATGTTTAAATGCTTCTAGAAACTCCCAAAACATCATTTCTCTTCTTATTTGAGCTGTGTGCAAGATTTCAGCAAAGTTGAAATTTGGACCAAAACCCAAAGGGGTTAACCCATGCTTTTGGGTCAAATTTGCAATTTGGCTGAAAGTTTGCCTATTTCAAAGAGGAGTCTAGAAATGATGTTTAAATGCTTCTAGAAACTCCCAAAACATCATTTCTCTTCTTATTTGAGCTGTGTGCAAGATTTCAGCAAAGTTGAAATTTGGACCAAAACCCAAAGGGGTTAACCCATGCTTTTGGGTCAAATTTGGCTTTTGGCTCAAACTTTGCCTATTTCAAAGAGGAGTCTAGAAATGATGTTTAAATGCTTCTAGAAACTCCCAAAACATCATTTCTCTTCTTATTTGAGCTGTGTGCAAGATTTCAGCAAAGTTGAAATTTTGACCAAAACCCAAAGGGGTTAACCCATGCTTTTGGGTCAAATTTGGCTTTTGGCTCAAACTTTGCCTATTTCAAAGAGGAGTCTAGAAATGATGTTTAAATGCTTCTAGAAACTCCCAAAACATCATTTCTCTTCTTATTTGAGCTGTGTGCAAGATTTCAGCAAAGTTGAAATTTGGACCAAAACCCAAAGGGGTTAACCCATGCTTTTGGGTCAAATTTGGCTTTTGGCTCAAACTTTGCCTATTTCAAAGAGGAGTCTAGAAATGATGTTTAAATGCTTCTAGAAACTCCCAAAACATCATTTCTCTTCTTATTTGAGCTGTGTGCAAGATTTCAGCAAAGTTGAAATTTGGACCAAAACCCAAAGGGGTTAACCCATGCTTTTGGGTCAAATTTGGCTTTTGGCTCAAACTTTGCCTATTTCAAAGAGGAGTCTAGAAATGATGTTTAAATGCTTCTAGAAACTCCCAAAACATCATTTCTCTTCTTATTTGAGCTGTGTGCAAGATTTCAGCAAAGTTGAAATTTGGACCAAAACCCAAAGGGGTTAACCCATGCTTTTGGGTCAAATTTGGCTTTTGGCTCAAACTTTGCCTATTTCAAAGAGGAGTCTAGAAATGATGTTTAAATGCTTCTAGAAACTCCCAAAACATCATTTCTCTTCTTATTTGAGCTGTGTGCAAGATTTCAGCAAAGTTGAAATTTTGACCAAAACCCAAAGGGGTTAACCCATGCTTTTGGGTCAAATTTGCAATTTGGCTCAAACTGTGCCTATTTCAAAGAGGAGTCTAGAAATGATGTTTAAATGCTTCTAGAAACTCCCAAAACATCATTTCTCTTCTTATTTGAGCTGTGTGCAAGATTTCAGCAAAGTTGAAATTTGGACCAAAACCCAAAGGGGTTAACCCATGCTTTTGGGTCAAATTTGGCTTTTGGCTCGAACTTTGCCTATTTCAAAGAGGAGTCTAGAAATGATGTTTAAATGCTTCTAGAAACTCCCAAAACATCATTTCTCTTCTTATTTGAGCTGTGTGCAAGATTTCAGCAAAGTTGAAATTTTGACCAAAACCCAAAGGGGTTAACCCATGCTTTTGGGTCAAATTTGGCTTTTGGCTCAAACTGTGCCTATTTCAAAGAGGAGTCTAGAAATGATGTTTAAATGCTTCTAGAAACTCCCAAAACATCATTTCTCTTCTTATTTGAGCTGTGTGCAAGATTTCAGCAAAGTTGAAATTTGGACCAAAACCCAAAGGGGTTAACCCATGCTTTTGGGTCAAATTTGGCTTTTGGCTCAAACTTTGCCTATTTCAAAGAGGAGTCTAGAAATGATGTTTAAATGCTTCTAGAAACTCCCAAAACATCATTTCTCTTCTTATTTGAGCTGTGTGCAAGATTTCAGCAAAGTTGAAATTTGGACCAAAACCCAAAGGGGTTAACCCATGCTTTTGGGTCAAATTTGGCTTTTGGCTCAAACTTTGCCTATTTCAAAGAGGAGTCTAGAAATGATGTTGAAATGCTTCTAGAAACTCCCAAAACATCATTTCTCTTCTTATTTGAGCTGTGTGCAAGATTTCAGCAAAGTTGAAATTTTGACCAAAACCCAAAGGGGTTAACCCATGCTTTTGGGTCAAATTTGGCTTTTGGCTCAAACTGTGCCTATTTCAAAGAGGAGTCTAGAAATGATGTTTAAATGCTTCTAGAAACTCCCAAAACATCATTTCTCTTCTTATTTGAGCTGTGTGCAAGATTTCAGCAAAGTTGAAATTTGGACCAAAACCCAAAGGGGTTAACCCATGCTTTTGGGTCAAATTTGGCTTTTGGCTCAAACTTTGCCTATTTCAAAGAGGAGTCTAGAAATGATGTTTAAATGCTTCTAGAAACTCCCAAAACATCATTTCTCTTCTTATTTGAGCTGTCTGCAAGATTTCAGCAAAGTTGAAATTTTGACCAAAACCCAAAGGGGTTAACCCATGCTTTTGGGTCAAATTTGCAATTTGGCTGAAAGTTTGCCTATTTCAAAGAGGAGTCTAGAAATGATGTTTAAATGCTTCTAGAAACTCCCAAAACATCATTTCTCTTCTTATTTGAGCTGTGTGCAAGATTTCAGCAAAGTTGAAATTTGGACCAAAACCCAAAGGGGTTAACCCATGCTTTTGGGTCAAATTTGGCTTTTGGCTCAAACTTTGCCTATTTCAAAGAGGAGTCTAGAAATGATGTTTAAATGCTTCTAGAAACTCCCAAAACATCATTTCTCTTCTTATTTGAGCTGTGTGCAAGATTTCAGCAAAGTTGAAATTTGGACCAAAACCCAAAGGGGTTAACCCATGCTTTTGGGTCAAATTTGGCTTTTGGCTCAAACTTTGCCTATTTCAAAGAGGAGTCTAGAAATGATGTTTAAATGCTTCTAGAAACTCCCAAAACATCATTTCTCTTCTTATTTGAGCTGTGTGCAAGATTTCAGCAAAGTTGAAATTTTGACCAAAACCCAAAGGGGTTAACCCATGCTTTTGGGTCAAATTTGCAATTTGGCTCAAACTTTGCCTATTTCAAAGAGGAGTCTAGAAATGATGTTTAAATGCTTCTAGAAACTCCCAAAACATCATTTCTCTTCTTATTTGAGCTGTGTGCAAGATTTCAGCAAAGTTGAAATTTTGACCAAAACCCAAAGGGGTTAACCCATGCTTTTGGGTCAAATTTGGCTTTTGGCTCAAACTTTGCCTATTTCAAAGAGGAGTCTAGAAATGATGTTTAAATGCTTCTAGAAACTCCCAAAACATCATTTCTCTTCTTATTTGAGCTGTGTGCAAGATTTCAGCAAAGTTGAAATTTTGACCAAAACCCAAAGGGGTTAACCCATGCTTTTGGGTCAAATTTGGCTTTTGGCTCAAACTGTGCCTATTTCAAAGAGGAGTCTAGAAATGATGTTTAAATGCTTCTAGAAACTCCCAAAACATCATTTCTCTTCTTATTTGAGCTGTGTGCAAGATTTCAGCAAAGTTGAAATTTGGACCAAAACCCAAAGGGGTTAACCCATGCTTTTGGGTCAAATTTGGCTTTTGGCTCGAACTTTGCCTATTTCAAAGAGGAGTCTAGAAATGATGTTTAAATGCTTCTAGAAACTCCCAAAACATCATTTCTCTTCTTATTTGAGCTGTGTGCAAGATTTCAGCAAAGTTGAAATTTTGACCAAAACCCAAAGGGGTTAACCCATGCTTTTGGGTCAAATTTGGCTTTTGGCTCAAACTGTGCCTATTTCAAAGAGGAGTCTAGAAATGATGTTTAAATGCTTCTAGAAACTCCCAAAACATCATTTCTCTTCTTATTTGAGCTGTGTGCAAGATTTCAGCAAAGTTGAAATTTTGACCAAAACCCAAAGGGGTTAACCCATGCTTTTGGGTCAAATTTGGCTTTTGGCTCAAACTTTGCCTATTTCAAAGAGGAGTCTAGAAATGATGTTGAAATGCTTCTAGAAACTCCCAAAACATCATTTCTCTTCTTATTTGAGCTGTGTGCAAGATTTCAGCAAAGTTGAAATTTTGACCAAAACCCAAAGGGGTTAACCCATGCTTTTGGGTCAAATTTGGCTTTTGGCTCAAACTGTGCCTATTTCAAAGAGGAGTCTAGAAATGATGTTTAAATGCTTCTAGAAACTCCCAAAACATCATTTCTCTTCTTATTTGAGCTGTGTGCAAGATTTCAGCAAAGTTGAAATTTTGACCAAAACCCAAAGGGGTTAACCCATGCTTTTGGGTCAAATTTGGCTTTTGGCTCAAACTTTGCCTATTTCAAAGAGGAGTCTAGAAATGATGTTTAAATGCTTCTAGAAACTCCCAAAACATCATTTCTCTTCTTATTTGAGCTGTGTGCAAGATTTCAGCAAAGTTGAAATTTGGACCAAAACCCAAAGGGGTTAACCCATGCTTTTGGGTCAAATTTGGCTTTTGGCTCAAACTTTGCCTATTTCAAAGAGGAGTCTAGAAATGATGTTTAAATGCTTCTAGAAACTCCCAAAACATCATTTCTCTTCTTATTTGAGCTGTGTGCAAGATTTCAGCAAAGTTGAAATTTTGACCAAAACCCAAAGGGGTTAACCCATGCTTTTGGGTCAAATTTGGCTTTTGGCTCAAACTTTGCCTATTTCAAAGAGGAGTCTAGAAATGATGTTTAAATGCTTCTAGAAACTCCCAAAACATCATTTCTCTTCTTATTTGAGCTGTGTGCAAGATTTCAGCAAGTTGAAATTTTGACCAAAACCCAAAGGGGTTAACCCATGCTTTTGGGTCAAATTTGGCTTTTGGCTCAAACTTTGCCTATTTCAAAGAGGAGTCTAGAAATGATGTTTAAATGCTTCTAGAAACTCCCAAAACATCATTTCTCTTCTTATTTGAGCTGTGTGCAAGATTTCAGCAAAGTTGAAATTTGGACCAAAACCCAAAGGGGTTAACCCATGCTTTTGGGTCAAATTTGGCTCTTGGCTCAAACTTTGCCTATTTCAAAGAGGAGTCTAGAAATGATGTTTAAATGCTTCTAGAAACTCCCAAAACATCATTTCTCTTCTTATTTGAGCTGTGTGCAAGATTTCAGCAAAGTTGAAATTTGGACCAAAACCCAAAGGGGTTAACCCATGCTTTTGGGTCAAATTTGGCTTTTGGCTCAAACTTTGCCTATTTCAAAGAGGAGTCTAGAAATGATGTTTAAATGCTTCTAGAAACTCCCAAAACATCATTTCTCTTCTTATTTGAGCTGTGTGCAAGATTTCAGCAAAGTTGAAATTTTGACCAAAACCCAAAGGGGTTAACCCATGCTTTTGGGTCAAATTTGGCTTTTGGCTCAAACTTTGCCTATTTCAAAGAGGAGTCTAGAAATGATGTTTAAATGCTTCTAGAAACTCCCAAAACATCATTTCTCTTCTTATTTGAGCTGTGTGCAAGATTTCAGCAAAGTTGAAATTTGGACCAAAACCCAAAGGGGTTAACCCATGCTTTTGGGTCAAATTTGGCTTTTGGCTCAAACTTTGCCTATTTCAAAGAGGAGTCTAGAAATGATGTTTAAATGCTTCTAGAAACTCCCAAAACATCATTTCTCTTCTTATTTGAGCTGTGTGCAAGATTTCAGCAAAGTTGAAATTTGGACCAAAACCCAAAGGGGTTAACCCATGCTTTTGGGTCAAATTTGGCTTTTGGCTCAAACTTTGCCTATTTCAAAGAGGAGTCTAGAAATGATGTTTAAATGCTTCTAGAAACTCCCAAAACATCATTTCTCTTCTTATTTGAGCTGTGTGCAAGATTTCAGCAAAGTTGAAATTTGGACCAAAACCCAAAGGGGTTAACCCATGCTTTTGGGTCAAATTTGGCTTTTGGCTCAAACTTTGCCTATTTCAAAGAGGAGTCTAGAAATGATGTTTAAATGCTTCTAGAAACTCCCAAAACATCATTTCTCTTCTTATTTGAGCTGTGTGCAAGATTTCAGCAAAGTTGAAATTTTGACCAAAACCCAAAGGGGTTAACCCATGCTTTTGGGTCAAATTTGGCTTTTGGCTCAAACTGTGCCTATTTCAAAGAGGAGTCTAGAAATGATGTTTAAATGCTTCTAGAAACTCCCAAAACATCATTTCTCTTCTTATTTGAGCTGTGTGCAAGATTTCAGCAAAGTTGAAATTTTGACCAAAACCCAAAGGGGTTAACCCATGCTTTTGGGTCAAATTTGGCTTTTGGCTCAAACTTTGCCTATTTCAAAGAGGAGTCTAGAAATGATGTTTAAATGCTTCTAGAAACTCCCAAAACATCATTTCTCTTCTTATTTGAGCTGTGTGCAAGATTTCAGCAAAGTTGAAATTTGGACCAAAACCCAAAGGGGTTAACCCATGCTTTTGGGTCAAATTTGGCTTTTGGCTCAAACTTTGCCTATTTCAAAGAGGAGTCTAGAAATGATGTTTAAATGCTTCTAGAAACTCCCAAAACATCATTTCTCTTCTTATTTGAGCTGTGTGCAAGATTTCAGCAAAGTTGAAATTTGGACCAAAACCCAAAGGGGTTAACCCATGCTTTTGGGTCAAATTTGGCTTTTGGCTCAAACTTTGCCTATTTCAAAGAGGAGTCTAGAAATGATGTTTAAATGCTTCTAGAAACTCCCAAAACATCATTTCTCTTCTTATTTGAGCTGTGTGCAAGATTTCAGCAAAGTTGAAATTTGGACCAAAACCCAAAGGGGTTAACCCATGCTTTTGGGTCAAATTTGGCTTTTGGCTCAAACTTTGCCTATTTCAAAGAGGAGTCTAGAAATGATGTTTAAATGCTTCTAGAAACTCCCAAAACATCATTTCTCTTCTTATTTGAGCTGTGTGCAAGATTTCAGCAAAGTTGAAATTTGGACCAAAACCCAAAGGGGTTAACCCATGCTTTTGGGTCAAATTTGGCTTTTGGCTCAAACTTTGCCTATTTCAAAGAGGAGTCTAGAAATGATGTTTAAATGCTTCTAGAAACTCCCAAAACATCATTTCTCTTCTTATTTGAGCTGTGTGCAAGATTTCAGCAAAGTTGAAATTTGGACCAAAACCCAAAGGGGTTAACCCATGCTTTTGGGTCAAATTTGGCTTTTGGCTCAAACTTTGCCTATTTCAAAGAGGAGTCTAGAAATGATGTTTAAATGCTTCTAGAAACTCCCAAAACATCATTTCTCTTCTTATTTGAGCTGTGTGCAAGATTTCAGCAAAGTTGAAATTTGGACCAAAACCCAAAGGGGTTAACCCATGCTTTTGGGTCAAATTTGGCTTTTGGCTCAAACTTTGCCTATTTCAAAGAGGAGTCTAGATATGATGTTTAAATGCTTCTAGAAACTCCCAAAACATCATTTTTCTTCTTATTTGAGCTGTGTGCAAGATTTCAGCAAAGTTGAAATTTTGACCAAAACCCAAAGGGGTTAACCCATGCTTTTGGGTCAAATTAGGCTTTTGGCTCAAACTTTGCCTATTTCAAAGATGAGTCTAGAAATGATGTTTAAATTCTTCTAGAAGCTCCCAAAACATCACTTCTTTTCCTATTTGAGCTGTGTGCAAGATTTCAGTAAAGTTGAAATTTTGACCAAAACCCATGCTTTTGGGTCAAATTTGGCTTTTGGCTCAAACTTTGCCTATTTCAAAGAGGAGTCCAGAAATGATGTTTAAATGCTTCTAGAAACTCCCAAAACATCATTTCTATTCTTATTTGAGCTGTGTGCAAGATTTCAGGAAAGTTGAAATTTTGATTAAATCCCAAAGGGGTTAACCTTCGGTTTTTGCCAAATTTTGAAACTGACTTAAACTTTGCCTTTCTGCCTTTTTCTAGTATAGAGTCAAATTAAGCCTCAGTCTTTTGCCGGGAAAAATCTGAGAATTTTTAGAAGCACAGGTATGTTTAGACCTTGTGCTAAACCCGTGTTGAAAGTGCAGGTCTTAGGGAAAAAGTAAATAAATAGAAAGAACTGTGAAAGAGACAGGCTACAGAAAGGCTAGTTACCAGGCCCGTTTTAAAGTCGCATTTTTTTTTTTTACTTTTGTTGTTTCAATGATTGAGAAACAAAATAATTATTTCATTTCTTTTTTGGTTACCAGACAACTGCTGTTGTTATTAGTTACGTTTGAATTCTTCATTGAAAAAGTTGTAAAAGCCACGTTACAGAACATGAACTAGTTAGGTTGAGAAAAAGTCTAAATAAATTTCAGCTGTGACTAAAATATTGATGAAAAGCAAAATTAAACCAAACTACTTAAAGTGCACCTAACCCCAAAATATTTTTTCGCTAAAACAAATCTTTACACCTGTTGGAAAAGCATTGCGCTCTTTTTTGTTCTTTTTTGCCAAATGTTGGCTTTTTATAGGCTTCCAAACTTACGAAAAAATAAGCATCATTTGGTACATGACCGAGTGAGAAGGGGCGTGGGTCTATTCTTGAATTGACGTCAAAAACTGATTTGGATGCATGTACAAAGACTTAATGCGATGCAAATCAGTTTGCAAAAAGAATAGGATGACGTAGCGATGAGTATCGCTATATGGATAGAAATAAGCCAATTGAATTGAGTAAGCGCTTTCTCACGTGAAAAACCAAAAATAATTTGCACGTGCTATGAGGGCGAGCGTGCAAAATCAGTGGTTTTCTTTTTGAAAAGTTGGCCACTTTTGGGTTGGGTCCGTGGAAAAACGAAGGAAAAAACGAAGTTTTATTCTAATGAGATACGACATCTTTCAGTGTTCAGCTGCTTCTGATTTCCTCCATGAGACTCTTATCCTTTAGCTTTTGTAATTCTTGAGTCTAGCTCAGTGGGCACTCAGAGATAACCCTCTTCAGACCTTTTAATCTAGTGATTTCTTGTAAAACCTCAAACGTCAGACCCACTTTGCACATCATAATCAGGACATTCAACAAGATTTGTAGCCTCTGTGATAGTAGGTGGCTGCGGTCATTATAAGAGTCTTCAAAAGTATTTTACCAATATAGCCATGTAGCCGGTGACTCGATGGCTTACAGCCGCCGGAGCTTCGGGGGCAGCAGGCTTCTATTGAAAGCCCTGCATAATGACAGGAAAGTACTGTTCAGTTGCTTTCATATCAACCTCGGCTTCACTTACTAATGAAGCACCTCCAAATTTTCAACGTAGTTTTCAGGGGTTTCACCGGACATAATGTCCGGTTGTTTGTCATGTAAAGTCTGGTTGCAACATCCGATAGTTCAGAGCAACCTATGATTTCGGTGCTATAAAATGCTACCGAAAACCCTGCGGTTTAGACAATTTTATTTCTTATTGTTCATTATTTTAATATAAAATACAAAATAGTAAAAAAGAACCAAGTTAAGCTATAAAAAACACAATACAAGACAAATCGAAACGAATTCACCGACATGTCCGTTTTTGTCTTCATCATATAAAAGTTAGTTTGCAATTTGATCAATACGCTAGTCATATAACAAAGCTCGATCTCTATGTTCTCTATCTTAAATAATCATAAATACAATAATCATCCAAGTTGATGTTCATTCATTCCGCCATTCTCTGTATCCAGTTTTGCAAATTGTGTTATAGTATATCTCAATCTATTAGGTATTTTCCATTAGTTTATAAATGAATCGCGATAGAAAAAGAGATTCCGGTTGAAGAGTCGCGATCGTTGCTTTCTACAATAGTTTCAAAATAAAGTAGATCAAAAACGCAACTGCACGAGGGTTTAATTATTTACCTTCTTCTTTCAAATAACGAAACAAGAGTCCAGTGTCTGTGCGCGGATTGAACTTATCGAAGCTGGCACGGCGCTCTTTTCAATAACTGAATTGACATTGTTTTCAAGGTGAGAAACGAAAACATTAGGGAGCAACGATGGCGACGACGGCAACGAAAACGTCATTTCAAAATATAACTTCTCGTTTTTGTAACTCCTTCGCGATTATTCCAATTTGTTTAACTTGAAAAATGCTGGCGAGCTGTCCTTGGTCTAAATTACCGTGAACGGTGTTAAAGCAAAGAAAACGAAAGAAAACTTGTCGTCATGCGCTCACGTTCTCGAGAAAACCTAAAATTTGGTCATTTCACGTTGTTTTTTTACGGAGGACGGCAAAGAAATGTATTAAAATGTAAAACGCACGTGCAGAGTATTGTTTTGGTTCATTAATCCCATTGTTTTGTGGCGTTCTCGTAGCCGTCGTCGTCGTCGTTGCAGCTCCCTATTATTTTACCCCAAACGTAACCCATTAACCACGAGCACGGATATTCTCACCACATTCTCAACACAACTCTTCTGGTAGTAATTAGGAGAATTTTAAAACTGATCAAGAATCAACACCTTTGGCCTATCGTGATCATGTCCCTAGTTCCCATGTTATAACAATGTAGGACCGTGAACTAAAGGCCTAAAACAGGTATTCCTGTGGGGATCGTGCGCCTTACCCCTAACTCCTCTTTTATGTCTGTTAAACAGGATAACAAGAAGCACGTGTGGTCTTGGTCTGTTAAACAGGTGTGGCTTCGTCTTCCCATTTTTTGCACATACTTTCTTGCGTAGGTTAAATGGTTAAATACACATCTTTACCTACACGATGCATGTACCAGTAAACAAAGACAGTACTGACTGCTTCCTCCTTCAGCGAAAATGTTCTACCAACCATCCACTCACGCACCTGCCCCCTCCCTAGGATTCCCAATTTACATTTTGTTGGGAGGGAGGAGTGCCTGTCTTCTGGTTGAAAGGGAGGAGCATTTCACTTCCTAATTATCTCTTACAGGCATTTGAAACCAATGAATTTCCCTTTGAGGGAGTAATTGTCTTCAAAATGTTCCTGCTCAAAGCAAGGAAAATATATCGGCAGTTGGAGACAAAAATCAAACAAGAAACTACAGCATGCACAGAGGTAACCGTGAGTATTATACCTTGCTAAAAAAGATTTCGCAAATACTAATGTCAAATGTCTAGCTACGCTAGGTAACCAAGCTAAGGAACCTAAAAAAAAAGAGTACGTCACAAGGTCATTTGCGGCCAGTCACGTGGGCATGCGCGAGGACCTTTAGGATGTCCAACGCGTTTCTTATAACCTGAAAAACAAGACAGACACGTCAGTCCCACGCGGAAACGATTTACACATACTGACGGATGAAATTTAAACAGCCAAATATTGTTGCATACGGCACGTCAGTCAAAAAGTATTTTATTTATGGAAAATTAAAAACCTCTTTCTTATTCAACACCATAACACAGCTTAATTCACTGAGCCTGTTGCAAAAAAATTAATGCGATACGAAAGATGCCATCTTCCACAACGTCGTTTGCCTCAGGATCGGATAAAAAGTGCGTAAACGGGACGAATATTTGGATGCATTAGGAGCATAATTTATTTAAATGTGTTAAATATTACTAGCTGTAACGTTTCGTTGTGTTGGTTTTATCTCTAACCTTTAGTATTTATACAATTGTCCGTGTAAATCTCGCGTCTTTATTGGTCTGGACGAGTTTGCGATTAAATGAGTATAGACCCACCAATCACGTGAGTCAAAGAACGTAAACAAAAAGTCAATATATAAAAACAAATAGATTGCATTTGTCAGTGCGTGTGTATCCTAATAACGCATGGAGAACATCCATCACGCTACTCGCCTGCGCCTAGAACCAGACTTCTTTGTTCTTACTACGATTTGACGTTGTTATACTATGTGATAATCATTTGCACATTCACGTGCACCTTGGTATTTAATCATATGCACTTTAATTGCATTATATAGCATTGTCACGCACGTATCCGATAGCATGTATTTATGTCTTGCTTCGGCTTAATAAATTCAGATTTGAACATGTTACCGAACGACAAACAACGTCATCAGTGCGTAACCAGAGTACACACGCACGGCCAAACGAGGACACATTGTTGCGGACACATTGTTGCCGGCACAAATGTTTCCCCGTTTGCCCGCGCGCGCAACATTTGTTGCAGACACAAATGTTTCCCCGATTGCGCAGCACGGAAACACAACATTCAATTTGTGTCCCGCGCGCAAAAAACATCATGAGCAACAATGTGTCCGCAAGAATGTATCCTCGATTGCCGGGGCCTTAACTTTTCACTGTTGGTGCACGACCAAGTGGTCACTTACGAGAAAAATCAACAAAATAAATCCAAATCTGAACTGATTAACTAATTACATAAAGATATTACCTTTCTAAGAAAAATAAGGCTCAGCGAAAAGATTGAAAGCACTGGCATATTTCACATGGAATAACGTCTGGAAAATCTTATACTACTGTTGAAACTTTGTTGAGATTTTGCTAGTACAGATGACTGTACCAAACCCTGTTTACCAACAGATTTAATCATAGCCGTCGACACTCCGAGTCTGCGCTGTTAAAAACTGAACTTTTGAGACATTTGAGTAATGATTTTCTTAAGATCATAGGTGATCATGTTGGGTGGTCGATTACTGGAAACAGAAAACAAAAGAATATGTCAAATTTATGGCCCAAAAAGTGTTCCCGGTCGCTTAAGAAATTTGAGTGGTGATCGCTTACGAGAGAGTTTTTGAAACAGTATTTGACTGAGAATCAAAACAGTTGTTTACAAAGTGGTCACTGACGAGAAGTGGTCGCTATAAGTGGTGCATACACTTCTTATTGGAAATTTCAGAGATAACAACAGTGCAGTATACGTACAGAACGCAAAGAGAGTAAATGACACTTACCAATATCGTCCAATCGTGCCGTCACTGCTACCACTAAAGGACCAAAACAATCAGTAAATATTTGTCCGTTAAACATTTTGTTTAGGTTTAACCTGTTGTGCTTCACGTTAACCCTGCGCCCCATGTCACATCGCAGGGGGGCCGGAAACCCCGCTACTTCCATGAAAGTAACTCGTAAATGGGTTATATTTAAACCAAGACTTGGAAAATGTTCACAAATGGTTGAGAACAAACAAACGTACTCTAAACATGACTAAAACCGAGTTTATGCTCATCGGTTCAAGGTAGAGATTAAGCACTCTCACAGACAATCACAATTAATGATAATCAAGTTAGCCAGGTCACCACCGCAAAATCACTTGGAGTGACCATCGATAACAAACTCGAATGGAGCAGTCACATTGATAAACTAACAAAGGTCGCTTCTGGCATTGGGGCTATAAAACGAATAAGGCACCTTGTCCCTCAAGCGACTTTGCATCTAATACATCAAGCTCTGATTCAGCCACATTTTGACTATTGCAACATTTTTTGGGGAAACTGTGGGATAACTTTGTAGAACAAGGTACAAAAACTACAAAACAGAGCAGCCCGTGTTTTGACTTATTCAAATTATGACGCTGATACTGGTCACTTGTAAGAGCTCCTGGGATGGAAAAACCTAGCTTCTCAGCAACAAATACAAAGAGCCACAACGGTCTATAAGTCTCTACACGGTTTAGCCCCAGACTATTTATGTTCTAGATCTGAAAGGCGACAAAACTGCGTGTAACATAAGAGACTCTGAGAATAAGCTTAATGTTCTATTGCCGCGCACAAACTAACCTATCTACCTATCTGTCTGTCTGTCTGTCTGTCTGTCTGTCTATCTATCTATCTATCTATCTATCTATCTAGTTCACATGATTGTTCTAGCGATCATAGCATTTCGTTGGCCTAATATTTTCATGGGATTCTAATACCTGAATCAAGTTCGGGCTTCAAAACCACTGAAGTTTCAAACTTCACTGTATAACGTAATGAGAAAATTCCCAAGTGTAGTCATCTTCAAACCCCCCCCCCCCCCTTCCCCCTTCCCCTTTAACCTGAGACGCCATCAGGCCACTCTCTCAAGCTGTTTTACTTGTCAAACCCAATACATTAGGAAATGCAACTTGCCTTTTGGCAAAATAACTTCACCCCCACCCCAAAATAAGAAACAAATAAAGAAAGCACCCTAAAAAGTCTTTAAACAAATGTAATAGCACTATATGGTGTTCCCACGATACTTCAGCTCTATCAAGTCTTCTCACCTCCATTTCCGGAACTATTAGTCCTCGGCAGAACATTTGGTAATGTGTCAGAAAGACGCTTTGGAAGCGAGCTCTGAGAGACAAGAATTCATGCGTCAAGTACTTTGTAAGTATCCACAGGATTACAATCATCAAACTCGCGACAGCGGTTGAATCTCTTCCCCAATCCCTTAATAATCACTCGGCAGGTCACAAGAGATAAAAATCCAGCGGAAAATAGGTAACAACGTTCATTTGCTGTTTGGAGGGTAAATTTAAGTCTACGCCGTGTTTTTGAAATTTTAAATTTACGTCTGTGCGTCACAGTGGAAAGTCCTCCATCCCTTAAACGCACTTTTCACCTCACAGTCCTCCACAAACTGTTCCCCGGAAACGAAAAAAGTCCTCCTCGCATGAATAGAGGAAAGCGAGAAATGGCGGGAAACCCCGATCATGTGACTTCTGAATAGAGGAAGGCGAGAAATGGCGGGAAACCCCGATCATGTGACTTCTCTCGCCGTTCGCGTCACTTGACAAAAGAAAAGCTAATTCACCTTTGCACCAGTCTTAATCATCTTCTTGAAGCGGTCCAAAGTGCCCTTGTTTGTTTGTTGAACAGTTTCGTAAGGCTCTTCACCTGTGAAAAAGAGAAAGTGAAGTAAAATGACGAGATAGCGTAAATTATCATACAGCTGTGACCAGTTTCCCACGCAGCTGTTTTTAGGCGTATTCCCACCCCTCCCCACTCGACTCCCCTAAAAAAATGCTTGGGGGGCTAAGCAGTGACAAGAGCTTTCGCAAAATTAATTGTCCTAACTTAAAGTTCACGATTTCTGGTAAGGAAACAAATGTGGGAAAAAAACCTTTGGGAGTAAAATGAGAGAGCTTAGCCAGGACTAAAAACTATAGGCTAATTTCTGCTGAGTGTATACTTCTGCTAATTTTCCTACCAGGAGCAAGATACGCCTCGTTTGTCTTCTCTGGAATTGGAGGAGCATCTTTTTCCAAATCATCACTTGATGACGACGTATTGCTCTAAAATGGGTCAAGGTAAATGATCAGCAAAATAAGGCAAAAAGCACCCGTTCTGGGTAGTCTGGCAGTAACATTTGAAACAACGTTAATCAACAGTGAGCAAAAGAGCTTACCATTAAACTGCCAGATGAAGTTTGATTACGTAGCTCGGGTGGCGACCCTGCGAATTTTGCGTTCAGACTAGGGCTGCTGCTAGGTTTCACAACGGCAGCATATATATCTAGAAAGGCACAGAGCAAGTCAGGATCAGTTATTTTGGCAAGATTACTTAATGCAACCAAAGGAGAGCCACTTATGATGTAGTCAGCAAGCGTGCTCCCCAATTATTACCTGCCACACTATTAGCTGCTTCTCCATCTTCCTGACTTTTAACACCTCTTTTAGCCTCGGTATGGGGAACACCATTGCTTCTTGCATCGCTTGCTTGTCCGTATGGAGCAGGAGGAGCAGGTGATATGTGCACAGGTTGCTGCCACTGTTGTCCAACCAACTCGTATGAAGGCTCCACCGTTGGCCCCCCATTGACTTCCACAGGAATACCAGGTTTTACTGTAGAATAGGTAGGGTTGTTTACATTTCCTGTTGGTACGGATGGGGTTGTAGGTGATACCTTCTTCCCTGGCTGCTGCCACTGTTCGCCAACTAATTCATATGAAGGCTCCACACTTGGTTTTCCTTGGACATCTGAAGAGTCACCAGTTTTCCCCCTGACTTCCACACAACCACCAGCAGTTTGTTTACCAAGCGTTGTTGTTTGTTTGGTGGTTTCTGGGATTCCGACCAAGCTGTATGCTCCAACTGGTGCACGTACCTTGGACTTCTCACCTTGCTTTTTGGGTTGCACAGAGGTTAGGGTTAGGTCAAATGGCCTCGTCATCTGTGGCCCCTCACCTGCGGCAAGGTTCGGTGGTTTAGGAGGTGACGAGGGACTTGTGGCTCCAACTAAGCTATACTGTCCAGATGGTTCTGTGGGTGAATCTCCCACCTTACAACCACTTCCTTGTTTTACAAGGGGGACTTCAAACACATCTGCTGTCAAGGGACAGCGTTTAGGACCTGCCAGTGCCTTCAGCCTGTTTGGGACGGTATGGAAACCCTTGCTGTCAGCAACATTTTTGTTCTTTTCAGGCTGTAAACCACTGCCGCCTAACAGTAACATATCATCAAGCACATCTGGAGAGCCGCTTGATCTTTTTGAGCTACTTAAGGGAGGAGATTGTGGCTTGACTGAGAAAAAGAAAAGAGAATAGTGAGTTCAAAGACCAACATTTCAAAATTATATTTTGATCTGGTTTGTATCTTCGATTAGCACCAAGTGCATTGCTAAATAGCATTCATTTATTTATTTTACCCAATTTCTATATTCAGTTATACTTTTTCAACATTTTTACGAGATCAATTATTTAAGGGATAAGGGTAGGATTTAAAGAACGACAAAGATGAAAATAAAAGCCATTTGTCTTGTTATTGTTTCCCTTAACCTGTTCGTACGTTGACCTAATCCCGTCTCACCAATGCCGAGAAAGTGTTTATAATTTACTGACCCCGATATGACAACTGGGTTTAAGACGGTTATTTATTTCGGGAATTATTTCAGTGCAATTTGTTCGTGAAGTAATTTTAACAAGGATGTACCAGTTACCTCGAATATTTTCATATTTACATGAACCTACTGAATGTCTATTACCTGGCAAAGGAGGCACATTGTCCCCAAGATCAATTAACAGACCTGACAAAGTGATCCCAATATGACAACTGGGTTAAAACCGGTTATTGAGAATTGTTGTAGTGCAAAATGTTCGTGAAGTTATTTTAACAAGGATGTGCCAGTTACCTTGAATATTTTCATATTTAGATGAACCTACTGAATGTCTTTTACCTGGCAAAGGAAGCACATCGTCCCCAAGATCAATTAACAGACCTGACAGAACAAGTGACCAATTAACCGGTCTAATAGAAAAAGTGATCAATATAGAACAAGTGATCGATTAACATACCTGATGGAACGTGAAATTAATTAACAGACTTGACAGGACAAGTAATTATGCAATTAACAGACCTGATAGGACAAGTGAACAATTACCAGGCCTGAAAGCATGAGTGATCCATTGACAGACCTCATAGCGAACACATGCAGCAATCAAGCCAGAAGAATAGTCAATCATTAAACACACCTTACATATATATTCAACAAGCCCCCAATAAAACGTGTAACCATTATTACTTTAAGTTATTTCAACATCAACTACATGCATAAGAACACATGACCAAGACAACCTATCATATACCAGCCTTTAACAGAGGATCTACTCCCCCAATTGATTATGGCAGAAAATGAGACATGACTGGGTAAACAGTGAATTGATGGGCCTCATATCAGCTGGATGGAAATCATGGCCAGTTAATAGACCTAATCACACTTTTATAATTAAAGAATAATGCAATTAACAAAATGCAGACTTTAATCAATACCAACTTGACATAAGACAATGCAGTTCTCCATGAAATATCAATCAATATGAGGGTTTTACATACAGACACTGCACCACATTGCCTTGACAAAAGCCATCTTATCAACAGTATTTGAATGATTAGGTTTAACAATGATTTATCAATCAAGTACGTTTTAGTTAGATGACAAATTTGAACTTGCCTGTACAATTTACGTACATGTATGAGAAAAGATAAAGTAAACTGTTATCCTTTCATTAAATTTAATTAACACCTGCACTCGACAACAAGGTCATTAAGTCACATCCGAGGCCGAGTCACAGGTCAGCAGTATACCTTTCAGTCAGGTCACAAGATCTTCGTCGGTCAGATATGGCGAGTCGTAAGTGCGCTGTTTTTCAAATCATATGCACATCTTCAATGAGTTTACATATAATTACATATGAGTAAACACTGTTCTTTACACGTAAATTAGTAACATAAATCTTTTAACTTTGA
This sequence comes from Galaxea fascicularis, assembly GCA_948470475.1. Taxonomy (NCBI): domain Eukaryota; kingdom Metazoa; phylum Cnidaria; class Anthozoa; order Scleractinia; family Euphylliidae; genus Galaxea; species Galaxea fascicularis. The sequence continues at coordinate 29,843 of OX419346.1, forward strand.
TTTTTGTAAAGGTATAAAGGACAGTGAGGCAAAGCTCAACCTCTAGGTAAATCAAGTGTATTGTGTATTTCTTAGCCCTGTTATGAGCTTTTCTCCAACGAAGTTATGTCAATAATTTTTTTAAATCTGTACAGCTCCCCGAATATGTGGTCGATCCGACTATCGACAGTGACAAAAAGCTCGACCTAGAGGTTAGAGTCTGTTGTTTATTTCTTAGCCCTGTTCTGATCAAGCTCCCTGAATATGTGGTTGATCTGACCATCAACAGGTAAAAATACACAAAATTCATTCTACATATGTAGATGTTACATTCAACGTTGTTCTATCTCAAATGTTGAGTGCAATCTCTTGTGTGGGGCAAGCAGTCAGGTACAGTAAGAAACATTTTGCCGATTTGCCAATAATATTCATACATGTAGTTTCAACCAATACTTTCTGCCTCGCTGGATGAGTGTAGTAGCTTGTTGAACCATGTTGTACCTTCATTTTTAGCAAAAAAACAAAATTATGATTCAGACTGTTCAAAGCTATATGGTAGAGTTGAAAGCGAAATTTTTGTAGTATTGTTAGAAGAAAAAAACGCTGACCACTGACTCGGTCACTTGACTTGGATTCAGATTTGACTCGGACTCGGAGTTGACTAGGTGATCTGGTAAATTCAACACTGTAGGGTCTCTGACTTTGTCACAATGTCCATCTTGTGATGAATTTAAAGAACTACACTATATATAGCATTACTTTAAATTTGTTTCCAACTTCAACTTACCTTCAGGAACATGTCTTGCCTGTGCTTTATCACCAGAAGAAACAGATGCAGGGGGAATCTCATAATCACTCGATGTACCCTTACTCCTTTGTGCAGTAGTTTCATTTCGTAAATTCAGCCCTGGTGGGCCTGAAGCTGTCCCTGGCAATACTTTATAGTCTGCAACTGCTTGCGAATTTCCTCCTTTAACTGCGCTGGAATTCAAGGTGGGTTTATTTAAGTCTTGCCGTGGAAAAGTAGGTTTCATTGACACTGGGGGTTTACTGTTTGGTGCTGCTGCAACAAATTTACTACCAACATCATTTTTGCTTCCAAAATCAAAATTCACATAGTCCCTGGTTTTCCCTGCAGCTGGCAGTTCTTTAGAGGATTCAATTTGTTTAGCAACTATGCTTCCCTCGGTTTCCTTTGGTTCTGCCAAAAGTGCTCTGGGAACTGGACCATTCTGAATTTCACTTTCTTGCCACCGACTAACACTCTTGATAAAGTCCGCGTTCTCATAATCTGAATGTCCAGATGGTGATGTTGGAGAGGTAGGGATATTCACATTCACATATGTGTGGTACTTCAACTCTTCTTCTTTCAATTCCTCGTTTACAAGTTGTACAACAGCCTTGTAAACTAATGCATACTGCTCCTGTTGGCGAAGAAAAAAAACATAATTTTGGGATGAAGGATGTAATGTAACTTATGGGCAAAAGCTAGGAAAAGTACAGTAGGACCTAGGACAGAGGGGGTGAAAACAACTTTAAGGGGGGGGGGGGTAAAACAGAAAGAAACTGTTGGAACTAAAACCCTAAAAAAATCCCTCAAATTGATTTAAAAACCACACAGAACATGAGATCTTCACAAAAGGACTTCGGATGGCAAATTTTTACTGATTAACTTTCATAATTTTGGCTTAGACTGGGATTTTATTTCCTAGACAATTTCATTATGCAATGATTACACGTATATGTGATTATGAACTCGGCCTGCCTGCCCAGACAAGTTGATGCACTAAATATGCATAACAGGGACTAACAAGGTGTAAGCTGGGTACCCAAAGCGGGGTGGGAGAATGAAACGATCATTGTATAGTGCACTATATAACAAGTCATACGACTGCTCTTACCTTGGTCTGTACCATTGCCATTCTCTGCTTTCTAAGGTTTGCAACAATATCATATACACTAAAATTGTTTGTCTTCTGCAAAGATAGAATTTACAAAATAACAAATTCATATAAATATACAGATTTCAAGGAAAGAAATACAGGGAATACACATTAAGAGTAAAAGAGAGACCGAGGGAGGGAGAAAGGAAGGAAGGAACAAATGCCCGAATGAACAATAATAGTGAAAGGAAAAATGAATGAACAAACAAAGGGGGAGAGACAAAAGCATTAACAGCAAAACGCACTTGAATGAACTCACTTTCATCTTAAGGAGAGTCCATGCATAATCTACTGCACAAATCGTCCCTGTTCTACCACACCCAGCACTGAAAGAGGAAATACCATGAATCTTTTTATATAATTTTTGTTTTGCATGGGCATGTTTAGCTGAGAAGACAATGCATAAAACTGTTTCTTACTGTACTGACCTACAGTGAACTAAAATTGGTTGTTTTCTGTTCCCTTGCAAGGATTTCAAAGTTCTATTCATTTCTATCAGAGGTTCTGCAGACTTTGGGACATCATGATCTGGCCAAGCAGTATACTGTAATTGTGTGACTGTCATTTCGTCCTGAAATTTAAAAAAAAAAAGAATCTCTTCTTGCTTGCTTCTTGGCCTATAGCTGTGATACTATTAGCCTTATCATTATCCTCGTCATTATAGAAGCCATCTGAAGGAGTTTAATTCTAAATAAATTTACTAGGACAACAACACCTTCCACACAGCAGTCTGGTACATGCTCTACAGAGCCTTTATGTCTGTGGGTGCCTATATTTCTTATGGGCCTAGCGGGACTAGAACACTCTCTTTTGATGTCCTAGGAGCATAAATGGGGTATCCATTTTGACCTCAAGAATTAAACCAATACAGACCCCCTATCACAGTGTTTCACTGTGTCAATTTCCCATTATTTCACACTTTTCACCTTCCTCAAATAATTGTCAACCTAATGTAAACTAAGTTTCAGTAGTTTTAAATAACTGTTCATACTTGAGCAGATTTCATCAACATTGTTCTCATGAGAAAGCCCTCTGAAATCACATACTCGGACATCTGAAAAGCAGGGTTACAGTTGTGATTACATTGAAACTTTGCATATAATTAATTATTTTAACATAAAAGAATACTTTCAAGCCAGGTGCATATGGATTTTCAATATACTTGTATACAGGGAAGTTGGATGCCTAGATGAAATCAAATATTTGAACTGCAGTTAATAAAGAATGAAGATATCACTGAGACAATCACTTGCATGTTCATTCAGTAATGGGAAGGTTTTCTAAATGTTTCCTTTCTTAATTAACTACCGAGGAACCTCCAAAACACTAGCAGAGGCCTTGTGGTTTTGCTGGTTGATTTCTAAAATACACAATGTAATTAATGACAAGCCACCTGTTAAAGATAACTCAAAACTACATGTGCATTTTGTAGGTAACCAGCTCATGGAGTCAGCTTGAATGTTTCAACGTTACCTGGGGAAACCGGGAACAGATCCAATACACAGCGTCTAGTCTGCTGGTCTCCCAGCATTGTAGTATATATACATATCACTAATACTACAGTTATTACATTACTACAGTTAGTTAACTTACCAGTGAAATATGTAATCCACCAAAGTTAAGCTTTTCATCCATACTCTCTGGCCAATACCTTTTGCATTTCAGCTTTCCCATTTCAATTTCTTTGCACACCATGATCACAACCTTATTGATATTAAAATATGACATGTAGCCAGTTACACCTGAACTGGATGCCCATAGGGAAGGGAGGGAGGGAGGGAGGGGGGAAACACTCTGGATTTTTTTTATGGGGATGATCAAATAGGGACAAAACCAAAACCAAAACCAAAACTACAACCAAAAAGAATCCCTGGACCAAAAATCCCATGTTTAATCTCTAATCCTTAAAAGTTTCCAGAAAGGATTGAACTTTATTTGTTTAACTGTACAACCAGGACGCATAGGGCATTACCTTACAGTACAAACTGTTAGGCTGTTTTGAATACCCAAAGAAATCCCTACTTAAATCAAGCCTCACAAAAAGACCCTGGAATTGAAAATTTCAAGCCCCCCAACCCAAAAAATCCTTCGATCAACTCCTGTCACTGGATGTACAGCGCAAGTTTCTCTAACTATCGCAAAGCATTAAGTACTTAAACTAATGACAGATGCCACAAATATACATGCCTATTGGACTTTTTACCAAGCTAAATTTACATTTCACCATAAACATTTCATTCAAATAAGTGGTGAAATGTTCCAGCGTACATGTATTGTAACACAGAGACTGCATAACCACCTGGCATCTATGAGAAGCTATCAATCTCCAAAAATCATCCACAGTTCTTGGGAGTGGGCCTTGTGAGGCTAAATAAGATGTGCTGCCATCTGGCCCCTGAAAAAAAAGCACACACAGTAAGTATATAAATGAGCATTCTTAAATTAAATATTAATTGATTTGACCTCCCAGGAAAATATACTGCATATGGAGCTAAGAACACCTTTTAATTCCTTCAATATCAGGCTACAATCATGATGTTACTAGCTCATATATAATCTTTAAATATTTGTTTGGTTTCTTACTTGTCTGTCAGTATACCCACACATGTAATACAATTCATATATACTTTGAAATTTGACATGTTATAGTGCATTAAAGCATGTCACAATAATTGGGCTCTCGTAGACTATATAAACAGATTACAAATTAAAAAAAGACATAACTACACTTTACATAATCTTAGATGACTGTTTCATACCTTCACATAGTTGCCGTTGATGTAATCTGACCCTGGTACTTCAGGTAATGTTGGAAGGATGATACGATTGTAGTCAACTAAAAATATCATATGTACTGTAAGTCTTAACTCTCATGAGTTCTTCAACTGTCTAAATTAAGAGAGGGTAAACAGTTATGCAGTACTCAAAGGGGGTATTGTTACACCAACCACAAGAATGGAGAGTGGTGATCTTTCTATTTAGGCCCAAAAGAACACATTCAAAGTCAAGAGTGCTGTAGCAAAAATATGATATTTGGCAATAATGAGAGACTAGTTCAGTACAGTGTACTTCCCAGTTGCTTGATTTTTAACGACAGACATACAAAATAGCACTTTCAGATAAAATTAATTGCTGATTGAATTTTTCATGCCATCAGTTAGAAAAGTGATTCCAGAATGATGTGGATGTGTTGCAGTTAAAACTTAAATCCAGGTAAAATTTTTTAACCTAGGTTGGAAATCAATAGACCTTTTTACTGATATGGCGGCCATCTTGAATTGCGAGGGAATTATTGGATACCCAGGGGACAGATGAGAAATAATTATAAAGAATACTGTGGCGTGACAACTTTTAACAATAATTTTTTGCTAACCATAGGAACAACTGCCAAATACTGTGACAGTAAGATGTAACACTTGTAATATTAATGGAATATGAGAGACAAGCAGTAAAAATTTACCCTGAAAGCTGTGTATACGATAAATTTTCCAGCTATTGTCCCCTCGGCAGCCCATGATAATTTCTCAGTCAAAACAATATAATTCAAGATGGCCACTGTATCAGTAAAAGGGTCTATTTCCTTTGTCTCCTAACCCTAATTTTAAATAATTTGGTTTAAAGGGATTTGAGAATCAACCTTGGTTAAAAATTTTTTACCTGAATTTAATTTTTACCTGCAACAGATACACTGCAAGTGATAACGTGGATTAGTGAGTGGTTTTCAAAGTTACATATAGGGCAAGTTTCATTGTTTGTTGTGCCTGCGTGGAACAAGCTAGATTGTGTGGGTAAAATGCTATTGAATGATTTTAATTTGGAACATGATTAATTTTGGTTCTTTCAGGATACAAAAAGGTAAATATTACGGACATTGTCTTTAGTGAAGTGGTGACTCAGAATTCAATTCTCGGCAGTACATGCTAGGAAGCTCTTGAAGGTTGAATAAGTGGTTTTCGTAGTAAACAATTTGAGGGATGTTGCTGAGGTCCTGGCGTTCGTTGTAGTGCATATATATTCATTTTCCAATCAAACTGGGTTTTAATGTTCCTTACGATTACGATTACAATTATGATTGTGATGCTAGTATGAACCAGGCTTAATATAGAATCCAAACTATATTATTTGTGCTGACTATATTAATCAAAAATAATATTTTTCAACAGAGTGGACTAAATTTTTGGCAGAGTTATCTGGACTTTTGGAGAACCTTAGATTGAGTCTATTCAGTCTCACCTCCAGAGCCTCCTGTTCCTCTTAGCTGGCGGGGCCTTCGCACAAGGATCAGAAGGCTCTTGAGACACATGATTTGATTGGCTAGATTTTTTATCTAATTGTTTGTGTATGTAGCACTGAAATGTCCTCGTGTGAAGGCTCTGCAAGCTAAGAGGGACAGGAGGCTCTGGGGATGAGAATGGAGTCTATCCTAGCTTGTGATTAACTCTTACATGGTACAATATCTTTGTAGCGGTTTTTTGGCCGATTGCATTCCAGTTCTCCATGATCACAGCTATACTTTGGATCCTTCTTCAGCTGAGAGGACAAGGTCTTTATTTGCTAGAACAGAGAAATATAAAACATTCACCATTTTTGGCTTTGAATGTTGTTTGTACTTATATTTACGTGTAATAGATCGGGAAGGGTGGTTTGTGTCATCAGAATTTTCAGGCAACGTTTAAAAATAGTCTGAACATTTGGAAACCAGGTAATGTGAAAATGAAAATCTAGTGCATATATGACTTGAAAAAAGTTGGCAGGTGTAAAGCACTAAGCCATGTTGTCTCACTGAGATTGGAAATGAGTGCTGCTTCATCTTCTACCATCACACATTCTAACTGCAAGTAAACTGGATGGATAATTGGACTGATGAGGTCTCTCCTAGCTTGAGGTATCGACCTTCATGTAATCTTAGAATCCAGACTACATGTTGATTATCATTTTCAAATCAAGAGAAAAGATACGTCTCTAAAATAAAGGTATAAATGCCACAACGAAACTGATCATAAGTGATATCAGGGACGCTGAAAATTATAGTTGGAGATCACTAAACTTTTTTAGAAAGTATGTTGTTTCGGTGTCCACAACACTTACAGCAGGACAATATAAGCTTAATAAAGAAGCTATAAACATTGAATTTGAACACTAACCACACTAGGAAAATAAATAAAATTTGTTCTTTTTGGTAAGAAACAACATACCTGAAATTCTTTGGCAAAACCATTCTCTCCTTTGGGATTGTTTGATGGATGAAGGCTCTCCGCATGAGCCAAGAACGTCTGCAGTCCTTCTGGAATCCTCGGAGAATTCATAATACCTTTACTATTGGTACCGTTTTTCAAAGGTCTTCATCTTGTATCATTTAACTATTTAAAAGTATCGCGGTACAGGCCACATCCAGTTTAATGAAAATGAAAACAAATAAGCGTTCCTTTACAGACCTGCCCCCGTTCCGATAGTGTTTGCGTTAATTACCCACAATTCGACAGTATTACCGGAAGTTGCGGTTTTTCATTTCCTTGTACAGACGACGGAAATAGAATTCAGAGACATAAAAATATTGAACTTATGTTGTCTAAATCTTGTATTGGAAGAGCGATAAGAATACTTTTACAGTTTAAGTTCCCAGTTTGTCATTTCTTGAGCGGATTTACTTCACGTGACCGGAAATGGAAAATACAGCTCGCCCAAGGACAGCCCGATGATAAGGAAGTATATTAAACTTTCTTTCCTTCCAGCACATGCATAAGCGTTGGGCTTAAGCCCTTTTCACTCGACTTTAAAGGAACATTTCTTCCTTTAGCTTGGGCAATTTCCGAGTCTGTTCTCGCTTCATCAAAACTTTAGGAACTGCGAGTGACGGCAACGAAAACGTCATTTCAAACGTATAACTTCGTTTCTGTCTCTCTTTCGCGACTATTGAAATTGGAAAGATTTCCGCACAGCCCCACACATTAATTATACATGCACCACTGTCATACTAACCCTGTTCCGAAGACAAATAAAGTTCGAGTCGCAAAATGCATTGTATAATTAATGTATGGAGTTGTGCGGAAATTTTGCCTTGAACTGCCGTCTGAAATTGCAAAGAGATCTTTTCATTACTATGAATGCATTGTTTTTAACAATTTTTCTACATGATGGTTTTAGTTTTTACATGATGTTCTTAATATCAGTATCTTTAGTTGCCTTTTAAATTTAAATCTATCGTTGATGTTAGCGTTAGTTATATTGACATTTTAAATCAAATTCTTAATTATATTTTATAATTGTTTTAGCATCTACTTTGTAATAATAATAATAATAATAATAATAATAATAATAATAGTAATAATAACTTTATTTAAGTCTCAAATTGTTCTAGCTGAACACGAGTGTTCTACTAATTGGGGAGACTGTAAATCAAATAACCTCTATATTAAATCAAATGTTGATTTTTGAGGAGAGGGGAAAACCGGAGTACCCGCAGAAAAACCTCTCGGAGCAGAGTAGAGTATCAACAAACTCAGCCCACTTATGACGTCGAGTCCAGGAATCGAACCCGGGGCACGTTGGTGGAAGGCAAGCATTCTCACCACTGTGCCAACCCTGCTTCCCTGTTGATAGCAGGTTGCTTTTATGCAACTGAAAGGATTAACCCGAGCCTAAAATTAAATAAAGGATTCTGTTCTGTTCTGAAATTTGTTTAGCTTGGAAAATGTTGGCAAACTGTCCAGTATTCAAGTAAGGAAAAACAAATAAACCTTTGCAGCGTCATGTGCTCACATTCTTGAGAAAACATAAAATTTGGCCATTTCAAATTGTTGTTTTGCAGAGGAGAAATGTTTTCCTAGTTGCTAAAACTCCCCACTTACGTTATATCAACGCTGACGCCAACGTCAGAGAAAGTACATATACATCTTTAAATAGCAAAGATTATCACTGCATGGTTGTCTGGGGCTTTGCCAACGTGAGGTTGGCAGTATACATTTTTACTACATTGTCACCTTGGGTTACCAGTGCCGAATAGCATAAAGCATTCCAGTCATTTCAACCACTCATTTCTTTTTAGACGTCTACTTGATTTTAATCAGTTTTCACTATACATGCATTACATTGCACTTTAAGCAGCTACATGAACTATCAAGGATCACACTGACTTATTTCATAGACTGGAAGAAACAACACTTCAAGTAAAGCTACCTTTCTTAAATAAGAAACTCAATAGCAATGCCATCATGATCCAGTTTTGTTTCCAAATCAGTGATGTCCAAGTTACGTGACAGCTACGTACGTCATTCTGCCATCCCATGAACACACAGCTAAATATGTTATCTGTACAGTCTCTCTCAAGATTTCTAACAACATTATCGATATTTAATGACTTAACAGCAAAGATGACTTTCATTTCAACTCGTTATTGTCAATGCTTAATTGCAGAGTTATAAATTTGTGATGCTATGTTTTTGGAGGAGTGAAAAACAAACTTGATTATGACTTGAGTTGATAGGGTAAATTATCCTCTAAAAATAGATCCAAGAGCTGATGTAATTCACTGAAGCAGGAGACTGGCAGAGTTGGCTTTGGCCTGAAGATTCCATAAATCTAATTACCACTGTACTAAGAAGATGCAAGTAATCATCGAAGTGACAAACACTAATTGAAATGAAGAATGATCCTTGCAGTTGTGAACACAATAATAAATTATTTATACAACTGCACAAATATCTTGGTTATATACTATGGTTGCCCTATCAACTAAGTTGATATCAAGTATTCACAGATCACTCCATGCAAAAGTCTGTAATTTGCTAGAACACTCTTTGTCATACTGGCCATTCTCCATTCATGTGGCTGGCTTCCGAATTAGATAGCCCATTTTGCTTCAATCCCTTGGCAGATGCTTGAGGTTCATCAGTGTCTGATGCAGCTGGTAATGTATATTTGTGCGATGCTGATGCAGATTTTGAGTGACCAACAGGTTCTGAAGACTGCTGAGATGTCCTTTCTGGTCTGGAAAATGCTGACCCTATTTTCCGGGCCACATAACGCCCAGCTGCAATTAGATTACAGGAAACGTTCAGATTAAAATGTTGAGAAATGCAGTCAGTAAATCTCAATGGGATTTGACTGGACATGTCTTGGTTAAATTACCTGTCTTACTTATGTCAGTTGTACTCACTACTTTGTTGTATTTGGAATTTGTGCCAAACTTGATCAATCACGTCCAGAATAGTATACGACCAATGCAAAATTTTTTTTTTTTATTGGTCTAAGAAAAGGCAAAATTGAATGGAAGTGTCTACGTTTCGAGTGGAAGTCAGCATTCAACTGATCATGACGGAAGTAATGCCTGACAAATTAATGTTATGGCACATCTACACTACATCTTCCTTCATAGACGTCCTCGGTTGACATGTTTTTATATTGGCTCTTTATACAGATGCTTTCAGGTGAAGAAGAAAATTAAAAGCAGTGATATAAATCAATAAATCAGCAAATCATCACCATACCATTGAATTTCAGGGGCACCCAACGAGAAGCAAATAGTTCGCAGAGAAGTTCTTCGAAGGTAACATTCAGCTAGCAATGTGTGAATCCCTAAAATTTTCAGGCACTTCAATTTTCAGCTAAGAAATCCGAATAGATCAAATTTTTCTAGCCTAGAAGTGTCCCTCAAAGGTTTTTTGGCTTAATTTGCTCGTTGGGTGCCCCTGGAATTTCAGGACACAATTGCATCGACACGTTTTATGTCAAAATCGTGCGCCAGCTCAGGAGAGAGCAGTGTAACCGTCCACACGGGTTTTTTGCAATAAAATATTTAACAACAGTTTCATCTTACCATCAATTATCAGTCATACCATTGTTCTGTAGTGTTTCACTGAGATATTGCTCGCGTTTCTTAGCCTCTCACAAAACCTTGTCCCCTTGCCGGCAACAGATGATTTGCGTTGTCATTCCTTAGGGACCACCCGCTATTTAATTCCGCGGTGGAATGGAGTCTACAGAATGTTCACTTTTGGCAACTTGTATGCGGCGTAGACCATTATCCGTGGGACAATCAACCTTAAACAATTCCTCCGGCTATAAAATGATTTACGGACCTTTTCAGTTCAAAAAAATAAATCTGCCATTCTGCGGAAACAGATTCTGTGGTTCTTTTAAGCTGGTTTCAGCTTCCTCGATCAAAACTTCAAATCATTAACTACAGAATCTGCATTTGTAACTCGTGAATTCAATGCTTTGTAATCTACCCTCTCTGCAGACGTTCAAAGAACAGCCAGGTGGGATTCACATTTTGACATGTGCAAGGTCAAGTTCGCCCCCTCATTCATAAAATTTATAATTGCACAACTCCTGCATGTTTGAAACACCCAATCCTCAGCTGTGAGGCCAAGAGTGACCTGCCACCCCCCCCCCCCCCGCGCCCACGTTTTTAAACGCACTACATGGGGAATCCATCTCGTACAGGGGATCCACTACTTGGAACACACTGAAACCCTCCGCGGACAGCGTAAGAGCCTATGCCAAAATGGCATAGAGAATTCTCAGGCCCTCAGGTATCTCCATTTCTCTGTTGAGTCACCCCAAACGAGCTCCCATGATAGACTCTTGTCTTTTATCAACTGGTAATTTACTCATGATAGTATCTCGATGCTTGTATTTTTAACATGGTCAAGTTACCTTCCTATAGGATTTCAATCAAGTTAGAATCAGGGTTGTTTATAGACACACAACGATTGCTGTTAGAATATCCAACGTTAAATGTATTCAGTAATATGTACGATTTTGAGTTGTACGGTGCAACCAACAATTCAATAATTAACAAACAAACAAAAAAAACGGGTAGAGCTGTTTGGAGTGTAAAATGTGTGTCTCTTATTGCGCTTGGAGGAGCTGGGTAGACTTTACGGCTGGAGAATTCCGGCATTTCAAATGACTTAAATCCTCAGTATAGCGTCTATTACAAAAATACATAGCTAAGCTGGCTTGCACTACTAAGGACGTTTGCCATTCGGGTCGAGGAAACAACCCCGGCTAGAATGGCTACCTATCCACAACGGCAACGGCCAACAAAGCGCGTCCCAACTGCCAAAGTAACCTCTTCACCACGGCCACTTAATCAAGGACAGTGTATACAAAACCCCATTTTTTATTGTGAAAGGTCATGTTGACTGGAGGAGCGACTTCAGAAATGAACTACTCGACGTACCTGACGAAGCGACGAAGACGTCACTGCTGCGGAAGACGAAACCTCTGTTTTCTTAACATTTTTCTGTTTTATTTATATGTATTTTGATCGTGTTAGTACTTATAAACTACAATCAGTACTTTTTTTGAAAAACAAAAATGTCCTCACTCCCTCCCGGGTGTCATATTACATCCCTCCCTCCTCATAACGATTAGAGAGTTTTAGCAATGAGGACGGCAACGGCGACGGGAACGCTACAAAACAATAGGCTTAATGAGCAAAAACAATCGCTCTGCACGTGCGTTTTACAGTTTTGTCCATTTCTTTGCCGTCATCTGCAAAACAACAACGTCAAATGACCAAATTTTATGTTTTCAAGAGAACGTGAGCATATGACGGCAAAGTTATCTTTCTTTTTCCTTGCTTTAACGCCGTTCAGAGTAATTCAGTTCCTGGACAGTTTGTCAGCATTTTCCAAGTTAACCAAATTTAAATGATTGAGAAAGAGTTACAGAAACGAGAAATTATATTTTAAAGTGACGTTTTCGTTGCCGTCGCCGCCGTCGCTGCTAAAACTCCCTATTACCTCTCTACAACGGCCACTTTCCTCAGCCGTTGTGGAGACTGTATTCGCATAATTTATAAGCAGGGGCACTTTTCGCAAATTAAAAGTTTGGTAAGCATCAAAGATAATTAATCGAAGTGACTCGAATACGCCAGAGCATACCAATAATATTTTCACCCCACGCTGCAAAGTTATACTGCTCTAAGCATTAACTTCTCTAGCAAAAATGGAGAGTAAAGATACTTTTTGTTTCTATGTGACTTCTTTCTTACTTCAGTCTGAACTGTCTCGTTCGTTTCCTCTGCCCTGATGTATATAATGTATGTTTATTTTATTCAACTGGCTCTGAAGTCGGAAATTTCTTTGAAGTGACATATTAGTAATTGAAACCAATAAGATGTCCATATAAAAGCTAACGGTAATTGAACTTTTGGACGTTTTTCCAGCAGTCACCACTAATCTGGATCGTGATCAGATCAACAATCGTCAAAAACACACAAAGCTGGTCCTTAATTTAACTTCTATTTAATTTCGGCCTTTTGAGTGTCCGGCTTCTGCAAATAAAATGTGGATTAGAATCCAGCCATATCATTTAATACGATTCCACAAAAACATGACCGGCGTATTGTCGTCCATTCACTGCAAAAAGGTTCAAGTTTCGTGCGGTACCAAACATTAGATATAAATGAGCTATTTTTACAACTGTGATCAGTTTTGTTTTGTTCCGGCCGTACTTCAATGTGACATGGTTAGTGATTCTTTCAAAACGCCCCGCTGCCTCTTAAATATAACCGATACCTTTCACTAATCTTTTTCTTGTCTTCCTTGCAGATGTTTAGAATAATCATCACCTTGCTTTACTTGACAGCATCAGCAAAGTCAGATGAACATGGTGTGTTCATTGAAGTCCAAGAAAATCGGTTCCTCTTTATGGATGACTATATTGTTTGGAATGGAAAAGCCGACTCACTATTGTCATGTTCACGAAAGTGTGCGAGACGAAACGATTGCAAAACTGCGAGTTTTACGAAAAACCAAAAGACATGTTCCCTTTTCAGCGAAAGGCGATCAAAGTATCCTTTGAGGGCTCTGAAACAAGAAGGGTGGTTTTATTTGGAAAAGGTAGGCTATTAGTGTTTTGTCAGTATTGATTAGTTAACTGTTTTCAAAGGCCCCAGTGCTTGTCATCCGCATCCTTGAGAAAAGAAGACAGCTTGTGGATAAAAATAAGATCACTAATCGAGTGTGGCAGCTGGATTCATTTTTCAGTCGCGTTTGTAAAATGGACGTTTTCAAACAGTTTCATTCAATATTTTGATTAAGTCTATTCCAACTGAAGGCCGAAATATAGATTTTGTTTCTCTTTTCCTTTAAAAAAAAGAAGCTGAATGGAATGGAATTTTTGAGGAAGGCATCGCGCTTGGCCGGGTATTTTCAATTCATTCAGTACCAACTGAGATTAACTTAAAACTCGAATTAAGGTTGCTATCTTCCTGTACTACCGCATTTTCATTCCACGTTTGAATTCTTCTCGTATAGGTTGACTCGTTAGAGAAGTCCTCAACACTGGGTAGGTATTTGAAGAACATGCTTTTCATATGATTATTCTCTAAATCATTAAAGGAGATGTTAAATATCTTTGCCCTTTGTCTTCATAAATATTGGTTAGTAGCATTAGCACTATTTTTTGACCCTGCTATCAAACGCTAAATCAAAACAAATCTTGACTTGCCAGCATTTTTTCGTTCTTGGCACCAGCTGAAAGTGTTTACAGCGAATACGGATTGGGTTCTTTGCGCTGATTGGTTCTTTTCACTCTTTACCTCTGATAAAATTGGCCAAAGCTAATGCCGGAATCTGCTCAACTTCTACTAAGTAGACACAAAAGAGAGTTCGATTAGAAATAAAACACAAACAGCGGAGATAAACATAAGAATGCGTTGGTTTACCACATTTATCTCCGCTGTTTGTGTTTTATTTCTAATAAAGTTACGATGGCCTAACAAGAACAGTTTATGTAAAAAGTTTTTAATTAGACGTATCTCTCCTTTACCATGCGTTAGTTACACTCGTTTTTCACAGCCGCTGTCTTAATATTTTAAGTATTTTATACGACAATTTACTACTTTGTTTGAAAATGTATGAGAAAATAATACATTTTTCACCAGGTACCACTCAAAATTCAGCCGTTACATGGTGCCAGTCCCTCCGCAGCCAATCCCTTCCTCATTCCTCGGGTGTTTACTGGATTGATCCTGACGGTGGATCCAAGGACAACGCATTCAAAGCTTACTGTGACATGGAAACTGATGGTGGGGGATGGACTCTAGCATGGAGCTATACATTCACTTCTTACAAATCTTTCAATGACAATTCAAACGCAATCAAACCAAGACCGAACTGGCCAGCAAAGTCTGAAGTAAATGTGCCGATTTCAACGACTCCTCCCCTGAACGAAAAAGATTACAACGCCATGAACTTCTCGCTGTGGAAACAAATTGGTAGCCAGTTCCTGATCAAAAGCAATATTAACAACTGGTTGGTTTGTAATCCGGGAACTGGAAGTCTGGTTGACTGGCAGGATGGAAGCGTCAGCTGTCAGATCATCAAGCGCGTGACTGCCTCGTGTAACGAGACGCTGCCTCCTTCGGAATTTGCTCGAATCAAAGGCTTTGGGCCGATGTTGTATACTTCTGGCAAACAGCGAAACCTTTACTACTACTTTGACGGTTACACCGGACAAAATTGGCCCACTCATGATCCTTGTGGAGAGAACAAGCCAAATCATTTGAAAAATGTGACGAATCCACATGGCAATATTTATATTCGTTAACTGCCGTCAAAACAACTTGTTTTCAAAGAAACACTTTGGAACTGAACTGTTTCGGTTAACAGAATTAAATTCCAAGAATTTTAGAGCATGTACAAATAATAAAGTCATTTACTTGGTGTTCCTCCCAGGCTGTACCCCAGGATAATTGAAGAAATTAGAAGCACTGCATATGGTGGCCAAGCCTGTCACACGTTTCAGACGTCTGAAACACACTACTCTCGAACTGTAGCTCGTTTCTTTTCACTAATAACAGCTTTTCCATGATTTCTAGCATGAAGAAATCAGTAAACCTTTATGGCTTCGGAGAAAGATTCGAAGACATGAAACCCGTGAAATTTGTTAAAATGTCTTGAGCGACCAGGCCCCACCACTAGCACTGATTACTTTATTATTACTAATCAGTGAAGATTTTTCAAACGATTTGCCCTTTCAAGTTAACTTTTAGCTCTAATCAGTAAAGGAACAATCTAACTCACTAACTACTCAGCAGTTTCCTCTTCTTTGATGTGTTCATGTAGGGTCGCAGTCTCCATTCAGTGTCAGCTTCATTCTGATCAACTGTTCCAAGCTTTATTTCGTACACTGATGAAAACAAATAAACAAACAGAGAAAAGGTTACTTTTAACCACTTATCATTTACTAACTGATGTATACGTTTTCTCAATGTTTAAGCATACAGGTACATGTACACTTTAGGAAGATCACAGTACAAAGCAAACCAATGGAAACTAAGGAAAATTTTACACATGAAATCGGCGACGCCTCTGGAAAGAGGTGTAGAAAGAAAGGAGGGTTGGCATTGCAACAAGCATCTAAAACGATCAGTAGAGGGTGTTAAAGGGACTATGTCAATTGACAATATCCACCTTGTAGGCTTCATGTTCTCATGTGTGGTTGGGCGGAGGAGAAGGTTTGTTTAAGAACTCAAATTAATGTTAAGAAAGTAAAGGTGTTGAAGTCCATGATCTTATGGTCTCCCTCAGGAATTTTCAATCTTTGATTAAGGACAGCCCCCCATTGTTACATGTCAATTCTGTACAGTTTGAAATTGCCCATGGAAAAAGGGTTTCTAGAGGACATTGCTTCCAAAAGCAAAGCTATTTTGCGTGGTTTGTATGTAAAAAAGCAGATCTCAAAGAGGGCTAATGAAATCCAAAAAAAATAATAGTGGTGACAGTAAACTGTACATTTTTTCAGGGATAATTAAGCTCACTGGTTCATAATTATTTTTAACTCATCAAACCTTATGATCAGCATCGAATTTTTCCTTGTAATACCAACACCTTATAAAACAGAGTGGTCACCAGAATTAAGGACAGGATTGCACCAGTTGAATTTGTTTGATATTTTTACAATATCTCCCTACTACTTCTATAGGAAATGTGTAGAGGCAACAAGTAAGAATATAAATTTTGATCTTAGGGCTGAAATGGTTAAAGCTTTTTAGTATCATTGTTGTTTAAATTATCCTCAAATCTCCCTCTGGACTCTAAAAACCCTAACAAAGATCTGCTTTTCTATCATGACAAAAAACTGCACAAAACTAACTCTGCATAGGAGGTACATGTAATTGTCCAAAGTTGGTGAATAGAAAGTGAATAATGGTAAATTTTCATTGGGCTGACATATGACATCATCTCTCAATGAACTGAACATTTGCAACGTGATCACCATACTATACTATGACTTGTTTAAAATATTGTTACTCTTAGGTACAAGAGGCCATTTAGTCAATATTTGGAGGAGACAAACCTTTCATTTCAAATCTTGGCCCTACTTCTGTTAACTCAACCTGACCATCTACTTTCTTATAAGTGTGATGCCTGAAAGAAAAATAAAACCACATATATGATGTTTCAGTCAAACAAAATAGGATCCTTTCCCATGAAATAAATAACTGTTACAAAAAATGCAAATAAATCAATCAATCAACAGCTACATTTCTAACCTAAATGAAATATAATCCTCTTGGTTTGCAAATGTAATCACTCTTCTACTCTCGTCTTTTGGGACTGGGTATAAATACTTCAAAATACTTTTCACCTGTTTGAAAAAAAAATGGATGATACAAACAATGTGTTCTTTTGAAAAATAAAACTTAAAATTATGATGCAAATTCTTTTACCTTACAGAGTTTGAAACAGAAGAGTTCGCACAGGAGAGGCATTACACTGTATGCTCATTTTTGGCCTTTAAATCCAAATTGCTCTAGTTTTTGTACTCACACTTTGAATACTGAGCATACTGTTACTGACAATATAAGGACTCATGCACCTCCAGAAAAAGCACATTATTTTATAACATGCACACATCTATGCCAGCTAATTTGGTTTTTAAATTCTTATTTGAGCCATCGGTCCATAATAGGTGGACCCTGGAGGCAAACCTCTGCAGCCAGTGGGGGGAGGGGGATGTGAATGCACCCATCACACCCCCCTCCCCACAGGCCTGTTCTATCAAGTGGGGCAAAATTAATTTTTTCCCAGTGCATTGACTCACCCTGGGTCCACATTGGCCTCTTTGCATTTTCGTTGTCATTTTTTGTTACAAAAATTAACATGGACAAATAAGTTCTTGTACTCAAAAAATTTGAAGTGTGCCAAAATGGCCCAGAAAATGAATTTAACAGAGGCAAATTTTTTTGTTCAAAATGCACCAATCGCACAATGGTGTGCTCTAGATCAGACACTGTACATTGCAACAATATGGATTCATATGAAACAAACAATGAAAAACTTACTCTTTCTCCAAGTTTTGAACTAAAGTTGTGAAATATTAAATGTGGATATGCTTCTGAAATTGTGCCAATCTTTGGGATATCATGTCGCATTACTGTATTGGACAGTGTGAAATAGGCAGTGGGACCAAATGGGAGGTGTGAAACAACCAGGCCATCTGAAAATGAACAATGAAGCATACATGTATGTCACAAATACAATACAAAGAATGCAATACAAAGAAAGAGGAATAAACCTTAACAGCTAACAAAGGGGTTTAAAGTGGAGATGCTATTTTACCTTCTACATTTAACTAATCTCCTAAGGAAATTACTACACCATGAAATATGCCAAGAGAACAGAGGAAATGATCAACACAGATGAAAGATGTTGATGTTTAAACAAATTCTCTTTACAAGTACTGTAGCATCATATTATAGGATGAAAAGATCTAGGAGAATATACATTTTAAGGATTTAATGAAAATTCAAACATATTCTGATCACAATAGTCATAACACTCAAGTGCAAAACATATTATTACAGACTGAAATCACACCGAGAATTCATAAACAAAGGTAAGAGAAAACAAATAGTTTAAAATACAAGTGTACATGTACACTGTACCTGACGGGTAAAGATTTGTGGACTACCAAAGCCTTGATTCACTTAAAAGGTTCTTACCACAATCACATCAATAGAACTGTCAAAAAGTTATCTCTTTTCTAAAAGAATTAAGTATTTTTACAATAGTTTTTTGTTGTTCAGATTTAAATGTTCAGAACTTGCTTATCATGCTTCGAAAAGTATATGTAATAATCAAGTCAAAGTAAAAGTAAAGCCATGCAAGTTAATATCTAAATTAATATTAATGATAAAATATCAGACAGTCTATACTACATGTATTAATTTCATTAATGAGCATTAATTTCTCATACCTGGTTCTCCTCTATGTTCATGTACAAGTATTAAATCAGTGACCTCATTAGCTCGGCATGCCTGAACTAGTTGACTCAAAACATAGTTTCCACGGTTTAGTCGCTGGCTGTTAGGGAATATTAGTCTGAGTTCCTTCAACATAAATTGAAAATAATAAGGTAAATTATACTTAGATTAAAGACCAACACAACTCTTTACAAAGGCTGTAAAGAACTCAAGATTGGATAAAACATTTACAAGACCCAAGATACCAGTCACCACCCCTCCAAGTGCCACAAAGACCAGTACAAAGTGCCACCCTTTCTATTTACCTTGGCAAATTGTTTCAGTCTTGAGCTTGGACTGTGAGAAGTTGTTATCATTATCTTGGGGTCTTGAACTCCAGCCCAGACATACTCATCATCCTGATGGCTTCCTGTCTCTGAAGACAAACATACAAAATCATTATTTCAAGAGAGTTCATGGAAAGGGAACCAGGAAAAGGGTGTGCTATAGTGTGCCCAGTGAGCTATTGGCAACTTACATGACACTGTTGCCTTTATATTGGATTTAAAGAGTTCACAAATTTTGGACTCTCTGTTTGTCTCTGTATTTTTTGCCAGTAATTATGAAAGTCATAGTAGAGCTCAAATATGTGAAAGAGTTGAGGGAGTTAACTTAAGATCTTGAGATCGTTACAAGGGGAAGACAGAGGTTGTAGAATTATTTCTCATCATTTTTCAAAACCACAAGTGAAACTAAAAAAAAATTTGTGAAACAGGTACAGATAATATTTTCTAGAACAACAAAAAGCATGTTCTAGACGTACTGTAATTTCTGGCTATAATACAAAGAAAACAGTTCCTTTTCTCACGCAAGTGGACATAATTCATTCCAATACATGCTCCAGAAAATAGACCTTTCCACAGTTTTTGTCAACTTTTGATATTGACCATGTTACGAAAATGTATTGACACTGCTGATAAGAGCACCTTAATTTAGTAAAATAACCACGGTTGGGATGTGCATCTTTTAAAAACACAAGTTTACAGCTTCACAAAGTCAGAAAATTTTACAGATGTTTGAACTGGCCTCTTGTGTACTTTATTAGGTACTTGCAATGTATTTTGTGTAGTTATCCAACCTAACCAAGCCCAATTATTTCACTCAGTTTCATGATTTTCCTGGCATGCATGAGTATAATCTTCCATACACTTATTGGAAGGATTTCCACACAGCCCCTACATGAATAATACATGCATCACTGTCATACTAAGCCTGTTCCAAAAACGAATAGACTTTGAGTCACAAAAGGCAGAATTAAAAATAATTATTAATATATGGGGCTGTGTGGAAATCATGCCCACTTACTTACATGTAGCATACAAGCAAAGTGCACAAGCACAGAAAATAACTCTTTTCTTTTTCTTTGTTTTTTGGAATGGCATTTATTTTGACCACTGACACAATGAATGAAATTAAGGCCTTGTTCAGACGCTGCTCCACTCATGTGCTGAACCTAATTGAATTAGATTTGACTTTGGAATTTGGAGCGACAGCTGATTCAGACAGCGTACCGTGTGTTGAACCTAATAATTATTGTATTTTATACACTGAGAAGGCATTATACATCTATACATTGTTATAATTAATGCATTTGGTTCGGCACATAAGTAGAGCACAATATGAATCAGTTGCCTCTCAAGTGTCGAACAATAGGGCAGACCTTGTGGAACTGAACAACGTTGCCACACTGATTGAATTAAAACTGGTGTACCAAACTGATTCAGATGCTGCTCTTCTGCCGGACTTAATTCATCAATTAGGCTTGGCACATGAGTGGAACAGCATCTGAACCTGGCCTATGTTATCATTTTCTTTGTCAGGTTTATAATGTACATACAACTTACGCTCATGTTTTTCATCATCAAATTCTATGGCTTTTCTAAGGGCTGCCTCATCTTTCCTTAACTCTGTTGGAATTGGCTTACCCTCTGAAAAATAGAAACACCCATTTAAAATCCCATTAGCAACTACAAAATGGAATCTGTACAACTTACCTCCCAGACAATTAGCCCCAGACTACTCACCCCGAACCAAAGACAACTAGCCTCCAACTTACAGATGATTAGCCCCCAACTTTACTACATTGTGTCACAAAGGTAAAAATTTCTTGTTTCCCTGCCCCCGTGGTCGACTTGTGATGAAATCAGCATTGTATTTATTGCAATATACTTCGATCGCAGATGTAGGTGCCATATTGAAAGTGACAGAAATAAGCTTATTTCAGAGTTGCTAATTCAATAAGTTAATAATTGTAGTAAGCTGAAATTAATTATATTAGAAGCCACGCGTAAGCTAAGTGAGTTGTAGTATTTTGAATGTAAAATAAGTTCTTGTGTAGTACATTAGATTCACAATAAACGCGCAAGTTTGAGCCATGTATCTTTGTATTATTTTATGAATAAATTAATGAATTCTTCAGAGGAAAAGAGTTATAGAGTTAAACTACACGAAATATCTCGCATATTCAATATGGCGGCTACGTCTGCGATCGAAATAAACGTTGCAATAAATACGAGCACAGATTTCATCACGAGTCGATCACGGGAGCGGGGAAACAAGTTATTTTTACCTTTGTGACACAATGTAAAGTTGGGGGCTACTCGCCTGTAAGTTGGCAGCTAGTTGTCTTAAGTTGGGGGCTAGTTGTCTTTGGTTCGAGGGTGAGTAGTCCGGGGCTTGTCTGGGGGACGAGTTGTCTGACATTCGACTGCATGAACTGTGAATTGTTTTCAAAGGGAATTGGAAAAACAACTTTGGTAAACACAAAGAGAAGGTTTAAAAATAAATACGTCATCACTCTCCGAGTGAATGACCAAACTGAACAAAAATGAACTGTCTAATTTTGAGCAAAGAAAACATTTGCTCGTCAAACCTTCCAGCGCCGTTTTCAACTTCTTCTTCCGTTCGTAAGTCGACCTTTCTTTCTCCTCCACCGACTTGCGATAAAGGTACTCTCTCCTAAGTCTCGCCTGTCTTCTAAGCTGTTTAAAGAAGGTAAAAATTCAATGAGGTAAGCGGACAAAGTAGAGAAATACCTATGATCTAACAGGAAAACAAAAACACGTGTATTAACCCACCATCTTGGATTGTGATTACGTCCCAGTCCCTCGCGGGTTTAATCAATCTCACATGCGTGAGGGAAGGATCGCAGTCTCTGGGGACAGGTTGAGTGTCCTTAGCGCCCAGGCCATATTTTTCCTTTCTTTGCTGTCTTTTCCCGGTTGTTTTCAGATTGATCGTAAAGGTGTTAAAAAGTATATTCCATATTAACTTTGTCCTCATTTTTTTCTGTAAATATCATTGTTCAGTGGCCCTCGCTTGTGCGTGACAATTGTGCGTTGATACAGCTCAATAAACAAACAAGTGCTCTAAGAGACCTATCAATATTTAAAATGAACTGTTTCATTTGGTAAAAGAAAAATTAAATACTGTTCCATTCTGTCGACCTGCAGAGCGACATTTCAAAGCTGTGCTCGTTCGGGTGATCCAGAAAAACTAGCGGTTGCAAAAATGTGTCGAAATGAATTTCGTTTGCGAAATTTCAAACTTTGGCACCCTGATTGGAAAGCTTTCACTCAGTCAAGGGTAGGTGTTGACACTTGGATATACATAAATTCACCACAAATTTCCTTCTTGAAACAACAGTATGCAAGAGAGTTTACGACCATTTCCTTTGTTTCTGACCCCTCTAGGATTGCATGAGAAACAATAGCTTTTGTCTGGGCTCCTTCTTCCCCCTAAACTCTGTCACTCTCGTCCGCCATTTTTGGGCTTAAAACTCTTACCACTGACTTGTGAGTACTGCACAGTGATAATAGATGAAGTCTGACGAATCAACCCTCTAACTTAATCACTCAGAAAGCGACCCACAAATAAGTAGAAAGATCGGTACATGATATTGGTTCGAGACCCTGATTTGGCGTTTGAACTGGGCTTAAATTGCTAAATATAAATGAGTTTGAATTACTTTCACACGGCTCCCAAAGTACTACAAAAAGTATGGTATAGAGATTATTATAATTCGGTAGACATTTGTCACGTAATAAACATTTGAACGCTCTCTCTTTGCATCCAAGTTGCCCTAAAATGGAACCAAATTATCAATCAGATGTTCAACTACATGTAGATAAACTACGGGTACAGCTGGACGACCGGCAAAGTTTTATGCGCTCAGCCACGCAAATGGTTTCAGCTTCACTCAAGTCAGTTTTACAAATTAAATTAACTGTAATTAGTCCGATGACTGACTTTTTTCCTACAGTGGCTTTCCCTCCCAGTGTTCATTGGCTATCGTCTGGTAATTGCTGGTTACAATTTTGGATGGCTTATCTATAACATTTATATTTCTGGTGCCAAGCTGTTTATTTTCCTAACCAACTGGACCTTCCTGATTCTCAACCTTTTCTTCCTGCTTGCAACATCTGTCACTATTAGTGCATTCTACTGTGAATACCGGAAGTCGCGGAGAGCAACTAGTCCCAGCACTAACGGCAAAGCCGAAAAGACAAGTGTCCAGGTCACAAAGATGGAGGGTATTCATGAGAGTGCCCAAAACCAAGACAACGAGCTGCCCTCTACAACTGTGGGAGAAGAAGATACTCTGCGGTTTCAGCACAAACTTATGTGGTTGCTATACGTCCTCAGCGCCAATGGTGGTCTATTAGTGACAGTGGGCTACTGGACTGTGCTGTTCGAAGAGAGCGAACCAGTTGATGCCAACAATATCACTAGACATGCGCTTAATTCCGTGTTCATGTTGACTGATACATTTCTGAGCTCCATCCCAGTCCGCCTCTTCCATTTCATCTACCCGCTGCTTTATATCATAATCTACCTTGCCTTTACTGTGGTATATTGGTTTCTCGGTGGTACAAACATTGAAGGCCAGCCTTACATCTACAGTCTGCTGAATTATAACGACTATGATGCGTCAACTGGCTGTCTGGTTGGATTTTTCCTCCTCGTGGTTCAACCTCTTTTGCAACTGATCTTATTTGGCTCAACGAAGCTGAGAGACTGCTGCTTTCGAGAGAAAGAAAATTAACTTTCATCTACTGTTTGAAAACGTCCTCAGGAAAAATTTAGAAGGTTGTGTGTTCACTAACCTCAAGCTTTCTAGTCAATGTTTGACGTCGAAAATTTCTTTTTACTGACAGCACGAAAATTCTCGATTCTTCAACCAGCCGACAAATTCTTTCAGTTCACACCTGTTAGAAGAATTTATTGTTCTCTAAAAAAGTGTACCTTTGTAAAATAACTATATATATATATATATATATATATATAAATTTATGTTTCGATTTTCCGTAGTAGAGTGCTCAATACATAAAGTAGAGCGTGATAAATATTTAAAACAGGAAAAAGACTACACTTTTATCCCTACAAGCCTGTTTCGTGATTACTCACTCTTCAGGGGATTTTAAAATCCCCTGAAGAGTGAGTAATCACGAAACAGGCTTGTAGGGATAAAATTGTAGTCTTTTTCCTGTTTTAAATATTTATATATATATATTTATTCTCACCAGAGAAGCTTACTGGACCGCACAATTGTGCACGCTCCATCCTCACGGTCTCAACAAAAGACGTGAATTTAGATCTAAAAATCGCGTCCGTTACAATACTTAATTAGCGTAGCATTTTATACTGCGTGAACAAGTTTTGTGCTATAAATCGTGGTATTTTTGCCCGCCTGCACATTCTTGTATGTTACCTTTAACTTAATCTCTAGTTTATTGTCTTAGCTTGTAATGTATTGCGTAATATATTACGTAATTTAATTTACATTTTCTAGGTTAAGTATAAATCTGGCCAATTTGTAAACCTACTAGGATTTTTAGTTTTTAAAATTTTTATCTGTAAATAACTTCGCTCCACGTCTGAAGAAGGCCGAAGGCCGAAACGTCATTTTATTAAAGCCGGAGCAGTTAGAAGTTTGCTTGATGTTTCATCGCTGTACACGTATCTAAAATACACATCAAAGCACTGTATCCTTCTTGGATCCTTCTACTGTGAGTTCATCGTTTGGTCTGCCATATTTACTCTGTCTATATATATATATATATATATATACATTTCATGCCCATGCACTATGCTTACCTAACTATTAATTTAGCACAAATAATCGTCACCTGAATAGACATTCTTTGAAAGTTAATGAATTATCACCAAAGAAGTAATACGGTTTAAGAGAAGAGCGATCATACTCGTGATCTAGTGAAGCAGAGTTAGTACAACTGAGTCAAGCCACTGTAAGACTATTTTAAATTACAGTTTTACTGCTTGCACTTTATTTGTAGATCGGTTAGAGTTAAGAGATAAGGAACTGAGTAAGAGGGCGTGCCGCCTTATGAAGCTACACGCATGTGCGACAAGAAAGTGCATTTTTAAACAACATATTCAAGTGATTCAAATTGTAGAATTGTAGTGGTTCAAAGGCGATAAAAAATTCTGATACACTGAAGTCCTTTAAATTTCTTCTCATTGAAGACTTATGGTGGAAATATGAACCGTGGACAGGCTTTCTGATTTATGATTATGAATATAGTACTGAAAAATTGACTTGTCATCTTTGTGAAAGACATTTTGAAACAACAATTGATGAAATTCTCAATTTGCCACGCAGCAACTTAAATTAACAAAATAATCAGTTCAAAGTGTTTTGTCTATGGCTGTAATATTTCTATCCGGAGTTTCTTCGTGCAAGTTTTATTATACTATATGACTCGAAAGCGGGTATAAATAATTCACCATTGAAATGGATGATTTTAAAAGAACAATAAAGAATCTGGAAGAAAATTTAAAAACGTTGCAGCTAGCTCACCGGCAGTCTTTTGTGAATTCTAGGCAACTGCCGCTTTTAACTCGAGAACAATATCGTCTCACTTTGCATAACAGTAATGCGGGATTTTTTTAATCCATCGCCGACGCAAGCAATTCAACACAAACAAGTTTGTGATCGTTCTCCTGAGAATAATTTTAAAATCAAACTAAAATAAAAAAGTTGTCATTTTCCTTGTTAATAACTCTAATCCTAAATTCTTCAAGGCTTGCATTGCAAGACTTAACTTGCTTCTAATAGATCACAGAAGTGTCCAAAGTTCCAGTTGAAATTGACTGAAGAACAAAAAGCTTGAAAGCTTGCAGACTACAAAGTAAACAGCGTATACACGCCCGCATATGAGTAAATTTTTAATGTTAGTCTAAAACTCTATTTCCATTGTGACTGCCATTCAATAATGCGAGGTGGCAATTGCCTTTTTGTTTCTATGGAAACAAGCGCAGGTGATGGATTTTTTCAATTTGCGAAAACAATTCGTTTTTGTAGAAGAACTCGACTGCCTTATTGTAAATTGGCCTCATGCACGTAAACTGCGCTCCAACGAAGGAAATGGGCAGCCCAGCTTATGACTTAGGCTCGCTCTGCTCGAGCCCTTTACTTTATCCCGAAGGAGATGATTTCCTCAGACAGCCTGTAAACGTTTTCTACGATGAAGATGTCAGCTTCGATTTTGTCGATAGTTTTGGAACAGGTTTTGCTATAGCAAGGAATGGCATGAATGAAGAGAATACGACATTACGAACACATGATCAAGCTTTGACAAGCGGTAGAGCCACTTCAATACATAGTGACCAGGCGGACGTAGAATATAACAACGATAAAAAAGCGTTTAACGGCGAATCAAGCAGTACCATGCCTTGTAACAATGAAAACAGAGGCTCTGTTGACGATACGACATCCGCTTCCGAGTATACTAAGAGTTCTACAAATGAAGTAACAAGCATAAAAACAGGTGATTTACAATCTGAAACTTTGTGTATAAACGCTGAACATGAAAAGCCCGAAAACACAAGTGAGAATGAGAAGAAAAATCACGCTTTATCACAGAACAGTTGTAATGACGTAAAAAGCGGTGGCCAAGTCAACAACAGGTCTTCAGAAACCAATTCGTCTAGAGACCATCACAGACATTTCTCTGATAGTGTCTACTCGAATAACAATTTCGATGAAAAACCTCTACATGTATTTCACAATGATGTACTGTCACCGCGAGGAATGCATAAACCTTCAGGTAAACTCAATCCGTCACAGGATCTTGGCAGAAAAGAATCACGAGTGACAAGATGGAAGAAAATTGATGGTTCTTCCTTCAGCGTGAAAAGCTCTCCTTTTAAACGCTGTGTCGTTCCAAAGACATTTTATTCTCCGTTTTGGACACCGGAAAGCAGTGCAACAAAGCAGGAAAAATTAATGGAAGACGGTTTTATTCACGCGCAACGAAATGTGGATATTTTGTACTGCTGTAATTGCAGGTCGCAAAAGCGAGACGCTAAGAGCAAGAGATGTAAGGCAAAGAGTGATGCTGGCTTTTACAAAGATGCCAACAAATATAATGACTTTTTAAAACGCGATTCTGTTTTTAAACAACAAGGAAACTCCAGCAGGCACCATAACAAAACGTTTACTGAAGTCGTTTCTGTACATCTTGACGACAGCGGAACAAACAATAATGACCAAGGGATTTCGTTGCCCGCAATTAACACTCCACCATCAAAGCGTAAAGCGGTTCCAAACAAGAAATCGATTGGTAGTTCATTTCAGTCTAATGCTCTATCCCTGACGTCGATAGAAAGGTTGATTAAAAAATACAAAGGGCATGGATTTGACTTAGTTAAGGAGCAAAAAAGATATCAACTTAAACCGTTTAAATAGATTTGGGATAATTGACTGATGCAGGTAGCTGACTCCGGACGAATTTCACATTTATACTCTCCGGGTTTCAATTGCAGGCGTTAATTGCCACAACTGACCGAGCCTTCTTGCCAGACTACTGGTAATGGCGAACTTGATATAAGTGTTTCTAGAACCATTACAATCGAGCTGAGAAACTTAACAATGGTCAACTTCAATTATCATACTGAGTTACCGTAAGTGAACCTTGTGCTGTTATTACAATTGGCAGTTTTTAAGAAAAGCACCAGGTCGCGGTGTCTTGAAAGATTATTGGGAGGCGGGAAGAAGACAGAGTCCTTCATGAAAACGTCTGTGATGTTGAATGACTATCTCAAACTCTGGTCGAGTTCTAAATTATATTTATCAACTTAATCGTGTCTTCTCTCAATTATAATGAGCTTTGTTTTGTCTTCTTTTTTCTTGTTGAAGCCTAATTCAGTAACTAATTTTCAAAAACATTTTTCTATTACCACTTAAAAACCTAATTATTCTTAGTGGTTCTAATGTTGTTCTATATCTTGTTGGCCCGCGCTTTTGTTTATTGGCATTAACATACCTATTGCTGGCGTTCATGATTAAGGCTTGTAGCGACGGCTTTGCAATTCAAACTCCAGTGTATTAACATTGACATTAGGTGTGCTGGTTAAATTCGTATTCTGCCTGCATGCCAATTTGGGTTCTTTCGGCTTTTACTTCGTGTACCAAACACAGCTGAACTAAAAGCCTTGGTTTTACGTCCGTGTCCGATGCAGAAAGTAACAGATCTGATCGAGTCAGGCCAAAACTCCGTCGTGCGCCAAATTACCGTAGTTTGAACTCTTAAAAATAAAAAATCTCAAGTCATTAGCATTAATTGTTAATGCTGAACTCAACAACTTATTTAATTGGCTAAATTCAAATAAACTTACACTTAACATAAAGAAAACAAACTTTGTTATTTTTCGCCCACACCAGAAAAAACTTAATTACCTACCGCAGATCAATATCTTTTATAACGAAAAAAATAAGAATGTTGCTCTTGAAATAAGAGCTGCATTAAATTTCTTGGGTTATTAATTGATGAAAATCTAAGTTGGAAATACCATATTTATACCCTCACAACAAAAACAAGCAAAACTGTTGGTTTATTAGCGAAGTTAAGACATATTGTTCCTACTCGAACCCTTCTTATTGCTCCTTATATAACCTATGGATTAACTTCTTGGGGAAATGCATCCAAGACCTTGTTAAATAAAGTTCTTGTCCTCCAAAAACATGCCCTCCGTCTTATTTACTTTGCTCAAGCAAGGGAACATGCAATACCCCTTTTTTTTAAAAGGAAATCATCTACCGCTTGAATTTCTTTGTTATGATGTACGACATCAACACTAATTCTGATTGACCGATTAATATTTTGAATTTATTCTCTAAAATTACCAGATTTCATTCTCACAGCACACGCTCATCAACATCTGAACATTATTTTACCAAACAATCTGTACTTTAAACGCTCAAAGTAAGGCCTTTTCGCGCGTTGGCGTTAAAATCTGGAATGGGATACCAACTAGTCTCAAAAACTTATCCAGAAACTCTTTTAAAAAAATCATTAGAACAAAACTAATTGAAATTATAGGAACTGAAGACTCCTATGCCGAGATAGATACCATAATTGACAAGATAAGAGATTAAAATTCCAACTGAAGTTAAGTCTAGTTTTCCTTTTTACACATTGTTATTGTTATTGTTGTATTGTAATTCAGTTCAGTTTTTGTAAAAAATGTCTATATTATTCTGCGTGCAGTCTGGCTGGCCGCGATTAGCTCCTCGCTATTTGCAAGCCAGCTTAGTAATAACTTAACCGTTTGTCGTAAATAAAACTTGAAGTTGAACTAGAAAAATAGTATTGACATATGAAATTTAGGCGTCAAATGATATTTATTGATGCGTTTTATCGTAACATCGGTCCCTGGGCGATTAAAACTCAATCAAACCAGGTAAGAATCCCGTGTAAGAACTGTGCATCCTTCAAAACTAAAGCAAAACTAAAATAACCAATACCTGAAAGCAACCTCGTTCGCAGGGGACAGGAAGGAGAGGACCCTGGGAGCGAGGTTGTACCTGAAACCTGGCCCATACAGCAAGGACTGCAAAACGAGTCTTATTTAAGGACTGGTCTACCAATTAATGCGCTTTGTACAGTCATCACCAACTGAAATCATTAATAATTATTATCATTACAACAAAAGATCTGATTGAGATTTGTGATTTGATCATAGTTGAACTAGAATCCACAACGAGGGTGAGCAAGTACCTGCTACCACCTACAGCTACACCAAGACAAATCACTCAAAGGGGTCGAAATAGAAACGATGTGAGCTGTGAGTCATCCAGGGTCTGAACTATCCATGGAGTTAAGATTTGGCGAGCTGTTTCCCACCCTCTTACCACCTTTTTCACCCTCCCTACCACCGTCCTCTTTGGCCTTTATGCTTCCTATGAAGATGGTCTCGCAACTTTGTGACACCAAATAGAAACAGCTGAAAAAGAGGCAAAACAAGGAGAAGAAAACCTATTAAGAGTCCGCCGGTTTTGGCTCTGAAATCTTTGTAATTCAGGGCACTATAGATGTAGGGTTTTCCTTGATTGTTGGTGCCACCCAGTCGCCAATAAATCACAGAGAACATCAGATAAACAGCAAAGTAGAGCACAGCGTACAACCAGTGGACGATACGCACTGGAACTGAGCTGAGACATGTGTCAATAAGCATGAAAACGGAATTGAGAACATATTTCGTGATGTTGTTTGCGTTGCCTTTCGCACCAACGCTGTCTCCTTGAAACAATAAGCCGCAGTACACCACGGTCACAAACAAGCCTCCATTTGAAGAAATAGTGTGCATGAGCCACAGTAGCTTGTGCTCCAACCGCAGGGCGTCATCTGCGTTCTCGCGGGCGTCACTGCCAACATCATTATCTTCGTCACCAGACCCCATTTCAAACTCCATCAAAGGTATTTGTTTGCCGTTGGAATCCTCTCCCTCGTCCTGTAAGTCGCTGTATAAGGCTTTCAAGGAAAGGATGGAAGCAAATGCAAAGTAGATGACCAGCAACGAATAGTTCCAGTTTGAGACGTAAATAAATAGCTTGGCTCCTGTCACGTGAATGTTGTAAACAAGCCATCCAAAGTTGTAGGCAAGAATTATGAAGCGATGTAACACGAAGATAGGCAAGGGTAGCCACTGAAAATGAAAGGAAATGGTAGTTTTAGACGTGATAACCCTCTCGTCTTCTTGGGATAAATCCATTTTTTTGGCATTCAGTCATTTTGCGACTGCTTCAGACGTTTCTTAGTAATATGAGTGGGATCTCGCTATGATCTTCGTCGAAACTGGACTGAGACAATCCAGAGTTAAATAAACAATTTAAACTCAGACAATTAAAGTTTCAGCTATGCAAAGGTACAAAATGAACTGCTGAATAAGCTTGTATCGAGCAGCTTGCACGAGTTATCATGGTTCTCTGTATAGAAGAAACCAGAATGGCGAATTCCAGAGCTCCTTCCGTGTGGAAAAATAGTTTCATTTTCATTTCTCAATGGTCGTTGATTAGAAGGGCTTTTCTAGTTTTGCAAACGCGATGTCGACTCCAGGGATCAATTTGTTCGCTGACTGACTTTTCTTCAGATCATGATTACAACCGTCTGAGCTGAATTTCTGACTAATGGAACCTTTTTAATACTTCTGCGAGTGAATGACCTCACCTTGGAATCTGTAAACTCGCGGTGGTCTGGATGGCTCAGCCTCAAATGCTTCAAACGTAATTCGTCGCATAACATGATTCCTGAAACAGCCTCGGTTGAGCTTAAAAACGGGACAAATCACAAATTATTTTGAACTGCTTAAGCCTTTGTTCTGATATGTATAGAGAATCTTGGAATACGAACGATTGAATTCTTCCGCAATCGTGCATGTGTTGCACCCACATGAAACATGATCTCGAACTTAACGAGGCAGGATCTTGTCATATCTTGACAACGTTGAATGTCATGCAAAACGTGTTGTAACTGAATCGATCCCGAAGGGCCTTGTCCGACTGTGGTACTCTTTATAAACTGTTTATTCAGTTTTGCGTGTTTCATATTATCCTCTTCCATGTGTATTCACTGCTACGCAAAGTATAAGACATGGTCAACATAAACCCAAAAATAATGTGACCGACATACCGGGCCACGAAGGGGAGATTGGTGAGTGTTGATAAACTGGGAACAGAGTGTGAGCATACTGGGGGTGGGGGAAAGAAGGGGGGAAAGGACGGAAGGGGGTAGTTTGAGTGACGCAGTAGGAAGGAGGTCAGGGCTTGATGTTCCGACTGGTGGGTTGGTTGTTTGGTTGGATGGGATGGTCAATTTAATTATTTGTTTGTTGGCGTCGGTACCTGAAGGCCAACCCGGTTTTCCAGAAACACTAAGTTAGCTTTTTTAGCCAGACCGTTCAGGCTTTTTGGCGATGAAAAAACTTCTGGTCGTTATTGTTCATGAATGCAAGAAACGTGCACCCATAAAGGGGCCGGGAAAACCGCAACGATGCATAATCCTGTGCAAGGTGTGAATGCATTGAAAATATGTTACATGTCTTTCCCTTGGCCTACTACTCTATTCCTGTGGAGTTTTTCTGAGGAGCGTCATTATTAATTATCTTTATTAGTCATCAGTATTCTTATATGTTGTTTGTTTTCCGTAGTTAATCGGAGTCACATTTATGATTATAATAACGACACCCCCAATCGCAGCCCTCCCTCCACTCCGTTTTACTGTATTGGTAGGTAAGGAGCGTTGCGTGACAGAGTGGTGTTGCACTCATAGTTTAAAAGCGTATTTTCGGCGATATTTACTTGTTACAGCTCGCGGCTACTAGAGAGAGGCCGCTACTGTACACTGTGCTGGCACGTTCTCTTTGAGGCGAAAGAGGAATTCAAAGAAACCCTCCTGCAAGGGCCGACAGTGGCATATACCATATACACGTCATGTCGGGTGACCTATGCAACTTGAATCAAGTGTTGTCTTAGATTACAATCAAGCGTCGCTGCCATGTCGCTGTGATCAAACATTCTACCGGAGATTATTAAGAGTCAGTCATGGTGTACACAGAGGACAGGAAGCCGCTGAAGGCAGCAGACTGGGTTATCATCGCTTTTTACTTTCTTGCTTGTATTCTTGTTGGACTGTGGGTAAGCCGTAACTTCAATTGTTCTCGCAGTTCACAGTTTAGCATAGCATTTTGAAAACATACAGAACATAAACAATGCCCAAGAAATAGTTTCTCAGGTACTACTAAAATGGACATGAACGCGTTCGTTCTTCGTTCACAGACACAAACGTTTAACTGACTACATTCCATGTCTCGATCAAAGCCATGTAGTGTCTTTAGTTATCCTCTTATGCAGTCACGGACACCCCTCTTAACACATCACTTGTACAGACGCCTCATTTAATGAGTATCTCTCTTTAGGTAGAATCTACACACAGACACTCCGTCGACGTTTCACGTAATATAGACATTGCATTTAAAATACAGCTAAATTAGGGTTCAAATGAGGGAATCCCTCGGGATCCTCATTCAGTTTGGGACTGAGACTATAAGCCCAGTCCAAATGTCTAACCCTTAAGACACCAGCACCAGACTAATAAATCTCATTTGCCCTGTTTTGTCGTTCAGTCGTTAATGTTGAACCAAATATTACTAGGTCTACCTCTGGACGTTAAAAAAATAAGAGTCAAACCCACATTTAGTGGAGACAGCACAGAGTGGTTTTACAAGTAAAAAAAGCAAAGCTAGAAAACTTGACATTCATCCTACAAAAAAAAACGCGCGGGTGATACAAATTTTTTAAGATTAAAGTTATTTTCTTAGAAAACAAAATGTGATCTTCCGGTTTGGGACTGTCAAGAGAATTATTTCAAATCATATTAATTGGCCTACTGACCGCAAGAAGACAACGCTCCACGTCTGTACGCTTGGAATTTTTAAGGAGGTTTTCGGGGTGTACCTGTTGAAATCAATGTTTTGTAAAAGACAAGTCTCGATCTCCTTCTCGTCGGTTTCCAATTAACAGCTGTTTCCATAGCAACGTTAATGCAAGGCCGTTTATTTTAAAAAAGCTCGAAATCCAGTCAGAAACTTCATAACAAAACGTTGAGAGAGTAAACTACTGAAGCTCAACTACTTGTAGGCCAAATTAGAAAAAAAAACTTTCAGAGCGTTTTCAAATAAATAACGTGCATGTCTTTGTAGCGAACATTTTCCGGCCTCAGTCAATCCAGGGACGATGAATAGGAACTATCTGCACTTACGTTTTCAAATTTCAACTTGTAGACCAAGTTCACAAGGCAGAGAGGGAGAGCTGAAACCGCCGAAACCTTTTTCTTGGCTGGCAGGTCAATGATGTGGTGGGCGGTGAGTTGATGTTATTCTTGTCTTCATCTTCTTTCTTTCCTTCTTTGTCCTCAGTTTTGTCAGACAAGCCATTCTCCATCTTTCGAGAGTACTGCCATCAACATAACTGAGAAAGGATTAAACCCCACCATGTGTCTTTGTACACATGAAAACTTCACGTACAGGGAGTTCAAAGATTCAGGCTGCTAATCGATTTACGTCCTAATGATTCTAGTCAAAATGTAATGCCCTCTTTATATTAAGATAGAGCTTGGGAAGTTTTAATAATTCAGTAGAACGTGACAATTACTTTTTTCTAATCCATCCTGGTAAAGTTCATGCACCGTTTCTTGTCTCTTAATATTTCTACTTTGTTGTACAATTCAGGTTGGACCCAGTTTGTTTGTCAGTAATATTGGTAGTGAGCACTTCATTGGTTTGGCTGGATCAGGCGCTGCAACTGGGATTGGTGTAGGGTCTTATGAGTGGCAGGTGAGATATTTTGTGGCGTTTTGCTCATCGAGGGCGAAAAATTAAGGACATTGCTTTCGTGGTTTTAAGTTATGTTAAGCAAAGGATCGGATATTATAATTATACTGGTTTAACACGGAAGAATTACCAAGAGCATCTTTTGACGAACAGTACAGAGTCACAATAAGAATCCTTCGACCTAACACCTCCTTGCTTTCATTTCTTTTGTACGCCTTGTTGACTATTCCCACAAAGGGAATGCTAACAATTTAAAACTAAGAACTGAAAACGTGGCATATCTTATCCGGCAGTTCCATGTATTAATCAAGCAGAAAATGGTGTTACACCTGTTCAGTTGCGGGTTGGTTCAATCGCTTATTGTCGACGTATGACAAAAAGAAATATAACAAATAATATTATCCTGTTATGTTTCTTTTCAGGCACCCTGGATCCTACTCCTCCTGGGATGGGTATTTGTTCCAATTTATCTCAAATCAAGGGTGAGATGTTTGTTTCTGGCACGTTATGTTTCACGAATAAATAGGCTGTAAATAGTTTATTTCTCTTCCGATATACAGAATGAGAAACAAGTAGCTTTGTTTGCATGACCATGCTCTTCAAGCAGTCAAGGACGGTTGGGGAACGTTTTGCGCTGGATGACCACAAAGATAAGGATTTTTAAACACAATTTGAAATTTGCCAAGCGTAATCCAGCTCATACAAACCAAAATCAAACACATAGTGCCTGTACTTTCATAACAACTGATCATGACTAAAACGTTCTTTGAAGGTTTACACGACGCCTGAGTATTTGCTGAAGCGCTTTCACAGCACAAAGATCCGAACATGCTTGACAGCAGTGGCTCTTATCTCGTATGTTCTCACCAAGATTTCCGTAAGTGAACACAGACGTTAATAAATCTATAAATGACAAGTGTCGTGCAATTATGGAAGACTGCCATTCTAATATGCAAGGTAAGGCTGAGATCCATTTGAGTTGAAACGTTTGGCCGTTATTGTAACGAAGAAACTCAAGGTATAAGAGAACGTGTGTTTTCTCTCGCATCTACGCAATGCTATCACAGGTCTGCAATGTAAATATACAATAGCTGTAAACTGTGCGCGGCCTGCCAAACCAGGGTCGTTGCACTGGAACTCAGCCATGTTCTCTGTCCAAACTATTTTGCGCGCTGTCATCTCAGGTCAATTCCGCCAAGAGTATTCCCTTTACAGAGCATACATGTTTTTGGAAAACCTTATTCTAAGTACTCTCTAATTTCTAAACCGGATTTGAAATAAGCAAACCTTGTAGTCGAAAAATGCTGCTAGACAATTCAAAGTGGACAGACTGCTAATTGTAGTAGTTGCTAAAAGATATATCTACATGCTGTAGAACTGTTCATCAGTAGGATGCCTAAAATGTGTGCAATTCCACAATTAGTTCCGGCTCCATTGAATCCTATACCAATTGCAGGCCATTTTAGGAGGAGCCACCCACAATGTGAGCACAGTTACGTACAAGGTCTACTCGGGCTTTGTCATCCTTAAATTCATAAATACCTCAAGATTCGAATCAGGACGATCATGGTCCAGGCTAAAATTTTGAACGTAGAAAGTCAACGACAACCGTTTTACTTTTTTTTTTATCAGGTGGACATTTATGCTGGTAGTGTGTTCTTATTTGAAGCTGTTGGATGGAATATTTACGTCTCTGCTACTGTGATTTTAGCCATTACAGCTGTTTACACTGTCCTAGGTAAGCTGATTGACGATCGTAGACATGTCCAAATTAATTCATTTCTCCTTTCCTTCCTTCCTTCCTTCCTTCATTCATTCATTCTTTCATTCATTCGTTCATTCATTCAGTCAGTCAGTCAGTCAGTCAGTCATTTACTTAGTCTTACGTCATAGCACCTTGACCCGCACCTCACCGACTAATACTTCGCATTAATTCGTAATTCGCATTTTACTTGTTAATCTCTCGTGGGCTCCCATACTTCGTTGTCATTTATTCGTACTTTATTCTTACTTCTTTTGTTTGTATTCGTACGTCAATCTACCTCACTGGTACATCATTCCTACTTGTCTTGCACTTCCCTCGTTCTTATATCGTAATTCATTCGTAATTGTTTCATGAGCGTATTCGAACTTGACTCGTTCTTCAATCTTTCTCCTCTCGTACTTCTTTCGTGAATCTCTCGTACGTCCTTCATGCTTAACGCGTCTCTCATAAGATGCTTTATCCCCGTATTTTTAACTCGTATTTGGACTTTCTAATCCTCCCCATATGCTTTTTGATACATTCACAGGTGGTTTAACTGCCGTTTTCTTCACCGATGTGTTGCAGTGTTGTATTATGATTGTTGGCGGTATCGTTGTAGCCATTATGAGTAAGCATTCATTTTACTGTCGTCACCCGCTTGTTTTCAGTAGATCTACACAGTGATGTGTAAACTGTTTAAGACGCAAATGCTTCTATGACTTTTTCTGATAATTTAGTGTATTGCGAAAACCAAAAAAAAAAAAAAAACAAATGTTTATTACACAGAGACCTACATTTTTTAGTACAAAGATCTGAGCTGAGTATAAGTAAAAGCATTTGTGTAATAGTCACAATGGAGGTCGAAGAAGGACAGTCTCACCACTATCGGCCTTAACCACAATAAAGTAATGCTTACTAGTTATCTTTTGAATGGTCAATGTTCGCGAAAATTTCGATCTGCAGAGTCAAAAGCTGTAAAACAAATGAACTGATTCAAACTTTTTGTCAAGGAAAATTGAAGGTTACTCAGAACATTTCTTTTCTTTTTAGGTTTTGACAAAGTCGGAGGCTTAGATGGTTTGTGGCGAAAGTTCGGTACTTCTATGGGTAAACCTCTGACTTCAACAGTTTCGCCGCGGGTAACAACAGCCACCGTTAGCTATACAACAGTTTCATCAGCTCTAAACACTATGACAGCAACCGTGGTTTCCAGTTTTCCCGCCAACGACACTATTGGTAGCTGCTACAAGCTGACTCCTTACTGGGGTAACCTGTGGAGGCCACTGGACGACCCAGACTACCCATGGTTGGGTTTGTGGACGTCTTTGTTTATTACGTCAGTGTGGTACTTTTGCACAGATCAGGTAAAACATTTAATATATACTGATATCAATAAAGTCCTCTAAAGTTAAGAATTTAAAATAACTTGCCGACGGAAGTAAGCCTCTTCCCTTGCAAAATATCTCAAACGCTTCAAGTGTTTTAAGTCAAGTTTCTCATCAGACAATGGCGTACTGTCGTGTATTCTATGTGTAAAGCTACTAAATATTTCATGGATTTTTGAATAAAGTGTTGTTGTTGTTTTTTGGACAGTTTCACTACACGTTTTTTGCAAATTCAGGTCCTAGTCCAGCGAGCTTTGGGCGCCAAAAACCACATCCAGGCAAGAGCCGGAACCATTTTTGCAGGGTTTCTGAAAATTCTTCCCATGTTTGTGATGGTCATGCCAGGAATGATCAGCCGCGTTTTGTTTCCTAACTCCATCGCTTGTCATGACCCGGAGAGCTGTAAGCTGGCGTGCGATAACAGATGGGGATGCACTAACAATGCATATCCAAAGTAAGTTCACAGGGAACCCACATTTGTATCACCTCTAGTCGTAATGCGTATCTGGTACCCAGCTCACCCAGGCT
The DNA here is from genome assembly GCA_948470475.1 of Galaxea fascicularis. Classification (NCBI taxonomy): domain Eukaryota; kingdom Metazoa; phylum Cnidaria; class Anthozoa; order Scleractinia; family Euphylliidae; genus Galaxea; species Galaxea fascicularis. Next base: position 68,315 of record OX419346.1, read on the forward strand.
CACAGTTCAGTACATTGGACGGGCAGAGGTGAAAATAGAATATAGCGCGCAGGTTTAGCTTAAAACAAAGCCGGGCTATAAATTATTAACCATATCAAAGGAATATTCGGGAATAGAAGAATCTCAAAACCAGACCCCCAACTTAAACTCCTCGTAGCTCCTTTCGTTCGCCGCCTGTCTTTAATTATTTTAAACAAATTACTGGAAATAAATTATGCGCGGGACCCCAAAGCTTCCCATCCGGGGAATATTATAACCTGTTTGACCCAGGGCTGTGGAATGGACGACAATGACATGCCCACTGATGAATTAGGTAATCTTGATCTGCCAAGGGGTTTACCTTTCTAATTTTTCTGTTCATTGACCTTGCTTGTGGTAGGCTGGTATTAAACATCCTCCCCACTGGAATGGTAGGCCTCATGATGGCTGTTATGATGGCTGCTGTGATGTCTTCCCTGTCCTCAGCATTCAACAGCAGTGCCACTATCTTCACTGTTGATGTCTGGCTGCGAATCAGACCACAGGTATACAGATAAACTCAAGTTTAACAGCTAAGGGACATCAACAACATATTTTTCAACACTGGCAGGTTTCCCTTCTTTTTGTTTCTGAGTCTGAAACAGGAAATAGCTGAGAATTAACTCGTTTTCTTTTCGACGCAATTTTGCAACGTCCGTTTCCTTTTAGCCAGAAGAGAGGGAACAAAGTTAACAAAAGGATTAGAACTATCTTAGTTAGAAAATGTACCATTGAGACTCTTTGAGATAGATCTCCTTGAGCTTTTTATCACCAACAGGCCAAAGACAGAGAAAGGATAATAGTTGGACGGGTAGTAGTGGCTGTCCTAGTTGGCGTTAGTCTCTGTTGGTTGCCGATCGTTAAAGGTAAGGCTTCTTTATTTTACAAAATCTACTGGAATCTACCCTTCTATGTTGCCCCAAAATATCCCATACTGAGCTTCCGATTGTAATTACTCTTAAAATGTTTTCACCCAGAATGAAAAAGCTATTTACTTCCTCCTACTTGCTATTGATTGATCCTTCGTTTACCTTTTAACATAAACGTAGGATAGTGGTAGTTGATTAATTTTATATCACACTTACCATAAGCGAAAAGAGGTTTCTTTTTGGACTGGAAAATCTGGATTTTTCCAAGTTGTCGTAGTTATTTTATAGTACGTTCATTGATGTAACGTGTTTAACCCTGTTTTTCAGGTTTTGCTGGAAATCAGCTGTTCGTGTATCTCCAGAATATCCAGTCTTACTTAGCTCCCTCTATCAGTTCAATGTTTCTCCTGGGGATACTTTGGACTGGACTCACGGAAACTGCGGCAGTCACGGGACTGCTAGTTGGCTTTATCATGGGAATCGTGAAGTTCATTGTTGAGAATGTGTTCGCACCACCCGACTGTGGCGAGAAAGACATTCGACCGCGATTTGCAAAGCTGCATTTTATGTATTACTGTAAGCTACGTGCATGTTTTACAACTGATATATATATTTAATTGTGAAGAGTGCTTTTCTATATATCGGTTTACTTATGATCAGTTCAAGGTGAATCGGGGGTAGATCCAGTCTTTTGTGGGGGCAGACGGTCAAAATTACAGTTTCAAATTAATTCCCAAAATGGTCGTTTGCCCCTACAAAAGACTGGATCTACCCACAATTCACCTGGAACTGATCATTACCAAAATGGTTCATTGTAAAGAACCCCTTTTCTAATTTTTATTATTTCAGCGAATATTCTGTTTGGCATCAGTGTGTTCACAATGGTTGCCGTGAGTTTATTCACAAAGAAGATTCCTCGAGATGAGCTTGGAGGGCTGACATGGCCTACCATTAATGAACCACCGATATCACATGGAGCTATTGGAGAGGGTGACGGAACTACAGAAAAACCTGGAGCAATCAAGATGCAAGGTAAACTGAAAACAGGTTCATGCTCGTTTCCAGAACCTGGTGATTGGCATTTTTTTTTAACTAAACATTGACATACATTTAAGATTTAAGCTTACATTTAAGCTTACCTGTACTCGGAGCAACATGCTCGCCAATTACTTCGTGAAAGCGAGAAGAATCGTTCTTGTTGTTTTTGTGTTTTTGCTATTCTGTTTGGCCGCGGCTCCAGTTTTTTGTACACACATCAGACAAAATTCAAGAAACCATTTCTTGAAGTATAACCTGGATATATCTCTTGCTTATCGCTCAGGTATCTCAGGTTTCCGACAATTTTTTGATGAATGTACAGGTTAATTACAAACTCCTTCCTTCGGTTCGTACATTATATGAAAGCCGTTCAATCCACACATTATTTTAAGGAACGACGACTGAAATAACTTTTACAAATCCACTGGCCATTCACAACTGTACAGTTCAGAGCAGATTTTTTTAAGAAATAGAGAACTTTTCTAAAGAAGAAGCTTCTGCGTTCTTCTCGGATACCTTCATTACATAACTTTGCCCTGAAACGCTTGCAACCGCTTGCAACACATCCCAAAGGTTTTCGCGCCGAGATTTTCGCGCCCTTTTGGTTTAGTCACGTGATCAACCATATGTTTTTTTTCGGTTTCTCTCTGCTTTCCTCTCTTTTTCACATTTTTTTTTTCGCTTTGCTCTATCCCGATCTTCGTAAAATAATTGTTGAATAGCAATAGTCGAACTAGGTCCTATTTATTATTTAAGTTATCTTAACTGTATCGCTTTCCTTTTTATCGCACAAACCAAGGTGAATCCAATCTGCCCACTTCCGACAGCCCATCTGGGTCCATTACAATAAACCCCATGGAAGAAAACACAGGGAAGCCCAAACTTCCGGTAGTAGAGTTTGCAGTGGAAGAACCCTGGCTCAAATGGCTTTTACGGCTCTCCACTGTTGCGTTACTCCTCACGCTGATAGCTCTGTGGATAAGGTTTGCTTAAGGCAGGAGTCTTATCCTATCTAGGTCCTGTCTTTTTTCTCTTTACAAAATGACAGCCAAATGTCGAAAGTCCTTTTATAACGGTAGGAGGAAGAAATAAAATAAAATAAAATATCCATGCTGCCGGGTGACTTGTTTGCGACTTGATTCTTTCGGTACGGGAAACTGAGACGAGTTAACTTGCAGTATGCTTAATGTTACAGAACCGGGTAACGGACAAACTCAGGTTTCTACCGTTGGCCGCAATAAGTAACAACATAAACCACAGAGGGGTGACAAGAAAAGCAAATAGTTTTCCATACTTGCTCATACTTCTGAGAAAAAAAAGTCCGAAAAAGAAAAAGCAAAAGAACTTACCAACAACTGCTGTAGTCCATTTATCTCACGGTGAAAAGGAAGAACAAACACATTGATTCTTATTTGAACAATATGAAAAATGGAAAGTTTAATTTCTGTTAATACTTACTGGAATTAAAACAGGAATTGTTATATAAGAGGCAAAGAGAATTAGAAAGCAGAAGTAAAGTTCACACTGTTCTAATACACTAGGCACTTTCTCTCCTTCGACTTTCGTGAGGGACGCTGTCCACTCAATCTCATTTGAATTAGTTCTAGGTCAAAACCATATTTAGAATCACTCTTAAGCGACAAACTCATTTTCTGATCCCAGGGTGATATCAAATGAGCTAAGACTTCATGTTGGGGGACAGGAGGGTAGGGTAGGGGTTTCCTTGAACACCGTACAATCTGGATTAAACGCTGAATTCCGTGAACGTTGAAAATGCCTGGTTTTCAATGATACATCCGACGTATCGGGGTTTACTCAAAGCTTATCTAATGTAAAGGACTCATATTAATTAATAAGAGGAAAGTATTTATAAATTAATTAATTAAGATTGAACTGTACAACGAATGGGTATACAGGAATTTGCTAACTGCAATACTTTGTAAGTTCCGGTGGGTCGATCCAGCGACTCTTAATATTACGAGTTCTTTTAGTCTCTGAATTATGATTCTGATTTTAATGTTTTCAATGCGCTAAATGTAGCAAATAGAGGGGATGCGCTTGAAGTAACGGCGGCCATGTTGGAGTAGCAAAACAAACGAAAGCTAGCCATGTTTATAGAGGAGTAAGCCAGTCTTCTGAGAATTCTACCTATTTTTATGCAAAATCTTCCTTTTGTTTCAATAAACCAATTTGGCCGCTGGTCAGTTAAGCGAACACCCTCTGTAAAATAAGTTTCCTTACAAATGTAGCCTAAGGGATTTAAGAGATGTAGTGTTAAATAATCTCCGGCAGCGCTCAATCCAGAAAATACGGAACTTTAATTTCACTTGTCTAGGGATTGGTTACTCAAAACGACCGCTGAACAGTTTGCGGTCCCAAAAATTAATGTTTTTTAAATACGTTTTCTTTTAATTTGAGCCGGTTTTTCGAGGAAACCTCATCGACAGGGTTTGCACTTCCAAGGGAAGAGCCTTTGGAAGGACGTTGACTCAGTTTCCTCTCTCACGTTTGTCAATAATTGGATTTCGCGTGCAAACGTTGTGCACGGCGATTAGCTTTTGAGACCCGAAATGTTTTTGATAGAAAAAGAAAAACAACGGGAGTAAAACCATATACCACTGAATATTTTGTTGAACCTAAACAAAAAGCTCTCAATTTCCCTAAAGTTGGAAGTTTCATAAACTGTTAGATGCCAACAAAAATTACCTCCAAGTTAAAAACGTCAAGGCTTAGTTGCCAATACAATGATTTATTCCCTGAGCTTTGCACTCATAAGGTTTCCCTAGGAGTTCAAGTGCAAATTCTTATATTTACCATGGCCCATATTTACCAGGACTGGACTGACAGAATAGGTTCGGAATTTTACGGTGCCATCTCTAAATAGAATACACTACACATTTATGTTTGCGGTTTACTCACAAACCAGATTTTAACGATAGTAAACCCACAAGATTATCAAGGATAGGACAAGCATAATGCTCATGAGTCGTAAGAACCACTTAAGTATCGGGTCTTCTTCATTAAACTTCACGACGGTCAGGAAGACTTTGTCGTTTGCTGGCAATAGACTAGGCGAATTTTGTTTCTCGTCGACAGCAGTGGGATCCAGCATGTTCACGGTTTCTGCCCTTCCACCTAGAACGCAGAAACAGGACATTGAGTATTCAAACTGACAACGAGATAAGAGCATATCCGACTAATGTTCCATGTTGCAGAGTTCTCATATCTTCTATACTAAGGTCAACAGAGAAAACAAGTAGAGCTGACTACTCAGTAACGCGTTTTGAGTTACTTTTTACATCAACGGCAATAACTGGCAATTAGCCAGGATATTATCGTCGGGATCTTATTTAGGAATTTTGGGAACACTGCTTAATAAACAGTTGATAGAACTCCCAGGGTGATCATATATTCTACCAGAAAATCTCATTCAGATTCATATGCATAACCAACGCCCCAGTCGTCTCTCAATGACCCGCTGCCCTACCCCAACTTGACTGTCTTCAAATTTATTAGTCAGCCATAAACAATAATTCTTGGCTGAAAACTCACCGTTCTTCAAAAGCTCAATAGAGTCGTTGGAATTGTTTTTTGCATTGTAAGCAACGCTAACGTTGCCGTTTTCAGCTCTTTCAGCGTGGGTTTCTTCACCAATAGCTCCATGTGAAATCGGAGGATCATTGATGGTGCTCCAGGTCATGCCACCCAGCTCACATCGAGGAACTTTCTTTGTAAACAAGCTCACGACAGTCATAACGAACCCACTGGCAAAAAAGATAATCATTGCTGAAAAAAAGAGAATCAGGAAGACCTATTAAAATTAGTTCCATGAGATTGCGTGATTTTCAGTTGAGTGACGACGCTAATTAGAGTTTACTTTTTACATTGCTGCACTCTGTGATTGATCAACAAACTCGCTCCACTTTCACAACCAATGAGAAGCAAAACCCAAAATAATCGTGACTCGTACGCAAGCATGGGAGAACTTCCCGATCGGTCTCACTTCGATCAAACCATTAAGTGGAGGGCTGCTCTAGATTCCGTCTGCGGAATGGGGGAATCTCCTATCCAAGGCACGTAGTTACAGCACGCGTTAGTGAAGGAAGGTAACGTTTTCGTAACTTCTTACCGTAATACATGAAGTGCATTTTGGCAAACCCAGGACGATCATCAACCTGACCACAGTGGGGAGCTGGCCAAATATTTCCAGCGACAAACTTGGCCATTCCCATCAAAAACCCAATGATGAGTCCTGACAGAGCTCCAGCTGATGTCAGACCAGGCCACAGGATACCCAATCCGAACACCATAGTGATTGGCGGGGAGAGATATGATTGGATGGTCTGGATGTAAACGAACAGTTGTGTACCGGCAGAGCCTGAAATATGAACGCAGCACAGGGTAAATTCATCGTTCGTTCTAGAACAACTACAACGATCTTTACGTTACCTTGTATGATTGGCAGCCAACACAAGCTGAGTCCAACCAGGACGGCGACTACCACACGGCCAACAATGACTTGTTCCCTCTCTCTGGCCTAAAGTGTGACATCAAACAGAATCAAGCTGGTCCACGTTTGACAGGACAATTGAATTCAGAAATAACTTGAGACTTTGTCAGCTAAACGTCGTGTTCAGAACAATAAATAAATTTAAAATACTTGTAACTCTGCTTACAAAATCTTGCGGTCATGTTTACATGTAACTAAACGATTTCTGACATTTATTTAAACGTTTCTTTTGTTGGTACCATTAAAACAAAGAATTAATGCTTTAATATCAAGGAACTGACCAATAGCGACAAAAAAGAAAGAATATCAGACAAGTTCCCCTCTCCATAGTACGCACGATCGATTCATTACCCTCGAGTAGTGAACGATGAATTCGCCAATCAGATTCGAGATACAAGGCACCAGAAATAACTTAGCTACCGCTCCTCTGACGGCCTCATTTTCTATACGTATATGTCATTCGGATGACAACAAACAACAACAACAACAAGTTTATTTCTCTCACTTTGCCTAGTTAAATGCATATGTTAGATATAAAAATAAAATAGGAGAGCACTGGCTGCCTAGAAGAACTGACAAGTTAATGATGATAGGCAGCCAGTTTTCTACTGAAAAAAAGTGCTTTTGTACCTGAGGTCTGATGCGCAACCACACATCAACAGTGAAGATGGTTCCACTGCTGTTAAACACTGACGAGAGAGAAGACATCAGAGCCGCCATCATAACAGCCATCATCAAACCAACCAATCCAGTTGGAAGCACATTGAGAACCAGCCTAGAAATAAACTTCAACAGTTACCCTCCAATTCTTGATATTCCCAGACCAATGAGGCCGGAAAACGTAGCCTGAACTATCGAGGTGCTACACTATGGAACAGCCTCTCAACTACTAGCAAAACCCAGACCTCTATTACTGGCTTCAAAGAATCTCTGCTGACATAGTAATCGCTTCCTGTTACAATCTTAATGATCATTTTATTTAGGATTTAATAGCTTTTATTATATGATGAGTTGTAGTATCAGTTTCTTAGTTTTAGTATTGCTATTGTTATTAGTATTAGAATTAATATTAGCATAAGTTGTACAAGTTGCATTAGAAATAGCGCTCTTAGATTACTTATGGATAGTTGTTTGTATATTTAAGTTACACACGGATCGATGGAAGAGCATATTTTTGTATGAGATTGATACAGTGTATAAATAAAGCTTATGATGATGATGATGATGATGATATCAACACACATACTCTCCTCCCTATTGTCCATATATAGGTTATTCTGCTAGTTGGGCGAACTGGTTTCGAAGTCAAGATTTCAACTTCAGTGATCGTTTCCGTGACGTAAACGCTTGATCAAGAGGTGAGATTGAAGGCAGAAATTCAATGCTCATCCCTGCTGGGCTTAACAAACAGAGGCATTAAACTAATTTACAACGTTTCACTCTTCGTCTTGTTGAGAAGGATTTAAATTTCGTCTTGGGGCAAAGAATTAGGAGGAGGGTTCTTTTCGGTCCATTCCAGAGCAGGAATATTCGGAATGGGCGGAACTCACGTGCTTTTGAGACGCTTTCTGTTTTATACACGGAATTCTACCCTGACAACATAATAAAATGAATCTGTTTACTCGGAATACATTCTTAAGGGAAAACAAAGCCATAAATGTGACTTCACGTGGAACCGGAAGCCAATTCAGATGGTATTCAGTATGAGCCTTTCTAAGTTATATGCTTACTTGGGATAGGCGTTATTAGTACAGCCCCATTCGTTTCCACAGTGAAGCTTACAGCTCTTAGGGTCTGGACAAGCAATGGAATCAGGAAACAACACACGACTGATCATTCCAGGCATCACCATGATAAACATGGGCAGCACTTTCATGAATCCCGCCAGAATGGTGCCTGCTTTGGCATGCGTATTATTGGTAGCACCAAGAGCCCGTTGGACTATCACCTGGAATGTTGTAGCAAAAACGGAGTAAAAAGCAGTGAGACTAGTATTACAGGGGATCAGCGAAATAAAGCTTTAAGAACCAAATTTAGGGGCATCGAGCATCTGTACTGAAACATTACGGTTTCTGTGGCCAACCCTTTCCCTATCCTCCTTAGCTTCTTGATGTCCTCCTCTACAAAGGCCGCGAGGGGAAAGAGAGACAAACTGTTCATACCTGATCAGTACACCAATACCACACCCCTAAGATAGGCAGTGTTATCCACAATCCCAACCAGGGATAGTCTGGGTCGTCGAGTGGCCGAAACATGCTCCCCCAGTATGGAGTCAATTTGAAGCAGCTTGGGTTTGAGGTTGCACTGGTCGGCAACATTGAGGACATATTAGCCAAGGTAGTTGCAAACGTTGTTGCCAATGTTGAACCCGTAGTAGAAGAATCCATTTTAGCCATGGTTGTCGCAAACGTTGTTACCACCGTTGAAGCTGCAGTGGAGGCATTCATAGCTAACGAGGAGTTTAAGGTTGCATTAGTCGGCAATATTACGGTCACATTGCCGGTCATGTTAGCCATGGTTGTTGAAATCGCTGCTGCCAATGTTGAAGCTGCAGTGGAGGCATCCACATTAGCTATTGTTGTTGCAACCGTCGTTGCCAATGTTGAAACTGCAGTGGAGGCATTTATAGCTTCCGATGTTGGCATCGCCGTAGTTGTGGGGACGTACGCCTTACCCATGGCATTTCCATAGTGCTCCCAGAGACCATTATATCCACCAACTTTTATGAAGCCTAAGAATAAAAAGCAAAGAAGGAGGATCGGACACAATTTAACTTTCTATTCTAGTTGAGACATCAACGTTAAATTTGTTCTTGTAATATCAATACTTAATCAACCACAAAGATACAATGATGGGAATTAAGAATAAGCATGTGATCGACCAACAGGATTTTGCGGTAGACGTATTTAGGTAAACATAACTTAGCATAAAAAAAAGCCATTTGCCGACTCTATGGTAACCAAATCCACTAAAGAAAATGTTTTTCACTTACTCAAGACTGACAAAACGACGGCTCCAATAATCATGATAACGCATTGTAAGACATCCGTAAAAATAACAGCTGTCAATCCACCTGAATGTAGAAACACAAGAGGATTATACTGGGTTTTAGTGTGAGCCTCTGCTAGTTTATAAGGCCCAGTTCAGACGCCGTACTTTTCTGAGCCGAACTAAATTCGAATTTGGACCGACCCAAATAAACAAAAGAACGCCTGTTGATTCAGACGTCGAACTTAATTAGCCGTTCCACAGCCGTTCCTTATACAGTTACAGGAAAACTAATCAATATTGTCAGTGGTTTTCAAATATATACCACATAATAATTTGTACATTAAGTTCGGAATCAAAGCCGTTCCAAAGTCGGAATTCCCGAACAAGCAGGACGGGAGAACGGCTGAGCAGTTCCAAATTAAAATAGCCGTTCCTAATAATATAGATTCATACGCCGAACTTTTCATTTCTTAATTCTATGAATTAGGTTTGGCTCATGAAAAGTATAGCGTCTGAAACGAGCCTTAAAGTCAAAAGAAGCATTCTACTAAATTTAATTGGAGACAATCGTCGCTATCATCATCATCCTCATCATCACCGTCATCATCGTCACCCTCATCCCCAACCTCATTCTCATTGTCATCATCATCCTCATTTTCATCTTCATTTCGCTCGTTATCAAAATTAGAGTCATTAATCGCTATATTCTAGCGCACACTTTCATTAGCGCAACAATTCTGTCTCTACACTGCGAATAGCTTTCCTACCCAGAGCAGTATATACAGCTGTAATAGCCAAAATCGAAGCCGCGGAAATGTAAATATTCCAGCCAACTGCCTCGTACAGGAAAACACTGCCAGCATAGATATCGACCTAAATAAGAAAAATAGAAAAGGAGGAAGAGAAGGAGTGGTAAGTACACTTCCTACTCACCCCAGGGGTAACATATCCATTAAATTAAAATCGTTTTAATTTAATTAAATAATCAAAAGAGATTTGCTAAAGTAACGACATGCAAAAAATAAAGAAAGATGTATTGCTCGAGGTCTCGGCGTCGACATGACACTATTATCAACAGTAAAGCAATGTTAATGCGAATTTATTTAAGCAGGCTAAAGCTGAAATTTACATACTAATAGATTGCTAAACAAACACTTACGCGCGAATTGGATCAGTTTGCACGTTCAGATCCGGTTTGAGTTTGTGAATGAATAGCATCTCTTTGATGAGGCAATCGAATTTGGAGACACATTTCGCAAGCACGTGAAACTGTTCTAGGAATCGTAGTGGTATTTGGTATTTAAATTAATTTAAAGAGATATGACGGTGTACGGAACTTGTTAACGACATTCATCGACAAGATCTGCAATAATGTCGAAATCGAACCACGCCTTCAACCCCTGGACAACGAGCGATTTCATTTGAGGAGCGCTGTTACAAGTTCTGGGTTGGACATCAAAGCGGGAGGGTTCTGGGCAAGAGGAGTTACGGCATTTTTTGATGTCAGGGTTACGCACGTCAACTCCAAGTGTTACCAGAGCAAGCCAACATCGGAAGTGTTCAAGGAGCAAGAAGAAGAGAAGAAGCGCCTTTAGTGTTTGGAACCAATGGCGGAATGGGAAACGAGTGTCAGCGGTTCTTAAAGCATCTTGCAGACAAGATAGCTCAGAAAGATACCGAGCCTTATCATGTTGTAATCACTTGGCTCAGGACACAGATTTCGTTTGAACTCTTAAGATCGGTACATGCATGCGTTAGAGGTTCGCGAACGCCGTTTCGTAGCAAGATAGAGCAATCATTAGACTGTAAAATAAATGTAGCTAGTGCGGATATCTGAAATACGCGGTCTATATGCTTTTATATTTAGGGCGTTTTATGGACCCTGGTTTAGCCGTCATTAGTATAATTCGATTGTATGATTTCAATATCTCTGCATCGTGGAATTCGTAATTTTATAGAATTTTGAACTTTTATTATTAATTATATCTATTTCTATTTCTTTTTGTAAGGTTAAGTTATTTGTGAAAAATAAATTCTTCTCTCTTATTTATATTGCGCAAATATTAACACAGATTTTTTAATAGGCATTGCAATAATCAAATTAAATTAACGAGCTAAATAAATGACTCACCGACGTCTTAGTGAACACGTAAGAAATCAGAGCCACAGCTGTCAAATAGGTCCTGACCCAGCTGCTCTGAAATCTTTTTTGCAAGAATTCAGGCATCGTAAACACCTGAAGAAAAATGAAAGAAATACAAATAATTCATATTAGCACTAAAAAATTTAATAATAATAATAATGCATTGTGTTCAACTGTCCTGTCATTCTGGAAGTCTGCCGCAGTTGATAGTCGTGAGACAAGGACGAAAAGTGCAGTTACTTAATGGCTTTTATTCAAGGTGGAAGTAATGAATGAAGCATTGGTCACCGTAGACTTTTAGTACTGACAGTTCCATTCTAGCTAGTCAGTGAAGGTGACTAGAAAGTGATGGTGTAAAGACACCCAAGCAAACAGAGGAAGTTCTGCTTCATTTGATTGAGACCCTTTCGACGAAGAGGAATAACTAGCAGTCAGTGTTTGTTAATCGCGAACTGCAACCAGTAGGAACCTATCTGCCGCCAGCAGTTTACAGAAACGCCACATCACAACAACAAGCGTAATAACAAAATAAATGTGGCATATAAAAAAATACTTACCCGTGATCGCAAATAAATTGGCAGAAAAACCCAGCCAAGAAGAAGTAAAATCCAAGACGCCTTAAAAATAAAGAAAAATATCAACACGCCTCAGCAATAATCAAACAAAAAAAGCGAATCACAGAATCTAACCCCTAAGCCTGGGCCCTCTGCCAAAAACGTGGTGAAAATTTTATCTTGTATTTCTCATATCTCGCATAGACCCACCTGCCATTCATAGGCCACTACCGCAATTCCGGTTGCCGCTCCAGATCCCGCCAATCCAACAAAATGCTCACTGCCCATGTTACTAGCGAAAAGACTGGGTCCCACCTGCGACAGGAAATAACACACAAGGGCTTTATAAAGAACCGTGAGACATTCTAAAAGGAGAAATTGATCGTAACTTAGCTGCTACTGCAGTGAGAACTTTGATTCAAGTTTAATTACCGTCCAATAAATAACTATATTTGAAAAGATTTTCGCCCGGAAGTGAACTTTCCATCATCATCAAACAAGCACGTTTCATCATCTCGCGAGACATTCCCTAGACGGAGGCTTGACCATTGGAAAAGTGATGAGAAGGGCGCGGCGGGGAGAGGGGAGGTCAGGTTTTTTCGGAGTTTTGATCCGAATTGAATTTTCGCCTTTTGCTTGTGCAGGATTTTTTTATGCGGGTGCATAACTTTTTTTCTTTACCATCCTTTTTGCATGATTTTTTTTCTTGTCGTTTTTCCTTGCATGAATTAGAATGGTCCTTCCCCAAGCATGAACAATAATGACTCACCGCCCACCACATCATGGACCTTCCAGCCAAAAAGTATGTTTCGGCGGTTTCTTGTTTTCCTTTCTGTTTCTTGAACTTTGACTATAAAGTAAAAACAATAAATACTATTGATACAGAAAGTTAAACTCTTACCATCGTGTTCCCATATTAGCCAGACGCAGAGGTAGAGAATAATCTCAGAAACACGCATGGAGTACACGCAGAAAGTACAGCCTGGCGCATGCTACTTAGTACTCTCGTAACGTTTTTAAACGTTTTCACGTGAACCAACATGAGGCATGAAACGTGGCAGGCTGATAATAGTGATGATAGAACAAATAGATTCCCCAAAGTTTTAGCATTCCCAGCATAACGAAGAAAAGAAATATTGTTCAAACGGTGAACAAAAAAATTCCCACAAGGTTAAGGATGATATTCACCAACAGCACGATTAATTTAAGTGTCAAGTCTTCTAGTTGACCTCAGATTAATACAATAGAGTATCATGTCACAAAGCTAATTTCCAATCTAACCGACTCATACTCGTAGTCAAACGTCTTGGCACAAACTCCCTTATTTACACTTACACATAGTTTCCCTAAAAGCATGATGTAGAACGTGGAGAGGGGAAAAACTCGGCCCAAACTAAGTAAGCTGCCTTTTTTTAAGAAAAAGAAGAATAAGTCCGACGCAAAACTCCAATTCATTTACACAAATCGATTTACCAGATCAGTACGTTATTCGAGGTACAGTGGACTTGCCCCAACATAACCAAACTAAACTGACCTTTATTGCGAAGTCCTCCCCGCCCCAAACGTCACAGAGACCTCACTGTAAGAAGAAATTCCCCTTTGAAAGAAAACCATCCCATGCAGGAACAAATAACTTAAATCCAATCCCGAAATTCTGTACTTATTGACCGATTGGGAAGGCAATGTGACAAAATATTTTATTCTCGTTCTCTTATTCATTCAATATACATTTCATCATATGTTCAATAGAAACTATTTCTCGGTGACTCAGAAGATAAAATTAATTTTCAGACGAAGGATCATTTAAGTTTTCTTGAGTTATAGTTTAAGGCGAAGATTCATTATTTTTTCATTTGCGACTAAACTGTTTCCAAACATAATGTGCGGGGCTCTACGCTACGGCTTCTTTCGGTCCAGCTAGAGCTGATGAGCACGGTGCTTGTAAAATGAATGATTTTCTCAGCATATTTGTAATATTTCTAATCTTTTTAATTGCTCAAATGAGATGCATAATCACAATACAAGATTTTCTTCAGCAGGCAATTATCATACAAAATATTCAAGATGTAACCAACAATCAAAACCTTTTATGGAATAGCATCCCCCAAGAACTACGCAAATTACCGAAGTATGTATTTAAGAAAAATATACAAAATCAACTTTTACAAGCTTTAATGGAAGAGGACGGTTATGTTGGCACACTTTCCCTAATCAATAAATTTCAAAATATATGCTCAAACTAGCTGTATCTGAGTGTCTATTTCTATTTTATTTATATTAATTTTTCTTCTTCTTTTTTTAGTCGATAATACCAATTATATAATGTGCATATATCTCTTTACTTATGTAATACTCACAACTAGATTTATCTTATCTCTTTATTTATGAAATGTTCACAACTAGATTTACTCTCTAAGCTGTGCTACACGCTACCCGCCTAGATTAGCCTTAGCTATATATTTGTAGGTTAAGCCGGCGACACACTAGGCGATTTTGATAGCCAGCGAAAATCGCGAGCGAATTTCGCCGTTGATTGACGCGGGCACACTTTTCTCTACTTTCACGATTTTCTACGCCGAACGCGGCGATTTGCCACTCTAATTTTGTTCCCAGGCTCTAACCATCGTTGCTTTCCGCCATTTTGAAAAGTCATGTGATAAAAATCGCCCAACCAGATTGGTTGACTCATCTGGCGCTTCGCCGCGATTGGCGTAGAAAATCGCAGGAACGGGCACACTAGGCGAGTGCCGGCAAATTTAATCGCCGATATCTGACATGTCTGACATGCCAGATACCGGCGATTTTATACGCCGATCGCGGCCATCGGCATATTAAATTGCCTAGTGTGTCACCCCCTTTAGCTTTGTTTTTTATTTATTTGTTAAAATCCAAATAAACTTGAACTTGAACTTGAGTGAAAACACGATTGATACCGTTTGACACCGGTCGGAACAAAATGAATGAACATCTTCAAGTACCTGAAGCTGAATGCGAAACTAATCAACAGAGACCGTTATCTTTTAATCCTTTTGTCTCTATTGTAAAAGACTGTACAACATCTGTCATCTAATCAAGTGCAGACAACACCTTCCCCGCTACAATTCTTCAGCTTTGTGGGTCAGTCTCTTAACAGTTCCACCAATTTCTGAAACATATCGAGTAAATTGTTTTATTCAAACCCAATGAAACGCACATCTTTGTGGATTTTCCACAAATTCGTAACACGTTTTTACCATCCCTTACAGCGTAACAACACTGTCTTTCACTCTAACATCAACAGCCGATAAATATGCGATCTATGCCGGGCAGGTGGTCGCCAGCTGGCAAAATGAATGGATGAGTGTCAGAGGGCAACCGATTGTAAAATAATTTTTTGGGTATAAATTGAAAAATTGCAATTTTGCGCGGCATCGACTAAAGTGTTAAAATTGGCACGTGGATAACGTGATTGCATGGGATCCGGCCGGGATGATTCGTGCGCTAGCACGTGATCAAATGATTGCAAATTTTGCGTTGTGAACGTACGTCCGTGGAAAAAGAGTCACGCGACCATGAAGATAAAAGATGTCTGTGCATCGACTACCCTGGGCGTCAGAGGTTATTTCGTTCGTAGCGTCAAGCTGTATTGATATGACGGGCAGAACATCTGGCATCTAGGGTATGGAAACCCCATAATAATGCTCTAGTCTTTACAACCGAAGACTTTGATCATCGCTGCGTTTGACCAGGTTGCCAATGTTTGTTGCTACAGATGCAACATAAAATGAACGTAAAATCAATTAAAACAACGTTTTTCAGAAATCACCAAAACTTAGTTTCTTTTACTCTATCTGTTTCTATCTGAACATTTAATCTCTTGGCCAGTTCGGTTTATTACCGTAGCAGTAGCAGTTAATGTATTACGTAATGCTACTCGTCAGCCACAAAAAACGTCATGGAAACGTGAAGTGTGGTTTGACTCGTGTCAAATACACGTGATCGCAATGCACAAGGTTTTACTTTGCGAAAGTACTTCAAGAGGTATTTTTAAAAGGTCGCATTCCACGGGTCCCAGTTTGTATCTAAGCCCTAAAATGTACCTTAGCCCCAAGTCTAACGGAAGGCATCATACGGTGCTAGATGGTGTTTTACTTTCAACTGCCTCTTCTTCTCAAAGTGGACAGCCTGCAAATTGTAGTAGTTACCAAAATATATATCTACGCGCCGCAACTGTTCATCAGTAGGATGCCTAAAATGTGTGTCAGTCCACAGTTGGTTTCGGCTCCATTAAATCCTATACCAATTGCAGAACATTTTGTTTGAAAACAAAATGTGCCAGTAGCACACAGTGACTTGTATTTGTTTCCAGTGAAATATTCCATGAACTGAAGACCTTGTAAATTTTTACCATATCGTCAAGAGACAATACGGGGGTATTTGCATACAGAGTTCATCGACTTGAGAATTACAAGAATTACTTCGGATAAAGTGTAGTTTTTGCGAGAAGAGAATTCCTTCTGGGAATGATGTTACCTCCAAAAATCTGCTTAAAAAACGTAAATATTTTCTTATTTCGATAACTTGGCGCAAAAAGATTGGGGCATTTAATCGAAAGCCTTTGAGTAAGCTATGTGTCATGTGTGTCACGCTTGTTTAAGAAGTGGCGAGGTTTGTGATGGTAAAAAGAGAAAATCATGAAGTAAAATGTGGCAGGGAAAACAACTTAGAAGAGGCACGGGATACTCCTTAGGTTCTTGTCGTCTGGAAGGGCTTGGAAAAGGCATGATCTACAAATCATGGTTTTTTAATCAGATAAGTTTCTTATTTCGGTTTATTAGTGTCTCAGTCCGCTGAAAAACTGATTTTTAATTCTCCATGCAAATCTACCATTTTTTAAGGAGCAGACTGAAAAAAAAAAACGTTTGTCGTTTGTGATGCGTGTGCTCCCACCTAATAAACTAGCACTCGCTTAGCAAGTGTAGCATCGCAAAACACTTGGTGAGTATAGAGCAAACTTAACGATTTACTGCGCCTATTTTATGACGGAACATTTTGTAATCAGTGTAATCCTGTTTTCTAGGAACCATTTTACCGTCTCTCACAAGTGATCTTCTGGCAGCTGCTTTTACTGTGATTCAGTTCTTGCTCAACATAGACGTGTTAAACAACAGAACAGGTTTCTTGGTGTCGGCTAGTACAGTTTAAAATTTAACCATTTAAACCCGGTTGAGTTGATGGTGAATGACATGAACAATACAACGATTTTACACTCACCCAAAGCCCGACTATGATGCAGCCCAGGAAATAAACTCCGATAATTATCCAATCGGCGACTTGCATCGACCGTTGCTTCTCGTCGACGAACACCATGTTGAATATACGCTTCGTTCCAAGCCGACCTCAGAAATTTCGACCGCGACCACGCTACGCCCCTTTCAATGACACGCAATGAAAACCTGCAAACAAGACCTCAACTTTGGAAGCCTCGCTGCGGAAAATGAAGTGATCTGCCGCTAGATGTTCCCTTAAAGAGCACCGAGGTGGAATCAGTCGATGCAAGAATCGAATGTTTTCGCGCAACGTGAAAATTTGTATTCTTGGTATAAAGGTAACACCTATTGTTTGAATCCGTAAAACATATCAAATGGCAGATGACAGTTCAGTTTACCAGGGCGAAATATGAAGCCACACTCTTGAGGAATATTGTACTCTGCACGTGCGCTAACTTTGTCAGGCGTACGAGAAGGCGCTTCTTTGCACCCATTACAAACGGAGTCCCTAGCACATTGACGGTCCAGAAAAGACAGAGATGGTATGTGCCAGACTGCAAGGGCTCAAGTCTATTCCTTTTCCGGCTTTTCGGGCAAATCCTTCTCAGATTGCCACGTGCTGCACATTGGAAACCAATGAACTTCAAGAGTATTTTACCAGGTGTTTTTAAAGCTGGAATTTTCGTGTAATTGTATTAACGCCAATTTGTTTTTAAGTTTTATCTGTTCTGGAGTTTTATATTTGCATTGTTGTTTTGTGGATTATTTACTGACTAGTTATTAGATTTGTAAATTAGGGTTGATTTTTCTCGAGTTATTAAGATTTACTGTACGGTGGCCAATTTACATTACAACTCCGTTGATAAAACAAAATTCTCGTGTATCACTCCCCATCCGACGCAGCACCACAGTTTCTTTACAAACTAACCCCTTTATTAATTTATTATTTATTGCAGCGCTTAACACTCTAGAGCGTTCAGGTTTCAGCTGACACTAAGCCAAACCTTACGCGTTTATATCTTGAGAACAATAACGATGATGAAAAGAAGGACTGGTCGGTAATACTTTAGCCACTTGTGGCCAGTAAGTGGATTTGGAGGTCAAACACGGCCACGTACGTTGGCAGTAAAACAAGAGGAGAAATGGACTATTAGTCCATTCTGTATGCAAGGTGCGTCTCGCCCGGACGTCCGGTATGAAAAATATGTATTGTAGTAGGTCTCGTGGCAAGCACTGAAAATTGGGTGTCCTGCAAATGTCTTTTTTACAGGAAAATCATATGACTGTCCAAAGTTTGGGACCCGCGCGAGTGTCAAGTTATGAAGCAGGCAGAGAAAAACGGCGTTTTACATCAAATCTTAAGATTTTTACGGCCACGCTGTCTCTGAGATCAGTCGAATTGAATGACCGTTAGTTACCCCCTTAGCCATTTCCATGCCAAGCGGCATATAGGGCCCCACGGAGGTTTTTCCTACGAAGTTTCTACAGAGGCTGTTGGCCGGACAGGTTAGCCCATCTCTCAGCTTTCACTCAACAATGATGTGTGTAAGGGTAGACCCAGTTTCATGAGAGGAGGTGAAGAAGACGGGACCTACGGTTTATAGTCCTTCAGAACTACGGTTTATAGTTCGCGAGAGGAGTAGAAAGTCTAACCATTTGCAGATGACTTTACAAAGGCAGCACTTTTTCTCAGTTATTGAAAACCCTGAGTGTTGGTCCGGCCGGAGCTTGAACCCGCGACCTTCCACACGGAAAATTTACAAAATAATGTCCCCTGACCAGATCATGCAATCAGCGTCAGTCCAAATCATGTAAGCAAACTATAAATACCGAAAATTTCCTCACTTCAAGATTTCAGTCGACAAGCGGCGAGTGGAAAATCAATTGTGGTACCCTGAGTTTAAGTTTTGAAATTTTTATGACATCACATGAAAACCAGTCATTGTACTCTGTGGAAAAGATTGCTATTTATGTCGATAGGTGGCGCAACAGGGAGTTAATTAAAGGGGAATTTAGATCCACGGCTGAGAGAGAGGTGACTGTCCCTTCAGGGTTCTTTTACCATCAAGTGGACCTTCAGTCAGGAACACGAGGGTTATCATAGATGTTGCATGACCTATTTAACAACAGGTAGAACTCGAAGCTCGAATTGGCCCTGACAGCTGTGCGAATTGTCGTATACGAATTGCGAAGATCAATATCTTGGACAACTCGTATACTAAGGTAAGTCTTCGATATAGACCGCCAGAGACTTTTCGCACCTTTACAACCTAAAAACCATTTGACTTTCTAGAAGTGTTTTTTCCAAAATCACGTGAAAATAGCGTTCGTAATGACTCGCAGTAATGGCAAACACATTTTAACAAGGGAACAGTTTTCAGTTACCTCACATATTTACCGTAAAGTGTCTATATTGCGTAACCGGTCAACCTTGCTGGAAGGCGATCAGTCAGCCACTCCCAACAATGACCTGACTACTGCATACATCACTTTGACTGTCATGAGTTCTCAGAAAATTACCACAATTATTGGTGGTCAAACCACGGCATAACAAGAGGGTTTACGATCGTTATCTCACCAACCCTTTATTTTGGGTTCTTACTTACGAGCCACCGTAAAAATACGTCATGACCTAAAACAAATCTTTTGTTGCTTGGGTCCGTGGTTTTTACGCCGCGGTTAATAGTTATGATGCAACCATTGCTAGACTTCCTCTAGATCCAAAGCCATTTCCCACGGATGCAAAGATCCAAGGTCTTTATTCTGAAGGCGAAAGTATTGACTCTGAATCAAAAGTTTTTTTGTCGAATCCAAAGTGCGTACGTCACATTTAATGTTTTGTACTCCAGGCCCTGGTTGTTCAAAGACTGGATAGCGCTATCCACCGGATAAATATCTATCCAGTGGATAGTGCAATTAGCTTTCCCATTACTTATCCGTTGGATAGTGATTTATCCGGTGGATAGCGCTATCCAACGTTTGAACAACCGGGGCCTGATCTAAAGTTTTCATGACGCATCCAAAAGTTTTGAACTCCAGATCCAAAGTTTTTAGTTAAATTCTTGTTCTTTTGACATCGTAGTTTCATCAAAACCATAACACAGACACCGGTGATAGCCATGCTGACCATAGGGAATGATACGTTTTGGTTTTAAAATGTTTATCATCGCTGTTGTACATCCTGCGAGAGAATGCAGGCAGCCTTTAAATGCAAAGCAGTGTCCCTTTATTCAGCAAACTCCAAACATATAGTTTAAACACAATGCCTTACACTACCTCGATAAATTCCCACCAGTTACATTTCGGGAATGTCCTTTAAATAAGACGCACTATCAATTCATAACTTCTCGTTTTACCTTCAAGTAAATTCTCACAGTTACCTTCTATCCTGAGGACATATATTGAATATTGCTAATATTTCTGAAGATCTAACTGAGCTTCTGTGAAGGCAATAAGGCGTGTTGCGTGGCTACTTGCAACTGCAAAGCACATACGCAAAAGCATCCGGTTTCTTAGTTTCACCTCTAAAACGCCTCTGAACTATCTAAAACAAATAAAACAAACACAGTCGAACCGACAGACATCCTATTTAAGATGCTTTTGCGTTATTCGGTAAGGTCACGCTACAAAATTACCGCTTTTATTAACCGTACTGTTCAAACAAGTCCCAACAACCGCCTTTTGCTACCTTCCTTTGATAATTAACCTTTCTCTTACAACCGTATTTTAGCCGTCCTCAAGTAGATGGTCAAACAGTCAGCTTTACCACTTTAAATTCAACAGTGGAACTTCAGTCGCTTTTACCCGGATGCTATATATGCTATATATGACTATAAACACAATGTTACGCTATGTAACAAACACTGGTATGTGCCCTTAACGATAGTAGATCCACAGGTACACCAGACAAATGATAAGCAAGACGCTCATGATTCGTAACAGCCACTTCAGTTCTTGGCTCTCCTCCTCAAACTGTACCACAGTAAGCTTAACTTTGCCACGTGTTGCCATGCCAACAGCGTCAGACTCGTCTTTCAGAGCTTCATTTGGTTTGTGCTGCTTCTCAACTGCGTTGGTGGTTTCTGCCCCATCCAATGAGGTTTCCATGCATGTGGGTCCACCAGGTTCACCTGAAATTACCCAATACAACAAACGTATACCTGCCAACTCTAACACCTTAAGCGTGACTATCACGCCCGCGGGTTGATGCCAACGGACCAATTTTCTCACACCTGGTTGGAAAATATGAGCTATTACAGCCACAACTGACACAGTTTCCAAAAATATATAAATTCAAACCAATGCCAGAAGAGAAAGGTCCATGTAAAATGAGTAAATGACGATACTTTCCCCCAAATCTCTAATTTTTGAAGGAAAGACACTGGGGACGTAATAAGTTTCTTGAGATTACCGCTGAATTATTCGGAACATCTACGAAAATCATCGAGTGGCTTCGTGAGTCAAGACGGATATGATTGACTCGTCATCGGAAATCCTGGAACTCCCAGAATAGAAACCGCACGTCTTTGAGTCAGAAAAAGTTGGCAGGTATACACTCAGATAATTGCTCAAAAGAACAATCAGTGAGCAATTATCAGTGAGCAGTAGCTAGTCGATGTGGCAAACATCAAGTTCCGTTCTAAAGAGTTCAACAGTTTTTCATATTGTCTTCATTTCTGGCAACATGCTCCACATCAAAACATGTATTGTACTAAATATCACTTTTTCTTGTTATTCTAAATAACAAGTAATTATCAGGAACACTTATTCTTTGAAGCACCAAATCCAAAAAAATTTAAAAATAGCAATAATTAATGTATTTTTTCCTCTAAAAATGATGTTGACTTAATCGTCTAACACAAACACGTCTTACCACTCTTTCCCGCAAGCACACCGAGGGCAACCCCGCCATTTTCAACCTTCTCTGCATCATATACTTCTCCAATGGCCCCATGTGAGATTGGAGGGTCATTGATGGTACTCCAGGTCAGGCCACCAAGCTCACTTTGTGGAATTTTCTTTGTAAAATAGCTGACCACAACCATTACAAAGCCACTGACTGCAAAAATGATGATTGCTAGAAATGGAAAGAACAGAAACAGTTATGGAAATGTTCAGCAGGGAGAAAGGATGGTGCCGTGGTGAGAGCACTCACCTTCCACCAATGTGGCCCGGGTTTGATTCCCGGACTCGGCGTCATATGTGGGTTAAGTTTGTTGTTGGTTGTCTTCTCTGCTCCGAGAGGTTTCCTCTGGGTACTCCGGTTTTCCCTTCTCCTCAAAAGCCAACACTTCTAAATTCCAATTCGATCCGGAATGCTTGAACGTTAATACAAAGCCCCTGGCTCGGGAGATTGGGCAACCACTCCTCACGCTATCCAGCTTAAATAATAATATTGCAATTGTGCATGGCCATTGCTTTTAACCAGTTACATAACCAAGTTGCCTTACCAAAGATGCCAACAAGCACAGGAAAAAGTGATCTCCCATGTTCTTTTTGATAGTTGACATGTTATGGTTTGTCCTTACAGCTACCAGTATTCTGTAATTTGCCAGTGTTGCTTTGTTTTTGGTCATGTGACACTCAATTGAAAACTGCTAGTTGTGATATTACAGTAATTTCCAAAAAATTACTTACCATAAAACATGAAGTGCATTTTTGCAAACCCAGGACGATCATCTTCTTTCCCACAGGAAGGTGCTGGGAAGATGTTTCCAACGATAAACTTGGTCATTCCCATGAAAAACCCAATGACAAGTCCTGAGAGAGCTCCAGCTGCCGTCAGTCCAGTCCACAGGATACCCAACCCAAACACCATGGTGATGGGTGGAGCAAGATATGACTGGACAGTCTGGATGTAAACAAACAGCTGTGTACCGGCAGAGCCTGGAAACAACAATACATAACATGCTCATTAAGTATTGCGATTACTCTAAGACAACAGGAGCAACTCCCATCAGCATCTGAAACAATGGTATTAAATGATACCTTGGATAATTGGCAACCAACACAAGCTGACACCAACAAGGAGGGCTACTACCACGCGACCAACAATGACCTGTTCACGTTCCCCAGCCTGAAACACGCAAGGCATAATGCCATCATGATAGACTGATTGCACATGAGAAAAAAAAAAGGATTACCCTGAATCAATCAAATTTTGTATAAATGAAAGCTCCTGTACCCTGGGCCTTATGCGCAGCCATACATCAACAGTGAAGATGGTTGCACTGCTGTTGAATGCTGAGGACAGTGAGGACATAAGAGCTGCCATCATGACGGCCATCATCAAACCAACCAATCCAACTGGAAGCACATTCAGAACCAGCCTGCAAAATTTTTAATTTTAATTTTTATTTTAAATAACACAAGGATTAAGAGGCAGAGGAATGTGAAATGACACTACCATGCACTTTAATCTACAGTCAAGCTCCAAATAAAGTTGCAGTCATCACCAAAATGATTGCACTTGAGGACAGGAAAGAATCCCACATTATGCCAGTGGTACATTTTATGACACACACTGTACCGTAAGTAAATATTACTACTCTACAGCTTATTTTATAAGTAATTAAACTACTAAAGTGAGGCTTTAACTTACTTACTTAGGATAAGCATTGTTGGTGCAGCCCCATTCATTTCCACAGTGATGTTTACAACTCTCTGGGTCTGGACAAGCAATGACATCAGGGTACAGGACACGAGCAATCATTCCAGGCATCACCATGATAAAAATTGGCAACATTTTGAGGAAACCAGCCAGAATAGAGGCTGCTTTGGCTTGGACGTTGTCCTTGGCACTAAGGGCTCGCTGGACAATGACCTAAGATTTGGGACAGAGATTGACACTACTATTAAAATTAAAGCTGTTGTCACCAGCGTTCAATTCTCAGGAAAATAAAAGTGTTGACATTCTGCACCAAGTAATACAATAATCATTTGTATCACCAATAAAACCTTTCTACTTTTGGGAACCAGTCCAACCATTACTGTTTTTAGAGTGGCATCTACCTTCCTTAAATATAAACCTGTAAACAAGGAAGGCCTGTCACCAATCTTTGGAGTACTGTATACGTAGGCTGGGATGTGCAAGAATAGACCACATACTGTTATTGTGGTGCAGTCAATATGCTGGTTTTCTAACAAACTAGACAGGGATCAAAATCAATTTCCCTGCCCCTGGCTCTTGATGACAGCATGTCAAATGGCAAGACAGTTTGGCTTCAGACGACAACAACAACTTTATTCAAGGGATTCCCTTCTAAATTAAACAACAATTAATTTTCCAGTGATACATGCTTCTTATGCTGTTTTGTTCCTGTATGCACAAAAAATAAAAATGGTAATAATACAGTGTAAGAAAGTACTTGGTGTAGGAGCCATCTAGAATGAATCTAAGAAAACCAAAATTGTACTTGCAAACAAAAGGCACAGTTTGAAATGTACACCTTCTTTAAACTTATACCTGATCAGTACACCAGTACCAAACACCCATGATTGGCAGTGTAGTCCACAGACCCAACCAGGGGTAGTCTGGGTCATCAATTGGTCGGAACATGTTTCCCCAGTAAGGTGTCAACTTGAAACAAGCTGTGGTCATATTGGATGTAGTGGCATTGATTCCAGTAGTGAGGTTACCTGCTGTTGCACTCACAGATTTACCAATAGCAGTTCCATACAAGTCCCACATGGCATTGTAACCACCAACCTTGATAAAACCTATGAACAAAGGTCAACAGTTCATACAGGCATTAATCTGTATTAAGTCTTACTACTAATAGCTATGTTTTGGTGATTCTGTTATTTAGTTCTTTATCTTCACTTTTTTTTTTATTGTATACATTTTTAAGAATTATTTGTTCTGTAATTTATTTCTTTAGTAAGTGTTTAATATGTAAAATGCCCTTTTTTCTGACCACATACTTACTTTCAATTAAAATATGGTGGTCACCCAACTAGTTTAGCTCTTTAGTTATTTTGGGTGACCAGCAACTGTATGTATTTTTAATTTCTTTCCTGTTTAATTTGTACTTAATGTAATTTTACAGTTCAAATAAACCTTGTTGTTGTTGTTGTTATTGCACTGCAACATAGCATTACATTGATTTGATGGAATACTTGTTCGGAAGCCTTTGCATCTGCCTTACAATGAATTAGTGCAGTGTACATTGGGGGCTGGGGAGGGGGTGGCTGGGGGAAGGGTAAGGTTGAAAAATAACAAAACAATTTTAAAACCTTATCAAGGCCTCTTGATTTTCTGAATTTAACCCTTTCCTCCCTAAGAGTGACTTTATAGATTTTACGCCATCTAACACCAGACCATTTTACTCTTCAAAGAGAGACCCCTCAGGGGTTAAAGGGTTAAGGGGCAAATACAAAGGAACATTAAACATTCCAACAATTGTCTGCAAAGTCTAATGGTAATTTATTCACCCTGGCAGTAATCATCTCTTGCAACACTAGTGTGATGGATGACGATAATAATGATGATGATGTTGATCACTGAAATAAATTCTTGTGACACAGACTCTGACCACTGCCTGACCTTACTGTAGTTAAACTTTTCTTTAAGCTTTGTCAAGCTATGTCAATCACATTGTCAGGTCTTACAACAAGACAAAAAGCCTTATAATCAACTGATTATTTCAAAGATTTACAGCCAGGTCCCTGTTCCCACTTACTCAAGACAGATAGAACTATTGCGCCACCAATCATGATAGTACACTGTAACACATCAGTGTAGATGACAGCTGTCAAACCACCTGTGAACAAAAAGCAAGAGTTAAAAGACTTCCATACATTATTAAAAGATAAAAGTAGTTAGGTACCAAGGACATTCAGAGGCATATCTTGGTGAGGTTAATCCCCCATCCCATGCAAGAAATACAAATCCATCACTAGCAAATCCTTAAAACCAAACAACGGCTACTCCAGACTGCTAGAACAAAACATCAGCTAAAAACAGTATAGTACTTTTAATTTACCTAACAGAGTGTAAACAGCAGTGATGGCCAAAACGCAAGCAGCAGAAACATAAACATTCCAACCAACTGCTTCATACAAAAATACACTGCCTGCATAGATATCCACCTGCAATTACCAAACAATAATCCACTCAGTGGATTGGTTTTATGACAAATAAAATCACTATTTAGCTATTTTACAAATACACATCAATGGGATTGGCTTTGTTCTTATGATCAGGGCCCACAATGAAGACACAGCTGAACTGAACTCAATCAATTAAGCTTTACTTCACTGCCAACATCAATAAAACCCTTATACAGCGTACGCAGTGTGCATACTGGTAATACTAAGTTAAAGATGCCAATAAATTATTGAATATATACAAGAGAATTATGCAGAACTTCCTAACTTTATTTCTTAAAAAGACTACCGTTACAACACATCTGCAAAATTATAATTACAATCATGGTGACTGTTGAATACATGCAGTTACCTTTTTGTCTTGGTTATGCATAAATGTTATTCACTTCAAAGTTCATTCTTTTTCAGTTTATTTTAGCTGTCTAGCAGATCCAGCATCAATCAAACTTCATTCAGTTCAACAACATTCATAAAAAATAAGACATACCGAAGTCTTTGTGAATACATAGGAAATCAAGGCCACAGCAGTCAAATAAGTTCTGACCCACTGACTCTGAAATCTCTTTTGCAAGTATTCAGGCATAGTGAACACCTAAAGACGGAAAAATGACAAAATTGAAACAGAATTGAAACAATGGTGGCTTTAATTCAGACATTTATAGCATACACATAGCATTAAAAAAATAACTGTTAGTGTTGGGAAGGGAGAAGGTGGGGGTGACAGGGGTTAATGGAACAATTCCTTCAACAGCAACTGAGAATTCTAAGAGGCAAGGTCCTTTTACAACTCTAATTTTTATTTACTAACCCGTGACCTCAAGTAGATTGGCACAAAAACCCATCCAAGAAGCAACAGAATCCAACAGGCCTAGAAAAATAACACATACAAGACACACTTATCTCACTGGAAACCAGTCACAGTCATTTCATGTTGGCTAATTCCCAAGCTCATGTTTTCTTGAAGGAATTTTGCTTCTGTCATGTGTTTGAGAAAGTCTCCTGCAACAGCTGCCTCTTTTTTAAATGATCAATCAAATTGGCGCAAGCTTTTCACAGCAACAAATTAAACACACTGCACCAGGAAACAATTCACATATATACCTACAGAGTGTTCTGTAAGTAATTGTTGCTGCTGCTTTGTTGTTCAATGTAAAATGTTGAAAAATTACACAACTCAGCCTACAGCTGTACTCAACAGGTTTTTATCAAAAAAAAGTACTGAGAAATAATGACAAGGAATTTCATAGGAGTGAGAGGTTCAGACTAAAATTTTGCATACACCTGTAATCTAATGTTGTTTTTGATGCTCTTCTTCTCTTGTCTTTACTACACCTTACCTGCCACTCATATGACACAACACCAATCCCAGTTGCAGCTCCTGATCCAGCCAAACCAACAAAATGCTCACTACCAATGTTACTGGCAAACAAACTGGGTCCAACCTGTTATTTAAATAATATTTAATACTTATATTGCACACATATCACTGATCAACATTAAGATATACCAGATTTCAAAAGAATGAATTTTTGGATGGGGATTGATCGACAGTGTTGTTAGGCCTGACCGGCTTTTTATAATGATCATAGTGGTTCATTCACTCATGAAGAACTCATACATGTAAACAACCTGCTCATTTATTCCCCATGTGAGGTAAATGGCTGAAATTCTTACAGTCACAAGTACCATAACTGCAGTGGAACTCTGATTTTACGATCGTTGATTTAACAATATTCCTGATTAACAATCAACATTCTGTGTCTCGGCAAAAGTTACTAACAATAAATTGTATGGAGTAGAATCCCAATTGAACAATAATTTGGTTCAACGATATTTGCGGTATATTACAATGGAAATTTAGCGACCCAAGCAAAAAGTTTTTCCCATTACAGTGATATAATTAATATCACATACCGTGTCCATAACAGAGTGACAAACACCTAGCAATTACAAAGTTTTATTTAGTTACAGTAATCCTTTGTCCAATAGTGTCTCATGTACAGGTATTTTGTTGCAGAGACTTATTGATTTTATAATGATATTAAAAGTTGCTTTGCCACCAAATTGTTAAATCAGGAGTTCGTTTACAATGACTCACCGCCCACCACATCACAGAACGTCCTGCCAAAAAGTAGGTTTCTGCAGTTTCTTCAGCCATCCTATTTTTCCTGCACTTGGACTGTAGAAAAAAAATTATTATAATAAACTAATAGAATTTCTACTTCATTGTTGTATGTAGTTATACATAATGATATCACTCTAATTCAGGCTATTTTCCTTTCACCTCCAGCCATGGCAACTAACTTTCCATGTATTCGGCCTCATTATTAACAACAATACAATATTAGTACATGTACTTTTACCTTCCAAATAGAAATAAAATTGAAACCAAATGGTCTCTTTTCAGTCTTGACCTAACTCAGTCAATTAAAGAAAACAAATATCTTACATTTACTCTTTTTTATGCTTGATTTCAGAGCAAAATCCTCACACAGTCTTTGTGAAGCTATGGATATGAATGCAGACTTGCCTCATTTTCAATAGAAAAAGTGTCTGGGTCCTTTCCTCTCAAGTAGCTCAATGCATGAACATGTCAGCACACGAAAATAACACCTGATACCATGCAGTGGCGGGAGATGGATTGCCATAGGATTACAATACGTAAGCTCAACTTTCAAAACATCAGTCGATTATATCAGCTTCAACAGCTAGCTGGCATTCATACATTAATAAGTCTTAGCCTTTGCTGTCTCCTCTGTGACTGCTTTTTGATGCTACTGAGCCATACGCTGAGGCCCAGTTGGATGTCACTCGAACGGAAGTCAACTGCGGGCATTAAAGTTTACTTGTCAGGCTTTGACGTACTGGAGCAATAATCAGCTGCCCCGTATGCTGCACATTTGATGCTCCCCCTCATAGTTTCCCCATATGACTTGGCACACAAACTTAGACATGTTCAAATTCTTCTGGTGGACACCGTCCCAACAATTTTCAATATCCACAGATAGGCAAGAACGTCATACTAGCCCACATATAAGGCACTAATATTACAATCCTATATGACATCGCACACAAACATAATACACCCTTGCTTCGGCCTTTTCGCACCTTTTCGCCATATTGTGACTACCCAGGCCCTCAGCAACGCGAGGTGGCCCTGGGGCGAAATCCCCGATGAGGAAGTACGTCAGGGGTAATTCCTCTTTTAATTTTGGACATTGAACCGCATTAAATACCAAATTCAATTAACAGTTTTCAGATTGGTTGAAACTGAAAGCTGAAAGCAAACAGAGAAAGGCACAAAAGCCTAAAACCGAAATTCCCAATGCTCATTTCGTGTCGGCCGCAGTCTACATTAAATGTTTTCTTTAAGTCACGTTTTTTTTTTTCGTTTTGGCATCTGAGGTCACTGACATTTCCATTACAGTTCGGTTTTTGAAGCATTTTTTGGATTCTGCGGAGCCTTTTAAGCTTAAACTGAAAAAGGGTATAATATTCCATGCACAGTCTGTCATGAATTAAAGCCCAAGGTACTCTGATCAGCCTTATAAACGCGTGGTCTGTTACTGTGATGAAAGAGTTCTGATAAAAATATTACTTTCAAACTCAGAAAACCGTGAACAATAGAAACATTTCAAGAAAGTCGATCGGCATTGTGTTGGGAAAGAAAATCGATTCAATACAAGATATCTAGACCGCAACCTTTGACGAGGTTCGTCGTTTCTTCTTCTGGTTTCATCGCGTATCTGATTTGCTGGAGAACACAGAATAGAATATAAACATTCCTAGAAACAAGTAACTCTAAGTCTTCACGGTTTTCTGAGTCATACACAAAATTGCAGTTCTCTGAAACTACTCTGTTCCATTTCCAAACCCTATTCCAGGCTATCAGGCTATCAAAGACAAATTCACTAAATTCAAAGATTGGGAAGACAGGTTTTATTAAATTGGAAGATTATAAGTTATGTCTTGCTCGAAGCAAGATTGGCAACAGAAATAGCAGAAGCCGACCAAACACGGATATTGGCCACATTACCAACTGAAAACGTTCCTAAGGTCACGTTTTGGTGAATTTTTTCTCTTTCCAGGTCACTGACATCCATTCCAGTTACATTTTTTCAGCATTGTTTAGGCTCTGTTGGATCTTTTGACCAAGATAAGGCTCTAATATAATTGAAATCTGGCATGGCTTTTGCAGTAACCCTAGCAGTTTAGAAGACGTCTTTGTTTTCAAATCTACTGTAAAACAACTCTGCTGGCCAGAAATCTAGCTCAGATAAAAGTATGGCTAAACTTTGGCTATTTTCGCACCAGAAGAAGGACAATGCAGTCAATGCACAGACGCTTTTAGAGCCGAACAGTAGCCTCAGACAGATGATCCATCCTTCAGCCCTAGGGTGAAAGCTTAACAGACACATTTTTGTACTATTAGTCATTGGGTTTTTCTAATAAAAAGAGAAAGACAAGTTCTAGGTCTCAACTCATGTATACCGTCCGGTTTCCGCAAATGTAGTTAGACTATCTGTCCGTCTGTATACCAGAATAATAAAATTATTGTTTGTCCGAAAGTTGTCTACTTGTGGTCAATCCTAGGATTGAATCTGTACAAGTCTGTAAGCCAAACCTGCCTAATACACTGATTTTGTTCTGGTACAAACAAATTAAATTTAAAACTCATTTCGCATTACATATTGTCACAAAGATTTCAAACAACAAGTCCCAAATCATGAAACACATCCTAGAAAAATGATATACCGGTACTTTGGGTTTTGAAACGATAAAAATGAAATAACTTCACTATTTGGTGATGACAGTGTTGGAGCTTGTAGACTGTAAATTGTTCAAAAGATAAGGTTATTTTGAAGAAGTCCTAGAAAAACGGACCTTTTGAATTTTTCGTGTTATTATTTTAATGTCATCTGCAAGTTGGATTGAAAGCAAAGTTTCGGAAAGATTTCCACACAGACCGGTGCGTAATACCCGTGCATCACTGCTTTACCACTGAATCATGTGTTGCAGAAGGATGGCATGAATTTAATTTGAGTCACAAAATGTATACATGATTAAAATATGGGGTGCGAGGAAATCTCGCATTTCGGCTCGGCATAAGTACATTATAATATACATCATTGCCTTACTCAACGTACGGGACTTTGAGAAAACTCTGCCATTTAACCATATAATCCCACGGGAGGATGATGGTGATTAATATAAAAGATACAACGATTTCACTCTCACCCAAAGCCCGACTATGATGCAGCCGAGGAAATAAACTCCAATAATTAGCCAGTCGGCGACTTCCATCCCCTTTGGTTTATCGTCAACGAACACCATGTTGAAAGTACGCTTAATTCGAAGCTGGCTACAAAAATTCGTCCGCGAGCGCGCTACACCCTTTCAATGATTCGCAATGAGCATCTCAGGCAAACCACCTCAAGTTTGGATGCCAAGCTGTGGAAAGTGAGACGATCTTCTGTTAGATGTTCCCTTTTGTTAACGGTGACCCTAGAACCTTTAATGATTGAATGGTGGAACGGATAGATGGAGGAATGAAGGAACGGGGGAACAGCGGAAATCGCCTCAAATTCTAAAAGACGGAATACAAAGAGATACAGAGAAGGGACTAACAGTAAAATGTAATAATAGTTTATTGGTCAGTTCTTGCAACAGAAGTCACTGTCTTCGCAACCCCAGGGGCACTAATTGTCGTGTAGCATCCGAATGAGTTACGTCACATTTAGCCAAATAGTGGCAAACCATATTCTTAAAAAAAATTTCGGATTTACCTTTCCCATTCAAGGAGGGTTATTTAAACGCCAGAAACTACCGACCTCAATGGAATCCTGTTATATGAATGCGGCAAATGCACCCGTCGGGCCATGAATATTTGGTCGTATTATCCGGGGTGGTTGGATTAACGGGTTTTGAAATAAGAAAGTAAGTGGGCTTTTGCAGTTCAGGCCACAAAATAGTGGTCGTAATAGCGGTCTCGGTCGAGTTAACGGGGTTTCATTGTAGTTACTATTCATTTACACATGGCGACGTGTAGTCGCCTAGCGTATTCTGTCGCATCACCGCGTTATAAGGTTGCCAGCATCAATAGCATATTTTGTAGGTAACACACTACGATTATCAGTTGAGTTTAGACCGAGGGAAGTTTGGCGCCCAAGAACACGTTGTTATCAAAGGTAACGCAAATAGTATCCATTGGCAACTTTTCGGGTCAGAAACGACATGAAACCACAAACTAATTACCGTTACTTTTTGCGGTTTAGAAATGTTGTGTTTGAAGTAAAAAGCCAATCGCACGCTTATTGTGGGATAATTTCGTGACAAGCCACCTCTACGAGCTCACCAATCGCCGTGAAGCAACATAACCAATCATAACTGACATAAATGGTCCTTGGATGAAACACTGACGAGACTAATCTGGGCTGTCATGCAGTCAATTATCATCTGGGGTAAGTATTTGGGGTTCAGCGTACTTCCTTGTGCCCTACAATTTGATCACATAAATGTCAGACTATTTAGACACCTTCTTCCTCGTACCCAGTCCTTTGTATTTCACGATATGTCACTAAACTCACAACGCAACCTCGACAGAATTCTTTTATTCAGTTCACAACAAATAGTTTGAACACTAAGCTCTACACTACCACGATATCACACCAGTTACACCTCGCTAAATACGAAATTCAATTAACGTAGTACACGCTCACACTGCGTTTACTGATTAAATTACAGTTCGTGCGAACACTATGTGCCGTTTTAAATAAGACGCACTATTAACATGCGCTTGTAAAAGTGAGCTTATTCATTTTTTACAGTTCAACCTTCCAGTAAATTCATACAGTTACACTCTACCTTGGGTGCAGAGGATACATATTGAATATTATTGAGACTTCTAAACTGCACTAACTGAGCTTACGGTGCGGAGCTTGCGTCGAGGGAAAAAATGAAATCCGGACTTTCAAACAGTTGATTAAGTATGCATTTCATTTCCCATCTCGATCTTTAAAAAAAGGGCCTCATAACTAAACCATAACGTAACGAGTTGATTAACGGCAGGTAAGATACAACGAACAAAACAAGTAACATTGTCCAACCAGCAAAAATTCTAATTAAAATACGATGTTTTTACTTTACTTGGTAAGTTTGTTACATCTTAATGAGGATACAAAATTATTGCCATCATTTACCGCAATACTCCAACAAAATCTAACAACTGCCTTTCATTCCATAAACAGCCGTCCTGAAGTACCTGGTCACACAAGAAAGTGAACTGAAAAGCTTTCTTTTTTAAGATTTAGAAACTGCTCCTATTGGAACGAAGCCGTCATGCGAATGAAGTGGTCACACAGTAAGATTTTGTACAGCGATTCATATGTTGCGACCAGCTAAGCTGACGTAAGACGACATTAAGATTAGAGGGCCCAGGTAGTTATCATAGCAACAATTAAGACACACCAATTATTGTCGTAGCAACAAACCTAACAGGATAACTTGGTACTCTGGCGTGCGAGAGGACAAAGCACGGAGTACCTCAGGCGAGCACACCTCAAACACTTTTACTGTACTTACACTTTAATTATCTTATGTTAGGATGAACAAAACAGCTATGTTGACAACAAAAGAGAACATTAGCCTATTAAAGAAAAATTGCAAAAATATATATTATTACTGGTTCCGAACTTCAAAGGTCTACATGAACTACGAGCGTTTTGCATTTTCCTTCCCGTGTAACCAAAAATACCAACGTTTCCAATAAATACATGAATTTACTTCTCATTCTGCAAAACTAAAAAACATTTCACTTAGTTTTACATCATTATAGTGATGTTTTAGTAGAAAGGAAACCACAGGAAACAAAGGATTTTAAACCCAACATGGCATTATTTGCGTCACTGGCGGGCCTAGCACTCCTCTTTCACTCTCTCTTAACGGATTTTATCCAATACAATTACTTGACCTACAAGAAAGCTTTTTTACAAAGCCATTACTACAATCATATCAAACAAATGTAAAAAACAAGGTGAAGCAAACAGAACTTGACGCAAACGCTTGACAACTGGTTCTCCCCAGTTCCAAGGTTCAGTAAAGGTGATGTTACAAGAGCCGATTTTTAAGGCCGATTTTTAACGCAACATTGTTGCGTTAGAAGTTGTCTCGTGTAACATGGCACACAGGGTAATTTTAAACGCAACATTTTGTTGCCGCAACATGTTGCAGGTTTTTGAAAGCGATTTAAAAACCAGCGACATTGTTGCCCGAATTTTGTTGGAGTTGGTACGTGTAACACCCCCGCCGCTGACTTTTAACGCAACACTGTTGCGTTGTCGGCTCGTGTAACATCACCTTAAGGGTTCGATTCCGTCAACGTTTTGTTCAAGCAATGAAACTTAACCACTGTACTGTACCTGAGGTATTCTCGATTTTCTGGAAATTAAGGAGCGTCTAATGAGGAAGAAACAATTTTACAACGGCGTTTCACTTTAGACACCAAGATTACCAGAACGATCCCCATCACTTCACTGAGAAAAGTACGTATACACTCCCGGTTATTGATACCATCAACCTCTTCCTGAAGGATCACTCATCAACTCTTCTACAAAGCTACAATTTCTGGTACATTCCTACACATTAACTACTGCTGATGATGTCTCTAAAAGGCTCATGTGAGCACCCGTTTGAAGCCCAGAAATACAGTAAAAAGTTTCAAGTATTCGTGCTAGGTAAGTTTGCTTCGATTTTTGGTTTCACTTTTTAATCACAACAAAGCCGCAGTTATAAAACTAACCCATTCACTTTACCGACAACATATGAAGCCCCCATCATTTTTGCTCGGTTGTGAAATCTCATAATTTCTGTGATATTACTTTGATCGCTTCTGCCATAACTAACAAACTTAACTACTGTAAGAACAACTTTATTTTATAAATCATATAGTTGTATTAACATAGCCAGGTTTTATTACCATCAACACAAGCCACAGACATGCACAGGTTGCAAAGCAATTAAAGCAATCTATGCAAATTTTTACAAGCCACTACGTTACTGAAACTAACAATGGTTCCTGTCATCTCATGATGTGGTTAGTGCTAGTATATTAGTAAGGATGTTTTTGCGATGCATGCCCTGCCAAGAAAACCTGTACACATTATCACCTAACAGCAGCATCTCATTGTCTCAAACCATCAAGAATTAGAGTTTTAGAGCTGGAGGTATATTTATGCTGTAAACAGTATCGCAGATCTATAGACAATTTCCTGTTCAAGATAAAGGGTTTTGAGAATCACTATACTTATATATGTTATGTGACTAAATATATTGAATGTAACAAGCACTGGTGTGTACCCTAACGATAGTAGATCCACAGGAATGCCAGACAGACAATTAGCATGACACTCATGATTCGTAAGAACCACTTCAGTATTGGGTCCTCCTTCTCAAACTGCACAACAGTGAGCTTAACTTTGTCATGTGTTGCCAGGCCAAGAGCATCAGACTCTTCCTTCACTGCTTCATTTGGCTTATGCTGCTTTTCAACAGCATTGGTAGCATCTGCCCCATCCAATGAGGTTTCCATGCGAGTGGTTGCACCAGGTTCACCTTAAATTAACCAACAAGAAAAAGCCTTACTCAAAATGACTTTAGGCAAGCAGAACATTACTGCTATTATAAGCAAGAAAAAAGTAGCTTCGTTCATAAATAAGATGACATATTTTTAATACTTCACATTTCAATGTTGCTTGCATCATTGTCAGTAACTATAATTATTAGTACAGGTGTAACACTTGTTCCAAATCCAAAATGATTATAAATCAAACTTTTTTTTGGAAATATATATTATAATGATGACCAAGACCTTTGCTATCAAGGAACTGAAACAGAAGTTAAAGGTTTTTGTTAACAAGTGCCTAAGGATCTGCAGCATCCTGCAGATTTGGTGGCCCAGACAAATCTGAAACGATGAGCTGTGGAAGCAAACAGGAAAGTGGCCGATAGAGAAGGATCGGAGATAAAGGAACAAAAATGGGATGGATTGGTCACACCCTGAGGGGACCAGACAGCCCTTGAGTGGACCCACAGAGGAAGTGCAAAAGAGGAAGACCCCAACACACTTGGAGGTGCACAAGGATGTTAGAACTTGACAAGAGAGGATTATATGGCATGGAGGCAAAAGTCACTCCTCAAAATAGAGTCAGGTGGGGAGCATTAGTGGAGGCCTTAAGTTCCACCAGGAGCAAAGAGGACTGACTGAAGCTGCTATCAATAATAATATGATAATAATAATAAAAAAACAAGTTTTACCATTCTTTTCCAAGAGCTCAACATGCTCATGATGGGTAACCCCGCCATTTTCAACCTTCTCGGCATCATGTTCTTCTCCAATGGCTCCATGTGAAATTGGAGGTTCATTGATGGTACTCCAGGTCAGGCCACCAAGCTCACTTCGTGGAATTTTCTCTGTGAAATAGCTGACCACAACCATTACAAAGCCACTGACTGCAAAAATGATGATTGCTAGAAATGGAACAAATAGAAACAGTTATGGAAATTAGTTTCTCCTAGCTATCAAGATGCACTGCAAATTTTGTATGCTTGTTTAATTTCCTATGTTCCAGTTACATGTAAGATTTTAAGGTATTAGCCTGTTTCACTCCAGTTTCACATCAATCCCTTTCACATTTAACTCACTCACCACAGTTACCTTAGAACCAAGCTAACTTGCCTTACTATCAAACTCCCAGTTTTTACGTTTTGGTTTTGTGCCACTCAATTTATTGAAAACTGTTCTGCTGATCTGCTGTAATGATAACAGTTGCTGAAAATAACTTACCATAAAACATGAAGTGCATTTTTGCAAACCCAGGACGTTCATCTTCTTTTCCACATTGAGGTGCTGAGTAGATGTTTCCAACAATAAACTTGGCCATTCCCATCAAAAACCCAATGACAAGTCCTGAGAGAGCTCCAGCTGCTGTCAGTCCAGTCCACAGGATACCCAACCCAAACACCATGGTGATAGGTGGAGCAAGGTATGATTGGATGGTCTGGATGTAAACAAACAGCTGTGTCCCAGCAGAGCCTGGAAACCACAAAACATGGAGGTGTATTAGCATTGTGATTACCAAGACAACAAGAACAATTCCCATTCTACAGGTGTATCAAAAGCATTTGAAACAACGGTATTAAATGATACCTTGGATAATTGGCAACCAACACAAGCTGACACCCACAAGGAGGGCTACAACCACGCGACCAACAATGACCTTTTCTCGTTCACCAGCCTGAAACATGCAAGGCATGACACCATCAGAATATGATACACTGCTTATGTCCATAAAAAATAATTATCCTGGATCAAACAACTATAAAAGTGAAAGCCCTTGTACCATGGGTCTAAAGCGCAGCCACACGTCAACAGTGAAGATGGTTGCACTGCTGTTGAATGCTGATGAAAGAGATGACATCAGAGCTGCCATCATGACGGCCATCATCAAACCAACCAATCCAATTGGAAGCACATTCAGAACCAGCCTGCAAAAAATTAAACACAAGAATTGAGAGAAAGGAGTATGACATGTTATCTGCAGTTTCATCTTCAGTCAGGCTTCAAACTGAGTTGCAATTCTTCTCATTCACTTTTCAATCACTGCTCAGTAGCATTCATCATCAAAATAATGATCACTGCATGCACTTAATGGTAATACGCTAAACAACACCTATCATGTACACCACAATTTATTTTAGCTACATGTACTTACTTGGGATAAGCATTGTTAGTGCAGCCCCATTCATTTCCACAGTGAAATTTACAACTCTCTGGGTCTGGACAAGCAATGGAATCAGCGTACAGGACACGAGAAATCATTCCAGGCATCACCATGATAAAAATTGGCAAAATTTTGAGGAAACCAGCCAAAATGGAGCCAGCTTTTGCATGGACGTTGTTCTTAGCACCCAGGGCTCGTTGGACAATGACCTAAAATTAGGGAAAGAAATTGATAGTTTTGAAATGAAAGATGTCACCATGCAGGGTTAAACACCCTTAAGGATTTGGGATTTTGCACTTAAGAGTTCAATTATATTGCCCCACTCTTCAAACCATGCATCTTAATTTTGGAAATTGGAGCCTGCAAAAACTGCAATATTACCGGTACTAATCCTTTAAATGAAGCGGTAAACAAAGCAGGACTGTCACAAATTTTTGAAGCAGGCTTATACAGGTGCATGTAATATGCAAATAATTATCAGCCAATATTCCAGCCTGTACGTTATGGTAGTGAAGTCATGATCAACATACTGCTTTTCTATCAAACAAGATGGGGATAATAAAAAATGAATAATAAATGAATCAATGCAAAGATGGAAGTCCACATCTTAACTAATTTATGATTATTGTCATCATGAGCTAAGTATTCTTCTCTATACTATAATTTGTGGATTATCACCAGACAGTTTTTCAATGTACTGTATTAGTTTTATGTATAAAATTTTATGTGTAAATAATCTTGCATCAATTTGCATGTGGTACAAGCAATCTTGAATGTAATTGAAAAATGTGATGTATTAGAGAAGGCAATGCAATTTTTTGTACATGATCAACATGATACTGCAGCAAAATAAAATATAGAGACGGAATTCATATCTTGTTGCGCAAAGTTTGTGTATTATAGTTACAACCATGTAGGTGAATTTGAGTGAAACTGTAATTGTAGCAAAATGCAATTTGTAAAACATCCATTTGCCACTTGGAAGGCCAAGTGAAGGTCAATGTGGCCTCTAGTTGTTATCTTAAACATATGTTAAGAGATTGAAAGAAACAAACACAGGATTAAAGTAAAAGATTACAAACTTATCAATGATCACTTACACAAAGCTCACAGTATTTTATGGTGTGCTCCTAATCCTTTTAGTTGTGTGCCTAAAATATTGGCAGTGCCCCTAGAAATTCACAACTGGTCATACAGTTACTCCCAAAGCCACAAATAAACTTTGAGCCCTGTGTGGTAGGTTTGTATGAAGTACTATGGATTAAAACATATTTTCTTCAAGCCTATACCTGATCAGTACACCAATACCAAATACCCATGATTGGCAGTGTAGTCCACAGACCCAACCAGGGGTAGTCTGGGTCATCAATTGGTCGGAACATGTTCCCCCAGTATGGAGTCATCTTGAAACAAGCAGAATCAACAGTACTAGTAGGCATGACTGTGGTCATATTGCTGGAATTAGCCATCATTGTTGTCGCAAGTGTTGTTGCTGTTGTAGTCATATTTGCAGCCATTGTTGTCATGACTGTAGCTTTTGCATTCACAGATGCACCTATAGCAGTTCCATATCTTTCCCAAAGGCCATTGTAACCCCCGACCTCAACGAAACCTGTAAACAAAGTTCAACAATTTATACCGGTGTACATGACAGACCATTAATTTTAAATTAAAACTAATTTTACAGAATTTGTTTCAGAGCCTTTCATTATTAATAGCTGTCTTGGAAATTAGGCCAATGTGGGTAAGGGGACTGAAAAACTACAAGTTACAATTTTAAGAGGAAATCAAGAAGGACTTTTGAAATTCAGAAAGGACACATCACACATCCCAACAGCTAGCTGTCACTAAAACGTACAAAAATATTTATTTCTGTCAATGATTTATGAGTACTGTATATAGCTTACTATACTCAGGTTACACTTACTCAAGATGGCCAGGATTATGGCACCAATGATCATGATGGTACACTGTAACACATCAGTGTAG
The DNA here is from genome assembly GCA_948470475.1 of Galaxea fascicularis. Classification (NCBI taxonomy): domain Eukaryota; kingdom Metazoa; phylum Cnidaria; class Anthozoa; order Scleractinia; family Euphylliidae; genus Galaxea; species Galaxea fascicularis. The sequence goes on from OX419346.1 coordinate 108,561, forward strand.
ATGACAGCTGTCAAACCACCTGTGGGAGAAGAGTGAAAGGATTAATGGGTAATAAACAGATTAAAAGAGTTTATTTTACAGATACTTGGGTAACAATAATAACGACATTCAGAGGCACGTCCCAGTGTGGTTATAATCCCCCAACCCCATGTCAGACACACTTAGAATACATAATCTATCACAAGCAAATCCTCTTAACCTGACCACATACAAGTACCCTACATTGCAAGAAGAGACTTCCAATTTTACAATAAATCAATGCCCTTGGTGTAAAAGTAAATAGTGGGTTCTCAAGATTTGTATTTCACAGTACAAGACAGAGGCAACACAACAACACAATCAAACATGTGCTTCGGACTAATCGACTGCGCATGCTCAACACTATTGCACAAGCTTAGATTATGTGACACTTGGTATTTAATTTGATCATAAAAACAACAGTTAAAAATGGCATTCAGTAAATACCTAACAGAGTGTAAACAGCAGTGATGGCCAAAATGCAAGCAGCAGAAACATAAACATTCCAACCAACAGCTTCATACAAAAATACACTGCCTGCATAGATATCCACCTGCAATTACCAAACAAAACTAATATTACATGTATTATATCAATTATCGTATTTTAAATTTTTTTTTAAATGAATTTCTGCATAGGAATACCACTAATTAAAACTTTCTTTTCAGGATACCTTTTGCTTAATTTACAAATTATTTTAAAATAATTATAAGTACATAAAATTCTACTAGATATCCTTTTGTCTCAATATTAATTTTGCTTCTTGAATGAAGTATATAATTATGTATATGTTACAGGTTAAATTTAATCTCAGGTCATTTTTTATTTAACCTATGTCAAAATGAAATTCCTTTGTCTTACTTCTCATGAATAATTAGGGTTAGAAGATAAAGGAATTTCATTTTGACCTAGGTTAAATCAAAAATGACCTGAGATCAAATTTAACCTGTAAGATATACAATAGATGCATGTACAGCTAACTCCAATTAGTGCATTGGTTTTATCTCTTAGTGAATTCCATTTCAATTCAATGTTGTCAAAAAGATTTTAAGTAGAGGGGGAATCTAGAAAAGTAAACAGCACTCAGGGGGTAACAACACCATTTCCCCCCAACATTTTCCCTTTTTACTGGTGAATTATAACCGGTGAAAGTAGGAAAAAAGCTTGCAATATCGTCAGTTGATGATGTGTTTTGACAACCCTGCATAGCTGAACAAAATCAACATCCACAATAAATCAGCACATTAGTAATCATGCAAGTCAGCAAATTTAACATTCCCATTGAACTAACACTAAACCCACATCTTCAACATGTATCAGGTGATTTAATATAACCATCATGGTGACTATTGAATAAATAAATTAATTAAGTTGTTGTGCTAAACATGCACACATTCAGACTAATCCAAGGCTCAGTCTCTGTCAATCTTTGCTTAGAACTGCCAAATGGCTTCCCTTCTTAGGAGAGACTGTTACACAGGAGGAATGCACTAATTAAAAGGACCCCAAGATACATATGTAATGGAAACTTAATTCATACATGATAGCAAAAGTTTGTTTAGTGAGATGAAAAACTTAAAAATAAGACGTACCGAAGTCTTTGTGAACACATAGGAAATCAAGGCCACAGCAGTCAAATAAGTTCTGACCCACTGACTCTGAAATCTCTTTTGCAAGTATTCAGGCATAGTGAACACCTACAGATGGAAAAATGACAAAAATGAAACATAATTTAACCAAAAAAGTGTACAATTAACTGGTGACTTAAGACAATGAACCAGTTGTAGCCATATATAACAATATTATTTTTCCCCTGTAGTTCTGGACTACTACACACCCACTGTGTATAATTTTAAACGGGTGACAGTGGTCTTAAAATGAGGGAATTATAAGTAGAGTAGTTTTCGTACAAATGTAGCTTCTAGTTGTTTAAGTAAAAATGTATCTGTGGTGCTATGTTTATATCAAACAGGATAGAGGGAAGAAACAGTGGAGGGTTGGAAGGCCTTGTTAGAGCACTCCTTTCAAAAGCAACTTACATTTAAGCAATAGAAAACGTTTTCCTTGTTTGCATAGCCTGATATAAACACGAGAGGGGTTGGGAGAATTCGAGACAGTTATGCAAATTCAAGACGAAGTCGAGGGTTTGCATAACTCTCGAGAATTCTCCCAACCCCGTGAGTGTTTATATCAGGCTATACAAACAGGAAAAAAGTTTTCTATTGCTTTAAACTTCCTCTAAAAACTACAACGCGTCACACAACCATGTTTACATACTGTCATGCAAACACGCCTCTCAGCCAATCAGAGCGCGCATACTATCTTAGTTATTTTATAAATATACATGTAATTATTATTAATAATTATTCTAAGTGGGATGGATATCATTTACTTACCCGTGACCTCATGTAGATTGGCACAAAGACCCATCCAAGAAGCAACAGAATCCAGCAGGCCTAGAAAGGGAAAAATTACAACACAATCACTTGGTAACATTGTGCACAAAACTGCTCCCATGTGCTCTAATGTCTCACTTTTTCCAACGGAAGCCATTTATTCTGCTGGAAATAATTTCCAGCAGAATTAGTTAATAATTATTATTAATTATAACTCAAAAATGAACTTGGTGACCCCCTTTTTTTAGTACTGAAATGCGATCAGTATGCTAAGATGTAACTTTTTGTAAAGTTTTAAAAAAATTATAGGAGCAGATTCAGAGCCACCTTAAAATTTGCAGCATTTAAGGTGGCTCTGAATCGACTCATACAAATTTTTTAAAACTTTGCAGAAAGTTACATCTTAGCATACTAGGGTGTTTTTAACAGGTTATACTGTTGCTATGGTAACCAATTATGTCAAGAAAATGTTTGGGCATTCATTTGGTACCATCATTATAGTATCAACTGATAAAGTGTGGTAGTATTGATCCATCAAAGTATATGGGCTGGGAAGTGCTACAAATCAGGTTTGAGCCACCTTAAACCCGTGCTTTCTTGAAGGAATTTTGCATATTAATTAATTATTGATCCAGGAAACATTATTGCCTGCCCAATAGCAAGTTCTTTTTCAAAGGAAAGTACAGGCGAACTGGAGTTTCAATAGGAGTGAGAGGTTTGTACCTTAATAATAAATTATTCTTCATCTTTTCTTCTTGTCTTTACTACACCTTACCTGCCACTCATACGACACAACACCAATCCCAGTTGCAGCTCCTGATCCAGCCAAACCAACAAAATGCTCGCTACCAATGTTACTGGCAAACAAACTGGGTCCAACCTGTCAAATTATTTAATGTTACAAATATATCACTACTATAGTCAACTGAAAATAATTCAGTTTTTAGTTTTCATTATCAGCTGTTGCAGAACCAGAGAACACTATGGTCTTTGCTTGGTGAACATTTCAGCTACATTCATTTACATGCCCTTTACTCTGAGCTAATTTCTGCATAATGGCAATCCCACCAAACTAAGATCCAATATGAAAACTATACTTAAATAATCTCTGAATCCCTTGGTCACATAGTTTCACCACCATTGTTAAGCAATAAGTGTCCGATTTCTAACATGTTTTAACAATTAGATTTATGATCCATCAATCTGTCACACTGAGTTTTGCTTCACTACACTTTTATAGTCATACTTAATCTGACTGTCTGAAGCTTACGTAAGGATTGGTCAAGCAGTAATTGCCAATAGATGTCCACTATTTTATTTCACTGATGAGTTGATCTATATAGTTTTCTGTTGAGGAACTGATTAACCACAAACTATGCATCAACAAATGTTTCAGAGTGGATATACAACGTGAATGCTAGACTACGGCAAAGCTTCACCTGGTTAGTTTTCATTAATTTGCAATGACATGCGACGCTACTCAGCCTGTTTAAATCGAGACAGTGTAATGTTAGGCCTGACTGGGTTTTTATAATGATTAATTGTTAATTTTAGCAAATGAAAGACTAAGACAATGCTGTTTCACCTGGTCATTTTTCATTAATTTGAAATGGTGCTTATAAACTTAGCCTGTTAAACAAAGACTGAGTGCTGTTTGGACTGATCATTTAAATTTTAGCAATTAAATGAAAATGGGACCCAAGGTTATAAAATTTTGTAAAAGCAGAGCTTTTGGTTAATGTTCTATATATGTCATATATTTAAGTTATATAGCAATGCTTTGCCTAACATACAGGTACTGATTTCATAATATTGAGATAACTGTTGACAGCAGATGTGTACACATTACATGTTCTTTCCACAAAGTTTTGAATGTACAATTCACCACAGTGACTGTCCAGCTAACCAAAATAATTTACTTAAGTAAAATGTTCAGTTTTATTTGCATCAAATAACTAATAAAAGATAACCAGACCAAATGAAATTTCTAAAAGTACAACAAGTAGGTCCGTATATACAATTATGTAGTCAAATCATTTTTGATAATATTCGTGAACACTGACAGCTCAGTAGTGCATTAAGCTCAGCACACTGGAAATCAGAAAACAACAAATTAAAAGAGATGGGTCAACCAAACAAAATTGAGAACTTCTGAAGTTACATATTATGTATGTATCAGACTATTACTTGTACTACTCCTGGTTCTTGTTTATAAGTCTCACTTCTGGACCACCTTTCTGAAAATTATTATTTAATCATGGAAAGCTGCCATTACTTAATTCCCAAGGAATGCTTATTCCAATAATTAGCATTTTCATTCTTTGACCAAGGCCAAGCAGAAGCTACACACAAAAACTCTTACCCACAAAATATATTATCTTGGAAGGGGACTGCTAAATTAATATCAACCTACAGTGTATGCAACCATTTTGGAGTCCAACAAGTGAGTGCAGTCAGAGACAGAGAAATTTGTATGCTTTAATGTTATTGGTTCATTCACTTGTGGACAACCTCAAAGGCTGCCCTAATAGTCAGGGAGACAGCTGAAATTAAGAAACTGAAATCAAGAAACTCACCGCCCACCACATTACAGATCGTCCAGCCAAAAAGTAGGTTTCAGCAGTTTCCTCAGACATCCTAGTTTTTCTGAACTTGGACTGTAAAAGAAAAAATGAGATACCATAGAATTTCTAAGAAAATTGCTTTTAATACACATACAGCTGTAGAAATATACATAGTACACCATGCATAGACCAACCCAACAGACATTTATGTAGTACATAGTTACGTCGTATAATAATGAAAGTTTTATGGTTCACTATTTTAATGAACTCCTGAAAATAATTATACTTGTATATTGAATAGGCAAAACTTTAAGTGTTGATCCCCACACCTTCTTTGCATGTACTCACGGAATTACTTACTAGAGGATCAACTAACTCAAAATTAATTTATCTGAAAAATAGGACATAATGTTTGCTAAACTGCATAACAAAATTTGAATAGGCTTTCAGAAATTTGACTGCAACTTAAAGCAAAGGGAAGGCATCTGAGTGCACTGTCAACTGTCAAATACAGTACACCTTCGACTTAACGCATACTGTTCATGGAATCAGGACCTAGGCCTGCAAACAACTGGACCTTATTGCATGCATCTCAATGGTTCTTTCTTGTTATTTTCAGACCAAACTTATTTAATTCTTACAGTGTAGCTCGATCATGAATGACAAAACAGCTTGCAAGGAACTCAGATTTAATTTTGTACTTAAACTTTTATTTTTCCTAATACCAATCTCCTTACCTTTAACACTGTAAACTATTTTAACATTTGTGTAAAGTATTTTTGAACAAAAATTAAATTGAATTGAATTGGAAGCTAATGTTTACTTGAGTCATCTGATTATATTTAAAAAAGGCTATCATTTATAACAAAATATTGAACTTATGAATGAAGCAGGATGCATATGGCTATTGGTTAAGTTCCACTGTAGCTTAAGGCATGACTGTGTCTTATCATGGATATTTGCATTTTATTTTCATCTGAACAGTAAAAAACTTATTTGGATGTGGCACTGGTAGGTCATGTACTTCAGGCCTTGGTGATGTCCCGTCATACCAAAAAATTCATTTCAAAGTATTCACAACAAAAAGACTCAATCAAATTCCTAATTAACAATAAAAAAATATGGTTCACAAATAACAAAATAACATATAACCATAGATTTTAACAGGAAATGGTTGATTCCACGAAATCTTGAACTTCAGACTTCGATCTTTATTTTCAAAACTTATGTAAACAACCCTGTTCATCAATAGTCTAAAAAATCGAAGGCAAAAAGAGGATTATATAAATGGTTACTAAACTCTGATCAAGTAGTGACAATATATTATGCTGGCTCTTTTCACACCAGAAGAAGGACAATGGACAGATGCTTTCAGAGGAACATTCACCAATGGCTAGATGAGCCATCATTCATTTCAAATGGATGAAAGATTAAGAAACACATTAAATGTGTAAAATTTTTTGGACATGCAAGTCATCATTTTTTGTGAACAGACAAGTTTTGCAGTGTGTCTAAACTAATATCCATCTAGCTACATGTAGTTTCCACAGAAAGACAACCAGCTGTTGACCTGTTTGAGACTGAAAGCTGTTTGTCTGTGCATGCAGGCCAATCCTTAAATCAGCTCAAGAGGGTGAAAGCTCATAAAAAGTCATTTTTGCACACAGAAGTCATCATTTTTTGTCAACAGACAAGTTTTGCAGTGTGTCTAAACTAATATCCATCTGGTTTCCACATGAAGACAACCTGTCCATCTCAGTTTGAGACCGAAAGCTGTTTGTCTGTGCATGCATGGCCAATCTTAAATTTGAAATTCATTTCATATTACTTTTAATACAGCAATGTTACAAAGATATCAAACTTTAAGTCCGTGTAAAGCCACCTTCCGCAAATGCCTAACTAATTGACCTTTTGAAATTAATTTCTTTCCTAAAATATGTGACATTGGCACTTGTAATATTCCAAACATTGAGTTATTTTGGATATAAGAAGCCTACAGTAGAAAAAACACAAATTTTCAGACTGGAGGCAAAAAATAAAAGAATTATTGATCTGGGTTTAGTAATCCATCATACCATGAATCTTTGCACCTACAAATTAACCCAAAACATTACTTGATGCAATAAAACTTCCTTTTTATCAGAAAGGAAACCTTAACCTATCCTTGGAAAATGCTGCTTTCAAGCAAAAAGAGGACCCCCCAAAAAAATTACCATTTAAAAACAAAACGACTGTGAAAACAATACGTAGTTGAAATAGTACAACTCAAGAGCGTTCTGCAACACTACCACGCCTGCACGCCAGCTTCTTTATTTAATTGCCTGGCGAGATAAATGGCAATATTTACATGTTCACAGAAGCAAGCGTATTTGTCATTCTTCCAAAAACAATGCTAAACTCAGCTGTTCACAACTTCCGCAACTCGATCTGCTGCAAACACTCTGACTTCAACACCGATCTGATACCACTTGAGGTATATAAATCAAGCGTGTCAAGCGAGGGAGCAAAGTGCAATCTTTGGGAAAGACACGCACCATGCGTTCATCTGCAAATCAGACTATTCCTCTCGTATTTATTAAACCCTTTGCAATTTGTGAGACGCACGCGCGCGGGAATAAAGTGAAGTGTCAAATATATTTCCCGCGTCTTGGATGAGCATGATATTCTTTTTTAGGAACGTTGCCTAGCGCTTGGACCAGACGTAATAAATTGTGATTAGTTACAGTGAGCAAATACTATTTCGTCGACGTACGGGCACTCTTCAAAACTTTCGCAGATTAGCATAATCCACGCTGGCAGATATTCTCGAGCATTGATGCGGATGGAGGCGGCATTACACAAAACGCTCGTTAGTTCACACCATTACTTTTTCGGTTCTCACGCAAACGTTTATTGAACGACAAACAATTGAATTTACCCATGATCCTTCCCATCCTAACTCTAACTGCGATGTCTGTGAACTTACAACTGATTTGTGAGTTTCGGTTTACGAAACCACTCACAAGATCATTGACTAAACGCGCCCCAGGAATCGAGTAACCACGTTGCAGAGATACTAGGTTCGTGTTTTTTGTAAAGCTGAGCGTTTATAGATTAAACCCGCAAGACCTAGCCGTAGAAGTAACACCGGGAGTTATTCAAACACAGCAAAAAGGCTTTGTTTTCAATTCCCCAAGACTAAAAATCGCGCATGAGCGCCGTTTCCGCGAACTGCATAAACAACAGACAATCAGACTTACCCATAATCCGACAATGATGCAACCAAGGAAATAAATGGCAATGATAACCCAGTCAGCGACATGTAAGGATTTACTTTTTTCGTCCAACGACATGATAACTTTCTTTCTTCAACACTGTGAAAAGAGAACACGTTGCAAAACCGGCGTCTGGTTGGTACCTTCGCAAAGCTCGTTCGTTTATCGGTCAAACCTTTAAAATTTTGGGTTACCAATACCTGAAACAAAAGTTAAGTTTTCGTTTTAGTTGCCGAGGACGAGGATCAGGCAAGATTGCCGTTTGTGTTGAAAATATTAGAAATGTCTCGGGGAAAACAACTACCACACGCCGCCTACGAGCGCTCAAATATCACTCACAACAACATTCATTGGACAAAGATAGCAGGGAATGGAGGGGGCGTGTTAAGGGATGGGGATGGCGTAAATGACAGCACACCCAGCTTGTTGATTGGTCAATTTTGGCTTCATGCTGTTTTGACTGGATTGAAATCGTTATCTGTTTGTTGATAGGCGCCAAGGAAATTCCAATTCTAACCCTTGTACTTTGTGTTTTTTCGCTTATGATAAGCAAAGGCGCTTCACATCCTGCTGAAAAATACTTAAATTTTCATGCAAACTGTGAAATTTTTGCTCCACAACCGAAATGTTTCACACTCCTATTACGTAATAGAACATGAGTTGTGCGCACTCACCATAACTCGATTGACGATTTGCATGAATAAGTTCCGAGTAACGTCGACCCAAATTTTAATGCAAACATTTACCAAAGACTTTTCTTGTTACTTCTGTATATGATCGCTTTTTTCCATGGGCAGCGATGTATAAAACTTACTATACGCGACGCTGTCGCGTCTAAACTCTTTGCATAACACTTACGTGAAATATATTTCCATAGTTAGTTTCTAACTACGATATTTCGAAGTCACGCGATCTCGATGAGAACCCATTGCCAAAATAAACATCTGATTTTAACCAGCTCAAGTGTAGTGTAAGGAGAACTAACAGAACAAAACAACGCTTTTCCGGAGAGCTGCAGTGATATAGCAGTTATTTACTGTGCCCTTAGGCTTGCCGGTCAGCCATGCCGGTCTTTGTAGTCACGAGATTTCTTAATAACATTGCGAAGTTCGTAATAACTAATTTGAATAAATAAACAAATTAAAGAGGCGTAGCGTAACACCTCTGCAAAGTGTAATCTTTGGTCTCATAAAGGGACAAAAATTCGAATGACATTGCATGACCGAAACATTGGGGAAATATTTCACGATACAAGAGTTCTCTCTGTCTGCACCAGAAACCTTTGTCTGAATTACTGATTTCGACTTCTCGACTTCTAGCACGTTGTTCTCAGAGTTTTCATTTCGTATGTATCATTCGTGAATTCAGAACTCCCGGAGAACTGTTCTAGAGTCGGTTAGAACAAGGAATTGGACCCTTGAAAGACATAGATGCGAGATGCCATCTTTCAATCCGGGAAAAAGTTAGAATGAAGTAGGAAACTTCAAGTGGCCACTCACGGTGTGCATTCTACCCTTGATGTACAATTTGATACTCCGGATTGAAGCGCTCCAAGGGTCGATTACTGACACATTTAAAATTGGATAAATTTCTTGTTTTCCTGCTGAGATTTTGGATGTCGCCGCAAACGGGTGCTGTAAATTGGAAGCTTTTAACTGATGTGCACCTTACAATAACTCAAATCCCTGATTTTATTTCCTTCTCATGACGTTGCACCGAGGAACTTAGTTTGCACAAACACTGAGAGAAATGAGCTTAAAACTTCAGTATCAAGGTACATTAAATGAGGCTGAGAGACATGCGTGTTGACGGGTTTGGAAATATATTGTCAAAAATATCAAAGAAAACTCTGATTTGCAAGTAATGAGAAATGTTCATTGGAATAAATGAGACGCTGTTTACATTCTTGTCGAGTGAAGACGTTTCTAGGAAACATTTAAATGGTTTCCATGCTTCTTGGCGAAAACTAAGTTTTTGATCTCCAACGTGGTCCGGGGTCCTCTAATTAAGCGGTATACTGACCGTTAAGAGAGCTCAAGATGAAAGTTAAACGGTGTCAAATAACCTTATAAAACGATTACAAAAAACACAGCCGGGACAACATTAACAGGCTCGGCCCCGCTCAAAGATCGGTTTCACCCGAGACTGGGCCAGTCCTCAATAAAAGTGACTGGCCTGTGTGTGTTTCGCATCCCCTAGGGTGCGAAAATTTCAAATGCACGCTCACTTGGTTCTTGTGGTTGAAAGAATATGAAGGAAAACATGACTACTTTGTCAGAGCTGGTTCTTCTGACAAAGATGGGTTTAAACCTAGCCCACACAGCGAGACCACGAAACCTTTTAAAAGCTCATTTGAAAATTTCCTGAGATTAACCGGAACTTTAAATTTCCTCCTGCCTTAAGAGAAATCAACCTTATGATCAGCTACAAAAGCTGAGTCTGATAAATTCTGTTAGGTATTGATATTGCGCTGAGGGAGAGAGCAAAAAAGTCTGTATTCCAGTTACACACAATGTCACTGTTACGATACACTTTGACACGCGCCGGGGTGTAGCTACCTCTGGTACTCACGGTACGCACGTGCGTACCTGAAAATGAAGAATCCTGGCTACGCCCCTGACGCGTAAGCAAACTGGAACTGATTCATTAAAAATGACAATCATTAATGAGACCGCTGTTAGCGGCGAAAAGATTGGCAAAAGTGATCACAGCGGTTTGCCAAGCCTTTCACTTATGCTTTATGTCATGACAGCTGTTTACGCAAAGCATGAAGTCAAAACAAAAAAGACAAAATTGTCTTTCTGGACTTTACTCCTTTTATGTCACAAAGACTCATTACACTTGGCGGCTATACCGTATCCAACGCTACGCTTATTTATGTTGTGAGTTCCAAATCAAATTTTTCAAGTAAAGAGTCGATATAATACTGCAGTACAAAGCGGTTTACCTCGATCCCAATCAGTTTCTTTCGTTTTTTTTATCAAGACAATATTTCCCCGTTTCCCCGTTCTTCCAAATATATTGTGCAGGGCTCTGGTCTACAAGTTAAACTAATCAAGTTCAAGAGTGTAAAGTCGCTCTAGAACAAGACCAGATTTCGGAGAAAATCCGTCTTAAAGATAACGCCTCCAAGAGGATCTTTGTCCCCAAAAACTGAGCAATGTTCTCGCGACGTACCATTCTCATTTTACAGAAGTGACCATATCAAATCTACGGATCACACCAAATATTTAACTCCAGAAAAGCTTTTTTCATTTCAAACGGCAGGGAACAACTGGCTCCCTATAAAAAATAACCTTTTGACCTAATGTGAAGTACATATTGTCCTAAGCTACATTTTTCACACTCATTATTTCAATATTTTGTCTGGTGTTGTTATTTCAGTTGGAATATATGAAAGTCATATATTTTTAGCTCAGCGGGTGACAGAGTAAAGCCCCATATCGGGATCCATGTTGTGTACGAAACTCAATTTAGCCCACCCCGCCCCCCTCCTTCCCTACTAGAAAATCGAATTCATGAACAGATGCAGTGCTCTGAACCAAGTGTAGCAAACAACTGGCAACTGTTCGGTTTGAGAATTCAATGACTCTCAAGTAATTAGAAATGCTCATTAATTAATCCATTCGTTGATTCATTTATTTATTCCTTCAGTCATCATGGTCACCCATCTCAGTTCGTTCGATTATTCATTTATTTTTAACTGTTTATCTATTTTCTTGTTTATTTATTTATTGATTTGTTTACTTTTCGGCAGCTCCACTTTGAAAAACCTCAATCCAAAAGGAATTGGGTTTGTGGACGAATTTCTCTTGCGATGAGCTATCGTTGGCTGTTCATGAAGCTATCGACACCGCTTATAAAAACAAACATTTGTTTGAAATTTTCAAACTAAGTGCCTCTATATTGACATTCGCATATCGTGCTGGGGTGCCGCTGGGAATGTGACCCTGCCTTGTAAGGAGCTGTCCCCAGGTGGCTCAACCTGTAGCGACACGGCTCTTGGCGGACTCCGGCACTCTCCGTGACGAATCCCCCTTTCCGGTCTGCAGTTTCTCAGGAGGAAACATATCTTTTTTAAAAGATATGTTTCCTCCTGAGAGGAAAAACGATCCACCAAATTCTTCAGCTGCCGTATCTTGTTTCGGTTCCAATTCAAACCAAAGTAGGATCGATTTGCCGACCGATTTTGAGAAATTATTTAGTCATCATGAAACTTGAATTCCATTGTACAGCACTATGGCCTATATCTTTAATGTACAATTCCAAGCGCAAATGAAATACGGGTTGAGCCTTTTGCAACGTAATAGCTCTAAAAATAGCGTCATACAGGCAGAACCAAACGCTATAATATAATAAATTGTTTTCCAGTTTACCGAGGTGAACCTATGATTGAATGTTATTCATCTCAAAGGGTGGTGAATTTTGACCCATGACTGAGTTCTTTCCCTGATAGGTATTTAACTGACCCAAATATGATATTATTAATGTAGACACAAGGCGCTTTAAAATGTCTGAAATATTGCTTTCTTCGAAATTTTGCACGCGAAAGGACTCTTATAGTCTCCTTGTTTTTCCTCTTCGGGAAACTAACAAAATTAGTCTTCATGGAGGCAACAGTAGTATCTCGATCGGTGATTTTACAAATGGTTAATTTTATTGTTTGGTTTGTTTTGTACATTGTTTCCTTTGTTGTTATTTTATTTTATTTATGATATTTATTTTCTACGAACGATCCCCATATCATAAGCTTATTGATCACCATATCAGACCGGGCGCTAGTGAACCACACGAATTACTTTTGTTTACTCACCACACCAAAATCTGTCCGGCTTATGGACGATTTATCAACTTGTTTCCATCCTAGCACATTTACATGTGCGTAATGTTGAAATGTGAATTCAGGGGTTGCAATGGGAGTGTCGACGTCAAGTTTGCTGAATGCCAGATTTATTCAATAGTATCGTTGCAAGAGTTGTTCAAATATTGCGACCCTTTTATAACGCCCAATGAATAGCACTCGTCAAAATGTCTTCAAACAAAGGTTTGCTCTTCAAAGTGTTTCACGAAATAGACATTTCTTCTCTGTTGAACTTAAAGTATACTGTTTTTGAAACCTTTAGGTATGAACTAAAATCATTAAAGGTGTACATTCTTTATCTCCAGTCTATTTTGAACAAGTGGATGTTTTCATTCGAGTGCATTTTTATGCGCCCGAAAAATTGCCTGCCACGCGTCCCACCCACGGGCGAAGTAATTTCGCGCGTGTACCACTTCGCTCTTGAAGATTTCCCGCCAAGCAGAAAGTCGGGAAAGCGATTGACATAAAGGAAGGTTGGGATTATCTTTAGAAAGGAAAAAAAGTAGTTACATGAGAAACCACTTTGGGCCTTCGCGAAGGCGATCGACTATATAAAGTTAGCGGAAGCCAGTTGTGGCCTCTCTCTTTTGTGGTGAGAGTGGTAAGGTAAAAATACATGCTTTCAATTTCTGAACACCCAGGAATAGCCTAAAGTCTACACAGGAATAGAGCCATTGCGGAATTCTTCTTATCAAATATCAACTGTCAGAATAGTTCCGAACTGAGGTAGCACGTTGTAGCGCGTTCCCAACACAGTAGAAGTTTTGTCTACGTGAATTCCCACTCCATATCTCCGGCCCAAACCTCTTCTCAAAGGGGGGCACTACAGGTGGATCACTCGGAGAAAACGAGGAATTGAGAATGATAGAAAGAAGGGTAGAAAAGGAGATATTCATAAACCGGTAATTTATTTTGGCTTACGATTCCCAAATGTTCGCGAAGATGTGCTTTCTTTTTGAGGGGGCGGACGTTTTTTTAACCTTTAAAGGCTCTGAGAGGCTTTCATGGTATATTGAAATTTCGTGGACAAGGAAGCTTCTTGCATTGTTTACAAGTCTATGCAAGACATGGATGACATCGCAGTTACGTAACATGTCGATATTGTGCGCGCACTCAGTGAACGAAACGAGAAACGAACACATGACTCCTGTCGACAATGCTTCAGGGCCCTTTCATCATCGGTCTTGAACCAACGGAAAGCCCATGACTCTGTGAATTCACCAGGAAGAATGGATCAGAATATGAGCTATTTTGGAGATCCACTTTGTTTGATTTGATCTCATACAGCATCCGCAAACGTTGTATTAAGGCAAATGTTTGAGGTTTAAGAAACATGCTGAGTCAAAAGAAAAGCTTCTCAACACAATGACTCCGCTTTCAAATGGTCCGTGAACGTGATAAATTACAAAATTAAAAACTCTTGAACCACTATTGTTTCAGTAAACTACTGAGGTAAAACTAAAACCGCAGCCTTCTAGAATCATCAGTTTGACATTTTGTTACAGGAAAATTTCGCAGGCCTCTGTCTTTTCCAACGCTCCAGTTACACGTGTGCGGCCTAATTCCAGCGAAAGAATGTTTTGTGGCCCAAGAAAATCAGTCCTTAATATTGTCACGTTTAAACTGGTTTGACGTTAAAAATGATGAAACCTAGAATATTTTTACATGTTATGCTCGTATACCGGCACTTTTTCAGACAAGGAATTTTGTTTGGATTTGTTTTGACATGACCGCATAAGTCACGCACTATGAATGAAGAGTGGGACTGGGTAGAAAAAGGTCATTGCTCGCGCCTACTTTTCTCAGGAGTGGTAAACAAGCAAAGTCCTAGATTTAAGAACTGAGGCTATAACCTATTTCCGGATAGGGCGTCCGAGCTCCAGTAATTATTGACTTTTTGAGGGCGCAGACATGATTCGAAAAGCAAATGCAATACAACTATCAATAGATACGTACATGCACCTCTCTCCTCCGCAGAGGTCTCTTTATTACAAGGAGACTGGAGAGAGGAAAAAAAGAGCGCGAGGTAAACGATGGGATGGGGAAAGAGAAGAGGAGAGACTCCCGCCTTTTACCTCTTCCCATCGTCGCCCGCGCGCTTATTATTTTATTGTTGTAAGC
Source organism: Galaxea fascicularis (assembly GCA_948470475.1). NCBI lineage: Eukaryota > Metazoa > Cnidaria > Anthozoa > Scleractinia > Euphylliidae > Galaxea > Galaxea fascicularis. The sequence goes on from OX419346.1 coordinate 123,775, forward strand.
AGGAGCCTCTGCGGAGGAGAGAGTACATGTACTGTCGTGTGAAACCCGAAGCCTAATAGACAACCTGCAACTACTGTTGCAGAAAGTCAGGACCAGACTTACAAGGTCTTTCAAAGTAACACATCTCATCGCACTTCGGAACACTTGTCAAACTCTTGTAAAAAGACGCAAAAAATTTGCTCTTTGTTAAAAAAATTCAACCGGTTTAATTTTTATTTTCCTTTGTGCCAAATTCATTACCGTATTCTGGAACAAAGGAAAACAAAAATCAAATTAGTTTAAAAACTTTTAAACCAGTAAAAAATCTCAACATATTCAGTTTATCCATGCTAATATCATTGCCTGTCGTCCTTTATTTCCCTTCTCCGCGAATCTGACCTTTTCCGCAAACGGAATGGTTTTATTTGTGATATGCAAGCAAACATCAGTGCTACCTCGGTGAGATTAGGACGCCATACAGGCACAGAGGACAAACGCAAACAAAAAAAAGCAAAAGCCACGAAAACAAAACATTGGCCTGTTAGCTTAGCCGAGCTGATCTATTATTGTCTTTCTACTCAATTTGGCTCCTGTGACAGTATGTATTTTTCATTATTGCAAAGTTTACATTGCCGGGTGCTTTTTGATTACTACTTACAGATCTATATGCGACAAATTTTCTCGCACTAAAACAGAGCCAACTGCACTAAGAAATGGAATATATATCTGATAAGCAAGATGATGTGGGTAAAGTATATTAATTCCAACGTTTTAGTTGCCGGTTTAGCTGGGCGGCCATTGGGTACGCCCGACAAATAGAGGCACACATACAGTCTTCAATCATCAAGATATGGCAATACGCTCGGTTGTTTTTTAAGAAAAACAATTACTTTTTTGGCACTTTTTGACGATAGGAAGTGGTTACAGTATAAACATCTTACAGCTAATAAAGTGTCTCGTATCTTACATGTAACTGGTGCAGAGTACATGTCTGCTGAAGAACTGTTACGTGTATTCTGCCTTCAACATTAGCGGACAGAAGTATAACCTGATACTTTTCAGCCGGATACCTGTGCTTTACAGGCCACCCAATCTATCAATCTGACCCTTGTGCTATTATTACCAGGGCAAATGTTTTCCTCAACCCACTTGAGTATTTACTTTAAAAGCAGTTTAACTTGACCTGTTTTGGCCATTTTTTCAAGGCACATGTCTTTCCGAAAAGACAAGTCTTCGTGTTTCATTCGCCTTTATACAAGGCGCCACAATCGGCACATGCCTGCTTCGCTTAAATTGTCATCAGTCGCTATTTAGACTGTATGGGAGTGGTGGGAAAAACTCTGACCTTGGCAATTTATGAAACTAGAGAAACAACCGGCAGTGCTGTGTGCTTTAGTTTTCAACACCTTTACTAATGGAATAGCAATGACACTGTCTGTTTATGCTTTGACTGATTGCAAAACTCAACAAAACTATAACTTAAGAATGAATACCACTGCATACAGTAGATGAAACCGGCCTTGGTTCTTTTGCTATTGTCCCTGGAGCGAAGGCCGGGTTGTTTCAAATAACTTTGCTTGTTGATCTGTAGTTACAGTGTAGAGTGTTTGTTTAATTGCCTCAGCGTTGTTTTTTATCAGTTTTTGTCCTCTTAAGTACTTAGCCTCTTACGCAGTGGTTTCAGTTTAGTTTACTATTACCCTCGTCAAGAAGAGTAATACGACTCCCCTAAACACGACTGCAAGTTGGGGAAACTAAATATCATGCACTTTTCGCCAAACCACATATGCCAAAATAAATAAGATAATTAGATCAATTATTCGTTACTGCATTTTCTTAACTGGTTATGATTACAGTCGTGTTTTGATTTAAACAAAAAATTGAGAATAAATGGATGCTATCGCTAACTATTGTTACAGGGGGATAAATCCGGCTAAATTTCTCTTTACCGAACCTACTTTTGCTATACTTTTTATTCTTCAGTTGTTTTAGTTATCATTCTTTTCGATCTATCTTGCTTGTATTTGACTGTATTCAATTTTTCAACAAACTTAAATTTGCCTTGAGTACGCCATCACTTCTCGACATCAGATAGCAATGTTAGCTGTTTATACCGTCAGTCTTCGTCACTATTGCCGTTTCTTTAATTGTTTATATTAAGCGTGTTTCTCGATAAAAATGGGAAAATCCCCATTCACAACACTTCGTGGATTACATACGTTTACCGATCATCGATCATAACAACAGTAAGCTTGAATAGCAGCCAAGGGCCCCTGAATGACTCCCCTCCGATCAGTTCCGGGGCGGGCTTGATTGATGGTCGATGGAACCCTTCCCAGTATCATCCCTCACTTTTCAAATGCAGACAACAACCACATGAACTTCATAACTCCACTCGTCAACAGCAGCTAAAACTAACCCTAACTAACACAACTACTCACTCAGACCTCGAATATCACAACCTAAATAACATGTTTGGGTCTGCGAGATGCGAGGACCGGAAGGTAATCCAAGGCACTCGACCAAAGGAACCGAAACACACCCACAGTGGATACATAGGAAGATTAACGATCATATTTAGAGGATTAAAGACAGATTACAGTCTCGTGGTGGTCTAGGGCAATTAAGCTCAGTGAGAATTGCCGGTCAAACACGTGGATCGAAAGAAACAAGATGAAAAAGCCAAATAACTCTACGGCTGACTTGCAGTCAAAACTCCGGGTTAATCTAAACATCTGTAAGAAACACATGAAGGTCGGAAATTATTTGGTAACGCAACCAAAGAGACAACACACTGAAAACACTAATAATAGGTCAATGATCGCTTGTAAAGCAGTTCTCATTTGGTGTATTTGGATTCTAGAGGTCAATTTTTAAGTTGCAGAACTCTGTAATAATTATAATTTTAGAAAAACCGGAATCCCATGGCCTTATCACAAAGACGGTGAGCTCAGTATTTGACTCACCAAACTGACGGTGTTTTTTTTGTTCCGAGAGAACAAAGAAGTTGAGTTTTCGCTTTTCTGGCTCATGATGCCATTTGAGTAGGTTCAGAAATCCTGTTTCAGAAAATAAAATCCGAAAATCTGAAGCGATTATCAAAATGCCTTCTGACGGCCGGAAGCTCTTCTCTAATCCAGCATCAGGCCCCTGTGGATGTACATCACGGTGGCATCGCCAATTTTGACTGGTCTTCTTGTGGAGCGTTAAAATACCGCATAAACTTTCGATAAATCCAGTGTTACGCACACAAGGTCACACTGACTTTAAGAGTTCTTTGACTCAACAGTGAACCTAGCTAATTGATCAAATGATCGAGGGGCAGATAGTCGGGATGGATAGAATATCGGGACTTGCGAAAGTTTTCATACAATCACGCTGAACAGGTTATGAAACTACCGTCTTTATCCTAATCGAGCACGAAAATCAGTTTCGATGCCAGTGCAGCCTTTGGAGACTCAGTGGCAGAGTATTAGAGGTTATAATTTTCAACGGAGAAAATATGGACAACAGCCCTCACCGATTTTTTTCCCTTTTTTTTATATCCTCTTCCACCAATATCTGCATTGTTTGGCACCAGACGAGGCGGCGTCCCGCCTCAATTCCTTCTCGTTCCTTATGCTAGATTTCAAAATTGGATTGCGGTTAGCCAACACACTGGTGGACCTTAAGAGATGAGGAGGACTGAATACTAAAAGGGGTCTAATTTGGTATGTTGCCCAGATTGTGAGATAACTGGATGCAAACACGGCAGGTGTATTTGCACTGATCTCAGTGGCATCATGATTAATATCAGAGAATGAGTTGCCAAAGTCAACAAGGAGCGGCAACTGCGCAGTGAAATAGCACGTCCAGCAGATTGGTCATTTATCATCTTTTTTAGGATACGAAAGAACCATTTTTTCTCGATTTATGCACGAAACCAGAAGCCGGCTCAGTATATGCAACAGGAGACTATTGCGTTCATGAATTATCTTTTCACAGAGCCATTTCAGATCAGAACTGAGAAAGAAACTCGCATGTTCAGTTCAAGTCTACTGTATTCATAGTACCACCATGTACTACAGCTACGCTTATTACACTTCAGCTATTATCGCCATCTTGTGTCCGGTTGCAGTAGTTGGAAACGTTCTCGTTCTGGCTGCGGTATACAGGAACTCTTCTCTCAGGACACCTTTTTACATTCTACTTGCTTGCTTGGCTTTCACGGACTTAAGCACTGGGATTATAACCCAACCTCTTTATGTTTCCGTTGACTTCCTCTACCTCACAAAACATCAGTTAAACATGATACTGAACGCTGTTGCTTATGGATGCACTACTTTCTTTAGTTCCATGACAGTTTGGATTCTAACAGTCATGTCGGTCGAACGTTGGCTTCAAATGACTCACCGATCTTTGGTAACAGCAAGGAAAACGTATTTCAGTGTTGCAGTTCTGCTGCTTATCGCCGGCCCGGTAACTGGCTACCATGTTGTTTTTGCCACTAGAGGAACACATGCACTTCAATCAAATATTCTTATCGTTTCAGTGTTATCAATTTGCCTTATAACAACCTCAGTGTTTTACTTCAAAGTTTTCAGGTTAGTGAAACGTCATCAGCAACGAATACGAGCCAATGAATACAATCAAAATTTTGGACAAGCAGCAATTGACTTTGCTAAATACAAGAAATCATTCTTCACGATTCTATATATGGTCGCAGTTTTTTATTTGAGTTATGTGCCTATTTGTATTGCTACGGTGTTAGATCAACTTTTGAACAACCCAGAATTTGTCGATCCATTCTTTGACATCGCAATGTTGTTTGTATTTTTGTCTTCTTCACTAAATCCTCTTCTTTACGTGTGGAGAATGAGAGATGTTAGGAGTGCAGTTGAGCAACTAGTCAAACAAATATTCCGTCAGTAAAGGGGTTGACCTGAGAGTTTTTGAAGTCCGAACTTCCTTCAGTCTCAAGCACAGACTGAAGTGTGCGATCAATGAAGTAATGTTAAAAACTTCGCGATGATTGTTGCATGCCGTGTGGTCAGTTTGATTAAATTAAATTCGACAACATTGATATCAATAAGCTGAATTTCCTTTCAATGCGCAGATTATAAATATTCACAACTGACTGTACAGCATCAAAAATTCCATAAAACTGAAAAAAAAAAACGTTTTCTCCCAGTATATTGCATTTCAATTTCTATTTTTTCTGCAGTTGGTGTAGTTATAATTAATTGTAGAAAAGAATGTCACTCAAGCACGAGTTAGTGATTTTCGAAATCAAATGCTTTGGGTCTACATGTAATCTACGAGCATAACAAAGAGAAAATAAAGAAGACCTTCGGGAGGCCAGTGACAAAATGACGGCTTTTGATATTAGATTTAATTTTCGCAATAGATTCGATTCTTCCTACCAGGCACTTGCCAAGTTGCCATGCACTTAAATCAATAAATGACTCGGTAAAAATTCCTTGACGGAGTCGAAATTGTTTTTAAATCCCGACGAAGAAGCTGAATTTTAAATGTTTAGGTGAGATGGTGAAGTGAAAAGCACTGAGTTCGCGAAGATACACAGGACACCCTGCCATGCGTTGTTTAATTTGCCTACTTTTTTTCAGATCACTGTCCATCACGTCTGATATATTGCTTTATCATTACCTCGACGCTGTTAATGACTTTATGACACCCATTTGGAAATCACTCGTCATTCATGAAATCTGATTGGCTCTCGACAGTGCAATTTATTCCCAAATTGCACCGTTTTTTGCTCTAAATCACATCCTTATATAAAGCCCATCAAAATTCAAAACTGGTTTTCCTGAAGTGAACATTAAATAAACGTTACTATTGACAAAAACCTGTATGATTTCAAAATGGGTGTAATAAAGTGGTAATTGAACTTCGTGTCGTGTAATTTTGGTCTAAAATCATACTTGTGATTTCAAATCGAACTCGCGCTGCGCGCTCGTTCGATTTTGAAATCACGCGTATGATTTCAGACCAAATTGCACTCCACTCAGTTCAATTACCATTATTTATCCGTTGATGGATTTTGCTATGATCACCTGAATGCGTATTGGCTCGATGAATGGGTTTTTTTATTTCAGTAATTTGAGATGAAAGCTTCAAATATCCATAGTAAATTATCCAAGTTAAGCCGGAGCGTGAAATCCTGTCGGAATGGCAAAGAAAATTAATCGCGTCTTATTCCAAACGTTTATTTTGTGGCTACATGTTCAATCCGCATCAAGACCGGCTGTTTCTTTTTCAACCAAACTACAAAAAATTCGATTATACATCATCAACCCCCACCTCTCCGCCCAGAAAAAAGACCCCCAGATGTTTGACCAAGCAAATACATCAAAGCCTCAGTCTTAGATTTTCACCTTTGCTTCAAGTGTCGACTGCTGTGTGAGCATCTTTGAGTTAAAAACACTTCCATCTAAATTAAGCATAAGGGGGCAAAAACTAAGAAAAGAGAAGGCCAGTCAGTAGTTCCATTGATGTTACGACACTTAAGTGTGCGAAATGCTGGCAAGCCTGTGCTACGTAAATTATTTCGTTTGTTGTGCAGTCGTAGGCCGTAAACCATGTTTCAGACGCCTGCGAGAACATGTAGCCCCATAAACGCAATAGTGGCCAGGATTTCACTTGTTTTGAAGTAACGTTCGAAGCGAACTTTACATTTCCCTCCAAACACTTGGTTTTGTTTTACGGTAACTGGTCCGCTTAGCATCAGATTTATAACGTCTTTTCTCCTGTTTAATTAAAGCTGACCTATCGTCAGTGGTCGATCCTTCTTGTTTTATTTGGTCGGTTGACAGTGTCATAGTGGACTTGAAACGAATCCAAAAGGGGAGTGCGAGTGCGTGGGGTGATGGGAAGGAGAAAAGTCCTTTCCCGTCGTCCCTTTCGTGTCAACCTCGTACAGGGACAGCCAAACTGGACTGGGGACGAATCATGCACCACTCCCGCGCAAATACTTCAAGTGAATTTTGGAAACATTTGGCACCAATCTCTGTAATGGGTCAAAAGTATGATGGATTCATGGTCAGGTAGCTCAAGAAAAAATTAAACCAGCCGTTTTGTTAAGGACGCTAGTTTAATCTTTGTTAATTATGCAGCATTCCACAAAAATTTAATGTCAGTTTAGTATTGAAATATGTCTAAATAATGACCTTGCCTTTTCACAACGACAGTGAAATAAACTATCAAAAAGTCTTTCCTTGTTCTGCAAGCTTCTTTTTATCCGGTAAAAATACTTGTCAGTAAACCTGGCACAAATTCTGATGAGGTCCTTAATTTCTACCTAAACACCAGGGGTTTTTTTGTTGCAAGTCCGGTACCTACAAAAGGGAATGCAGATCAGGTCGTCAATTTAGTGTAATAATAAACATTAATTGAATTCTACGATCAACTCCTTAACTATAACATTGCCGAAATTTCGTACCAGTGGAAAAGATGGAAAACATTTCAAAAAACACAACACAGCGTTTGAGTTTAGAAAGCTTGTTTCGGATCCTTCAGTATCCATGGTCAGTTCAGAGATGTTTACAACTCCGAAATACAAAGTTGCTGTGTTTTGAAAATGTTTCCAAGGAAATTATTTGTTTATAGTCTTGCTTTTTCAATAAAACAACTTCAAACTCTCTGACAGCATCATAAAGGCAAAAGGATTTACCCATAATTTATATCCTGATGATGCCGTAGATCGGCGAAAGCTTGCAACAAAAACTATAAACTATAAACTGAGTTTGGGAGTTTCTTGGGCACTTCGTATTCCGGGGAATATCAGCTGTACTGAAACAAGCGAAATATCTGAATTTCTTTGTAGCCTTAGATTTGTATTCACCAAGGATAAAATTTGGACTTTCATAACAACTAATCTGATAAAATCTGAAAACACTACCGTTCCCTACCGTTACAAAATAATGAAATAAAATAAACTCGTCTCATTGCATTTGCAATTTTGTGGTGACATAAAATATGGCTTAATATGGAGTCCAAAGATAATTAAGCTTAAAGCCAATAACGGAGTGTATTAACATTATTTTTAAATCGTGACAAAGGGTTCTCATTAAGTCCCGGCCGCCGGCTTAAAAACCAGGTACATCGAATTCTGAGCAGCCTACTTTCATGAAATAGCATGTGTCTAAGTTGTGAAGAGTAATAGAAACTCTAATTGTCAGCCGTCTACTTAATAAAACAAGCTGTCTACTACCTGAATTACTGAGAACCCTGTGACATAAGAATCAATACTAACAACTTAAGGGCGAGCGCTGGACCAGAAGTGGTCATAGTAATCCCCATCAATGTGACTGTTTCACAGGACAAACAAGAAGCTTACTTTCATTTCAAACCAGGATGAATAACATCTTTCATGATATATCACCTAAGTCAGCAATTCTTTATACAAACTTTTAAGATTTCAGTTGTAATCATTAACAATGATAATATTATGAGAATTACCATATTTGTACAGGAATTTACTTACGGACTCAAAACTATGAATAGCTTAAATTAGGCCACCTTCAACTCCACTGAAATTATATAACCAATTAAGCAGTGACAGTGAATAGTATTCATCAACCCATTATATGCAAAAAAGGCAATGAGATGTTATAAAATCTGTTCTAATATTACATTACCTATTGAAGTAACTTGTCCTGGCTGCTGGAATCATCAGAAATGGAAACCAACAAAGAAATTTTTTGTGCTGAATATTACCAGGAGAGTTAAATGTACATAATATCAGGATACAAAGTGCCCATATAACATCCTGAGAACACACCAACATAAGAATAACAAGCTCTTACTATTAGCACTAAGTCATTTACAAAACTACCTATCACTTCTTCATGAGTGTCTTTCCATTCGTTATTTCATGATGAGGTACTTCCTCCATAAGGTAATACACTAAAAATGCTGTAAAACCTAGAAAAACTAAAACAGCAAGTAAAATTTGAACATGTGGGCCAAAGATGCTGGATTCTTCCTGTGCAGACTCTGTAGGCTTCACTGCTACAATTTCAATAGAATCTGTTTGCTCAAGACCCTTTGCCATTTCACTTTTGTTTTCACTGTGCATTTTCCTTGATTCTTGCTTCGCTGTATTTGTTCTTGTTGCCAGTCTTTTCCTAGGCGTTGACTTTGCTGGGGTTGATCTGTAAGATGGGGAAGGCATCTTATGGGGCAGAGAGTCATCCTGGTCTGAAAAAGGAGAAATGTAGGAACTTACAAACAACAGAGAAAATTCATGAGAATTCAAGATGTTCAGCAGCAGTACTTACCTTGCTGATCATGTTTGTAGTCCAGTTGCTCAACCATCTCTACTTCAAGCTCATCTGTTGATGCATCATTAACATCATTTTCATCAGAAATGTCTGCATTTTCCTTTCTTTGTGGTTTTGTTGGTGATGCCTTGGTCTGTTTTAGTGAGAGTTTCGTAATTCGAGGAGCAGAAGGAGCTTGCAATTCTTCAGTCAGCAACTTAGCTAAAATGATTGAGAGAATCAAAATTTCACATCACATACATGTGTAACTTTGGAAGACAGTGAAAACAGATTGTAACTGTACAGCATGAGTGTTCAGTGCAGGTAGGAAGCTTTAGTGAAATAAATAACAAACCACTGCAAGGAAAATGCTGTAGTAGAAAAATGATAAAAATTAGTAGCAAGAATGAGAAGAAAAACTTGCACCTATGTTGCAGAAATAGGGACCCAAACAAAATGTGAACAAGGTATCACTACTATACAAACTTAATTTTCTATTTTAAGAATAGTGCACATGGTGATAAAAGTGCAATTCCATTGCAGTAAATTGTGATAGCTTTAGATTAGAGTTTACTGTCTTCCATGTTGGATGTTAGAACAAACAAGCTGCACAATTTTGTGTATATGTGTATTCATTCCAAAAACGAATAATAAATTACATGTACGTCAGTCTGCAAATTGTAAACTAACAAGAGCATAAGAACGGTATCTTCTGTGGGCTTCCAGCAGAATTTAGCAGACATGTTGTTTGTGGCTGGTGACAAGTTGATGTTACACTTAAAACCATAAGAGCATCATTTCCTCCTATTGATGTCACCTCTTGGGAAAAAAAATTAAAGATTTTTAATATTGTGGTTTTCCAGTACCTACATGTAAACCACTACCAAAGAAAAGTTTTTAGCTTTATTCAATGTAGGTTGTTAGTAGCAACTTAAACTTTTCAGATCCCCCTACTCGTGGAAGTTTCCAATGAAACCGTTACAGATAAATGTAACTTTTATGTCCCTGCTACAGAAAACTTTTCCTGTATGTCCTTCTGAACCTTTTTGCTTTATCAGTCTGTGTGCCAGGCCAGCTTTCTCAGATTGGTGATCTTAGACCCCACAGTACAATGAAACAATGCACAGACTTACCAAGTTTCTTCTGATAAAGTGCGCGAGTGGAATCATTAATTGGGCCAACTGTGGCTCCTAAAGATCTGAGTTGTCTGGCTAGATCACCATCAGACAAGGCTGTCACATCAAAGGGGAGACCACCTTTAACTCTTTTATTAATAACTATCTTTTGCTGTGGCTTTTGAGGGAGTCTCTGGTAATAAATGAAATGGATAAAAGTAATGTTGATGGCAACTTTTAAGTAATCTTGAAACATCTTTTGTTACCATTTGCCTTGAAATGACATAAACAAAACAACACAATTTTGCAAAATTAATGTGTAACTAGACCAAAATAACACAAACTCTGCTTGCCACTAGAAAAGGATATACTCCAATGCTGCACAGGACATCAACTCACCTTGCTCCAAGCAGGAAGCAAATTTTTACTCTGGCTCAAGTGACTATATTCTAAACGATCCCTGAAAAAATGAGGTTCATGTAGCACTTGCAGTCTGCAAATCTTCACGACTGTTAGGCATAAATGGGTCAACTTCAGGGAGTACTCACCGTAATACAGCTGTACATCTGTACATCATTCTTAACACTCATTATGAAGACTATGATTCATACAAGCTAAATAGTAAGGGGAACTTTTCACAAGCATTAATATTGAATTACACCAGACATAAACCTCCAGCAGAACTAGACACCATTACATTCAGTTTTCCTGAAAGTGTACACCTGCAACCTTTTAAGTTAATTTGTCCTTCAAATTCTTAGAAAATCATTTATAAGATTTTCAGACAAATGAAGGCAATAATCTAAAACTGACTCTCTATTAATTTCTCACTGCCTCTATAGTTTTCATACAATTGTGTCAGTGAAATCAGCTTTACCATAATTTTTGTCTACTGGTATTAAATCTTTTCCAAAAGAACGTGTTTGAGAACTGAGTTCCAACAAGTGAATTAGCAATCACCATGCTGGTTCAATTTAAAACAGTACAAACAATTAACATCCTCAAACTGGGTGATTTCTAAATTTCTGTTATGTTTCAATTTCAATTTCATATTCAGACTTTACTTTAACAAATTAGCACTACCTGACAGTACTGCTTCATAAAAGGCTCACAGTAATTAATTATACATTGCCAAAAGGAAAGCTCTTTTTAACGACATAAGGGAATCTGTGGAAGGACACTATTATAGGTTATTGTACAGTGTAATAACTGCAAAATATTGTGAATAAAAGACGTTGCCCCACAATCTTCTTACCTGATCGACAGGTGATGGCATTTTGAAATGCCTCAAGTTGAATTAAAAACAAACAGGCGATGCTATCTTCTGAAGGGCAGGAGCACAACAGAAACCCATGTACAGGCAAATAAAAACGCATCCGAAATTTTCAGATGACAGAAAAAGACGGAAAGCGACCTAACAATCAAGGACTGTTCTTGCATCAAAACTTTAGCTTATTTCGCACGAAAGAAAATTAACCCTTGGAACTCCTTGGTGTTAATTTGAAACAACAAAGCTGCACCTGCTACAACCACTTGAAACAGCAAATCGCAACAATTTTGAACGTGAAGGAATCAACCGCCAAAACCGCAGACGCTAACTAAATTTAACCAGTCCCAAAAATCAAAACAGTAGAGCATGCTAAAATATTAACATAATCCTTCAGAATTAATTATTGATGAAGTAAATACCTTGCTGGACTTCATCGGAGAGGATTCTGGCACTTCTTCCGATTCGCCCGAAGAAGATTCCTCATTTTGAGAAGTCAATTTCTCTAGGTACAAGTCAACATAGAATGCCTTTTTCTGATCCGCTTTCGGCAATGGGATACCATTGGCCTTTAGAGCACTCTTTAACCTTTCTTTTGTTAACAGATGTGGTGCGTTTGAGAAAGATGACATTTCAAAAAAATGGCTAAGTTCACAAAATCAAATGACGGAAGACTTTCAAAACAAACTCAAGTAAGCACATTGCGTGAACTCGCGCAACTAGGTATGCGCATACACTGTGGCGTCAGCCGCTGATGTCGCGTGCTCGCGTTAATGCAAGATGGCGGAATGATTGCTTGAAACTTTATTGAATATACAAGCTTTTATCCATCCAATATGGCTCTTCCCCCTGCCAAGTACGGCGAGAAAGCGATGGTGGTATCTCGTTTATCAGGTGAGCTTTTTAATCTATTTCTGTGTGTGAGAGACTCATCTCGTGTTGGATACCTAAGCGTGCTGCTTTAACATGTACACTGTACATAATTCCCAAAATCAGCTGAACCAGTTATTGTGTCGCTTAAGAAACCAGGAATAAACTTTAAGAAGTTATTTATTGGTCTCATGTACAAGATGATGATAATAAATGATAATTAATATTAATATATACAATTGCTTCAATTCCAGATGGTACCATTTTGTGTCTAATGAAGTTTCTTAATTGAAAGTTAGTGGTAGAAAATGTTCTATTCCACTCTGTCCTGTTACCATAAAATAATTCAGTCTTTTATTCATTACCTGGTATTAAATAAATTTAAAAGTTAATAATAAAGTACTGCTATCTGTTGCTACAGCACCATCGTCTCTACGAATTGAGCCAGTTGGCAGGTGGTATGAAGCAAACCTTCGACGACGTCAACATGGCTTATCCCATCACTCCAGTTCTAGTTCAAGTTCCAGTGTTTGTTCTGAAGGAAATTTGTCATCTGATGAAGAAGATCACAACTTTCTGTTAACTCTGGATCCTTCAGAATGGAAGGTACACTTCTATTATTCCCCACTAGAACTATTACACTCTTAAAGTGAGTTTCCTTAAAATAAGATTAAAAAATCTTGTTTTAAGTTCCTGAGATAAGAAACTGCAAAGCTTAAGACAAGTACTCTAAATTCTCAAAACAAGAACCAGGCTTCTTGAAACAGGAACTTTATTTCTTATTCTAAGTACAAAATAAAGGAGAAAAATTTCCTTGAAATAAGGAAATTAGTACTTATTTTAAGTTAATGAAACCAAGTAACCAGTGTCTTGAAACAAGGAAATTGCCTCTTGTTTTAAGCAGTAAAAACATGCAGTTAACAAGTAATAATATCTTGAACTAAGAGAATTGTTTCTAATGCTTTACGTTTATGAAATGAGCTCTGATTACCTTAAAGTAAAAAATGTCCATAACTTGATATACAGGCATGGAACTAAAACATGTTTTAAATTCAAAATATTAACTACTTAGTATTACTTAAACGTTTTCCAACAAACTTCACAATAATAACACTGCTATTTCTTATACTGCTGCAACTTGTATGAGCATACATGTAATTAGATATCTAATCATCTGCTAAGCATTTAACCAGCATATTCATGGCACTCTTTTTTTTACTTACACCACACTATCTACTTTCTTTGATAAGAGTTGGGAACTAAACATTTGCTTCATGTCAAGCTTAGTTTGTGTTTATTTGTTGCCTACTTTCTTACTGATCATAAAACTGACAACATTCTAAATCACGAAACTGCCTCCTTTGCATCTGAGAGTGCAAAAAACCTTACTGAAACCTTTAGAAACATGAATACACAACATGTCAGCTAAGTAAAATTAGAAACTTTTCAACATATATTGTGACAAGAACTTGTCCAACTGGTTAGCTACTGATATTTTGTGCACTGACATTGCTCATTTTGCTTAGAAGTTTGTTTTACACCACCACCAAAGTCATATCAAATCTACATGCATACATGTATATAACAATCCTCTGCCAAGCATTTAAACGGTATATTTATGGCAGTTTTTATTCTTACACCACACCATCTACTTTCTTTGAAAAATCCATTTACCACTCTTGTAAGAATGAACTACCATCAGCCAGCTTAGAGGCATACATGGACTGTGTGAAAGGCAAGTCTTCGTCAAATGAACTGCTGCAAGGGCTCAAAGTTGACACATTCGACACTGGGGTTGAAGATCCTCTTGGTGACCAATGGCCAGAGGAGGTCTAGAAATAAGAAAAAGATATTTAACATTTTCTACTCCTTGTATGGAAATTATCTTTCAGGGTTTAAGATTTATAAAAGATGTGAATGTTAACTCACATGGCTATCTTGATCTTGTAAACCTCAGACCATTGTCTGTTAGTTTAACATCATGTTAAACTAGAAGTTGTTTGTATTATTTAAAGGTGTTTATCCAACACTGTAAAAATATATTCTTGCCTCTAATCTCATCAGTCTCATCCAATCAACAGGATATTTTGTATAAGTCTCAAAATTTCTGCCTTGCTAAACAATCTGAAGGGTAGAGGTCCATTAAGTCTGATTGTGTCAATTTCATAAACATTTTCCCATCCACTTGATTGTCTAGTATGTTAAGAGGAATATACAGAAAATATTGACATGCAATGAAACAAACCATAAAATCACAAAAGCAGTGCAGTCACTTTCACGACTTTTTTCTCATGGAGGCATTCATAGAGACTTAATTATGCTTTTAAAACTTCCCATCTCCCTCTTGTTTGTTTTTTTTTCCGCAAAACTGAATGGGTAGGGGGCAGGGGATGGACAATAATTATACAAAAAAAAATTACAATGATCTAAATAATGAAAATTCAGATAAGTCTTTCTTCTCCCCCTCCCCTCCAAAAAAAAAAACGATTCTTGCCAATCCTGAGGACCGAAAAAAAAGACGTCTCAGATGTGACCAAAACCAAAAGCTTTAAATAAATTGACTGACACATGAAAAAATCTCATGCTGACTGTGAACAACCGGGATGAAATCACATTTGGAGTGTAAAATCACATAAATTACAGCCAAAACAATTACATATAAGCAGTGAGAAGCTTCAATTCCGTAAAATTATGAAGTTAACGTTTCTGCAAGCGAAGCTTTTTCGAAAACTATGATGTAAAAGATGAGTGCGTAATGAGCGCCATTTTTGGCGGGAAGAATGCTTTCACTTCAACAGAGAATTCACCGTCAAAACAGAATGGCTGAGGAACATACCTTTAAGAATGTGACACTGATCCGCAAGGAAACCTTTCTTCTTTAAAAAGTGCGACCATTCTTTGCTTGTAAAGGCCCGTAACCGATCCTTGCATCAACAACTCAACCTGCTCGTCTTCCTCCATCTTTGCGACTACACGGTTTGCAACGTGCACTGCAGTGTCACATGACCCAGTACGTGTCACTTTCATCCAATGAAAGAGACGGATTTCATAACCCAAACGTTGTAATAAACTTCAAGTTTACGAAAGAGTGTCACTGGACAGGAAAAGCGAGAATAGTGGAAAATTTATATGTCTGTGTCTTCTCAACAATATTGCTACATCTTTTGTTAACTCATATAAATACGGGACACAATGATGACAAAGACTATTTCGTGTTTTGTGGAATCGATGGATGTGACCAAACTGCAAAGGTTTGAAAAAGCCAACACCTTTGCAAGGCACGTGAGAGAAAAGCACGGGAAATTAGTTTTGATCTGTAGTTATTTCGTTGTTACTGTTTGAATTATGTTTTACCCCGCTATAGTTTGTAATTTTGTGCAACACTGTAACTAAATTTGGTTGCTATTGTTGACAATTAAACTTTCGAATTGCAGTTATTTTTGTTTCTGTTTCTATCATTTTCTCATTAACTTTTCTCTGACATAATGCCATGTTATATAAAGTTTCACATTTCCAGTCATATCATGGACTTGTACAATGATCACTGATGGAAATGAAGGCATTTCCTTTGGCATTTGGAGGTCTGGCGTTTATAAGAATTTAACTTCTAGTAACAGGATAATAATTTCTTGAAATTAGATTACGTTGGCGCTTGTTTTAAGATCTCTGTGATCTACATTTCTTTTAAGATCTTAGTGGCTTAAAACTAGCTTTTATGTTCTTGAAATGAGAGTAACATTACTTATTTCAAGACCAGTGTTCTTGAAATAAGGATTCCTACTTTAAGAGTGTTAATCAAAGGTTCCTTGCAATGGTGGAGTTAGTTGTGCAACCCCCTCAAAATTGAACATTCACACCTAGCTTAATTCAGCTCACTCAAGATATGCTGTTCTAAATTCAAGCCTCTCTTATGTGAGTTGTATTTTACCCTCGTTGCTGTAGTGTTATTTTGAGAGGTATTGGACTTGTCACATGAGAATGTATAAGAGCTGCTGGTTAGGATTCACTTAAATTTTGCATTGTAAATCCTTTAACTAGCTTTCAGTCACTGGCTTTCTCAAACGTTTGTTGTTTACGATGGATTCAGGGGTAATAAAATTATTATTTATTCAAACCTACTTTTATTGCTACACTATTGAGGTGTTGACATTTCCTTAGAGAAGAATGTCTTCTTTATCTTATTACTTTAAGTAAAGTAAAGGTTATCAATTTCTATAGCGCATTACCATGATGCAATGATCTAATGTGCTTTACAACACTTTGTGGGGGACATTGCCAGACTGCTTATATAGGCTCAAATATTTGTAGCCTAGCAGTTCACAATCAATTTATTAGAGAGAGTAGTATGATACACAGGTGCCCCCAGAACAGACTAAGTGAATAGATCATCACACCAGGACTATGTCCCCTACTCTTTGCGATCAGTGTGTGGGTTCTTTAACGTCCCACACCAGTACTGTGAGACGGGACCTCTGGTTTATCGTCCTTATCCGAGAAAAGACTAGAAAGTCTACCCATTTGCAGATGTTATTGCAAAGAGAGCACGTTCTCCTCAGTTATTTAAAGACTCTGAGTGTTGGTCCCATCGAGGTTTGAACCCCCGACCTCCCGCACAGCAGTCCGGTGCCCTACCAACTGAGCTAACCGTTTCTACCAAGGTCAATAAGTATAGGGCTCCAGTGAACCATCAGTAAAACCTAACACAATTCTGACGATTTTCCTGGCACTGTGGACTAGCATCTACTGTAGTAATTTACTGTTAGTCTGAAGTAAATTATGTTGGGAAAATCTGCTCACTCTTCTACTGTTTAATGTCTTACAGCAACAAGATCACTACAAAGTTCTTGGACTTGAAAAAGTCAGGCATAAGGCCACCATGGGAGACATCAAGAAAGCATGTAGGTTTCCTACCAAAAAACATGTATTTTACACAAGGCTCTAAACATAAATGAACTTCTGGAACGTAGCAGCAGTCAGCATAACAGAAATACATGTGGCCCTAATTTTAACATTTCACCAAGAGTTAAAAGGAGGCTGCACATTCTCTGTAACAACCTCCAAATGTTGTAATCATCTTCTGCGCAGGATTCGTACCTCATCATCTGTGAATATTTTAAAGAATGTTTTATATAAACATCTTAGATTAAGTCAGATCAGAGATAGAACTTTTGTCCCTTTCTCAAGTAATTATTTTTAGACTGTGTAATTATAGGATATCTGTAATATGTAGTTTACGTTTTAGATTAGTTTTTACCATGTGATTTAGTACGATATACTTTGGTCACAAGTTATATATTATTAAGCAAGAGGGCCACAAGTTTATTAGTTATTTTACAGTTATGTGTTACTCTCTTTAAATGAAGTGTGATTGATTGAAGGCTGTCATTGGAATGGAGGCTGGTAGCCAGTTGTTATATATCTTGTTAACGCCTGTGTCGTAAATGGAGGTTGGGTGCTCAAGGATCTGGGGACTGGTACCAACGACCCAAACCCAGGTCGGTGGAACACCCCATAAGCCTGCCCTACCCGCAACCGAGTCATGAGCCCCGCCCAACACCCCAGACCCCAAAACAAGCACCCCTCACACTGAACAATAAGTTCAATGGAAAAACAATCCCCAATAGGGAGAGGAGGGAGGGGAAATACTCGAAAGCTCGCGAATGCCAACACACCGAATGCTGAGCCAAACAAAACCACGAGGACATGCGAAGGCGCACGCATAATGTGCAAAGAGAACCGCCGACCGCTCGAACTGCCAGAAGATGGCACAGAGAAGCCCATCATGCAAATAATACATGCACATGCTAAATAACAACGCTGCAGGCAACGCCCAAAAAATACTAATAACACACTAACGCTAACACCACGCCACGCCACGCCACGCCACAACAAACAGAGCAACTTGCTCCTAGTTGTTAACTAAGTTAAATTGCATTTAACCCTATGAAATCTTCAGTTAAGGCTGCCAGCTACTAAGCACTTGGAAATGATTATATGTTCATTACTTGTCAAGATGGGTTTTTACATACTGCCAGAAATCTGCCAGCTTCTTTGCATTAGGTCTTTTAACAGTTTTTGACTCCATCTTGACAGGGTAGGCAAGCATATTGGAAATAACAGTGTTTTTATGGGAGTTTGGTGTCAAATAACTAAAAAAAACTTTAACGCAGAAAAGGTTATTAATTGTGGAATTTAGTTGCTAACCAAAGGGTTTTACTGACTAAATTTGAGGGTCATGCTTGCAGTAGAATTTGTGGCAGTAGAATTTTAAATTTCTTATACATTTGTATGTAATTTGTGCATTCTTATTTCTGACACACTTGCCTACCCAAAGAAGATGGCATGGAAAAACGCAAGGCCCATTAGGTACAGAAAGCTTGAGAATGTCAACATTTCAACAAAAATTAATGCCCAACATTTCCCAAAAAATAAAAGAAATTCGTTAAAAGTGAAGAATTACTTTTGTTGAGCAACAATAATGATGTTGTATCATAAACACTCATTCTTAATTTTAATGTTATTTTAGTTAAGAAGAAAGTACTCAAGCATCATCCAGACAAAAAGACTTCACAGCCAGACACCCCAGACAAGAAGATTTCTGAACAGACTCTGTTTGCCTGCATAACAATTGCAAATGACATTTTAAGCAACAAAGCTAAACGCCGAGCTTATGACAGTGTGGATCCACACTTTGATGATTCAATTCCCTCAGTAAATGCGAACTCAAAAAGTAATTTTATAGATGTTTTTGGTCCAGTATTTGAAAGAAATGCAAGGTAAGTCTGTGTTTTTTGTGCATTTCTTTGATATTCCAATTTTAGACAATACTGCCATCATCATCATCATCATCATCATCATCACCATTGCCATAAAAATGTGTTGATTGCTTCAGTCATACATACACCATGTAGGTACATTTACTTATTTTATTGACAAGCGATCTAATCCCAACAGAAGTCTATATCATCACAGGTAAGTAGTACTTCAAATTGTTAATGTTTATCTATTATGGATGTATAATGTTCAACATTGGAAAAAATTAATTTTGAGAGTTTTTGTTTTCCAGGTGGTCCAAACTTCAACCTGTTCCATTATTAGGAAATTATCAATCAATATTTGAAGAAGTTGATAATTTTTATAGTTTTTGGTAAGCATGTCTTAAACTATTTTCATCATTGATTGCTAACAAAAAAGTGGGGCAATGCAATGCACATCCATTGAGGACATTTTGTAAAATTGAAACTTGAATTTTTTTGTTTCAATATTGGCTTTTATAATCCATCAAATATTTTTGCTCACATGCGATTGGCCAAAATGCATCATGTGACTGAATATGCCCCATCTGAAACCAGGGAATATCCAGTGATATTCTCCAAATGTGTTTTGCAAAAAGTATTGGAAGGATAATAGAGACCATAGCCTCCATTTGGATTTAAAAATATGTTCACTATAGATATTTGTCTTTGGACAATTTTTTATCAATTCCTCGTAGCTCACAGTTTTCCTTGAGCTTTGCTCTTGGAAAATCTGTTTGCTTCTCAGAACAGATAATGTCCACAGACAAATATCCAAGCATATTTTTGCTCCAAATGGAGAATATTGGTTAGCAGTTTCAGTAGTTGTACATTAAAAATCCTTTCATTTTTAGTTGCTACATGTACCTACTAACTTACTAACTTTCCTTTTTGTTACAGGTACAATTTTGATTCATGGAGAGAATTTTCATATCTTGATGAGGAAGAAAAAGAGAAAGGAGAAAAGTAAGCTGCAAAAGGTTTTTTTGTCTACCAACCCTTTACATGTATGTGTTCTGAACTACATGGTGTCAAGGGGCAGGGTGAAAGCTTGTTCTAATGCAGAAATAAATTGTTGTTTGTTTGTGTTGATTGTGAAGGAAGTGATTGAAAATATTCCTTCAAGCTGTAGCCCCTTGTGTTCTGAACTACATGGTGTCGAGGGGCAGGGTGAATGATTTAATTAATAAAATCTTAAGCCTGGTCTAATGTGGAAATAAACTGTTGTTTGTTTGTTTTTGTTGTTAAGGAAGTGATTGAAAAATTAATATTCCGTCAACCTGTGGCCCCTGATTTTGAAATCTTACTATTTGGTAGTTCAACCGGAATTTCCAGGATTTTGGCGTAAGCAGTAACTCCATCCTACATGTATCTCACCTCTTACAACCCCCTCTCCCTCCCCCCTCTCCTTCCCCCTTCCTTTCTTGTTCCTCCCCTCCCCTCCCCCTACGCCGGAGTTACATGTACACAGTCCCTCATCCAACCCATGCTCCTTTCTTCACAAGTATTTTTAATCATTTTTAGATGCCACTGAATTCTCTAATTACCTGCAAATCTCAATTTTTGTTGGTTTTTTTCAGCCGTGACGAAAGGAGGTGGATAGAAAAACAAAACAAAGCCATGAGGCAAAAAAGAAAGAAGGAAGAAGTGGCTCGCATGAGGAATTTAGTTGGTGAGTTTTGTGCCGCTGTACATTCAAACTCGTGCAACCTTATGTCGCCGTTTTTTTCACAAAAGAAAACAGTTATTTGCTCCAACTATTAGTACATGTAGTGTGCAAACCCAATGCCCATGGTGGCAAATGACTTACACTCAAGTGCCAGCCCAACTTGATGTTCTAACGATGTTGAACAATGAAGAACGCGCGTGAAAATTCTATAATTATGACAACGTGGTCACGCAGCCAACAGCACGTTATCATTGTAAAATGTTGGCCTGAAAATCAATGTGTGATCGAAAACGAACGTTCATTAGTCAAACTGTTTGGCATCTGGATTACTAAGCGTTTTAACATTTGTGAATCAGCAAAACCTTGCATAACAAGGATGTAGAGTTTAGCCAAGGCTGTACTTTTCTGTACTTCTCAGTGGCGATTGCAGAGTTTGTATTTGCTACCGTTCATTTCAATTAATTTCGAGTAACGTGGAATTTCGAAAGTAATGGTTCTCGTTACTTTCGGATTTAGCAGACAAAAAGGGCCGCTACTTTCGAGTGGCCATTACTTTCCGATGGTTAGAAAACGTTTGTAGGCGATTTTCACTGTAAACAAAACACTGAGAGATATTTTCCTCGTTCAAGTTACATATGTTACATCAAATAGGCTCTGACATCGCATTTTACGTAGATCGAAATTACTGCTTGAAACGCTACATCAAATACAATACGGTGTTTTATTGTAGTTGAGTGGGCTCTTCCGTCAGGTGTTCGATAGGAAGGTAAAAAAATAACATTAGGGGAACCGTTATTTTCGGGGGCGAGGCCGTTACTTTCGGAATCGTACGTTAATTTATAAATATATTTGGGACAGTAGCTTCCCGTGCTAAGCATGTTTCAATTTTTCCCTTACGCAGATAATGCTTATGCCTGCGATCCACGAATAAAGAAGTTCAGAGATGAAGAGAAAGAAAGAAAACTGGCGGAGAAGAAAGCGAAAGAGGAAGCTGCCCGGGCGGCGGCTGAAGAAAAAGAGCGAGTGAGTACAAATAGAGTAACTAGTCTCCGACGTGATCCCAGAGAAAGTCAGGCAAACATTTACCGAAAGTTCGGGATGATACACCGTGAAAGACGGAGAGAGTCGGTGAAATTCGGACAGAGTCGGTGAAAGTCGGGGAAACCCCATGGGCGAAATGCGAGAGTTGTAGAAAGTCACAGAGAGACGTTGCAACTCGGTAAGGGTCGGTTAATGTCCGAAAACGTTTGAGAATTGGGGAGAAAATGGAAGGAAAATCTAGCAAGACCAGTTAGTGGGGAAGGTCGAGGCAAAACTAAGAAGTTAGACAAAGTTGGAGAGAGACGAAAAATTTCGGTGATTTGGGAGAGGATGATGAGAGCTGGAGAAAGCTGGACAGAGTCAGATACATTGTAATATTCTTCCTGTTATTATCGTTCTCAGCAAAGACTTGAAGCTCAAGAAAATGAACGAAAGCTGAAAGAAAAAGAGGATCAAGAAGCAAAGGAAAAGGTTGGAAGCTGCATCATTTCACAACAATTAAGACTTTTTTTCTGTAAATTTAAAGTGTTTACATTCGTTGTCGGTTGTTTAATCAGCTTTCTTTTTTGAATTTTTGCAATTTCTCTTTCAGGCGCAGGCAGCCAAAGCGGAAAAATCTAAAATAAAAAACATAATGAAAAAAGAAAGAAAATCAATAAGAACCATAATTAAGGTAAAGTGACTTCCGCTTTAACTAACGAGCATCAAGAATCACACAACTATAGACACCCTGTCGGTTTTCTTCTTCCTTTGACAGAATTACGATTACTTTGTTGATGACGAAGAGACAAGAATTCGTGAAATGGAGGTGATGGACCGGTTACTTGAAGTAAATTCTCTTGAAAGGTAACTTTCGTTTTTCGTTGCGAAAACCTTTTGAGGGCGATTCTGATTAGCTTTCGAAAGCAGAGGTATTTGCGGTTGCAGGTTAAGGATTAAGTGAATACGCGAAAAAGAAGACATTTGTACCGTTTGTCGACCTAATCTTAAATACCCCATTCACACCAACTAAACATGTTTAATTAAACCAGGTTTAGAAAAATGAAAACTGTTAAAGAAAAACTGGAACGCAGGCTTTTATGCATGATTTAGATGAACTTAAAGCATGTTCTTTAATTTGTGCTGAATTTGAAGTAAAAAAACATCAGTAAGCAGCTTTTATAAAGAAAACAAATTTAAACCGTGTTTGACTAAACAGCTTTTAAACATGTTTAAGCTTTGGTGTGAACGGCACTTTAGATCCCCCTCGCAAAGAAGTGGCTTGAACGGCTTTGGCGGCCCGCGCGCAGCTTTCCCGCCAAAACTTTCCCAAAAGAGGACGACCGACCAAGACGACCTGTTTTTTTATTTCGCGTGTTCCTGTAACCATGCTTTTAATGTTAATGGCGTTTATTATTTTCTTGTGAGCAGGATGAACGGAATGATCTCTCTCACTCTTTTTTACTCATACCCTCGGAACTTTCCAGCTCTCGCTGCTATTCTGTTGGGACCCAACTTTCACAAAACAATGAAGTGACTGAACGATGTTGACTTTGTAGTTCTTCATATTGCAATTTAGTTTGCAGTCATTCAGAGAAGGTCTTGAGAAAGCAGACTCAAAAGAGGGAGTCAAAGTCATATACGAGAAAGAGGTAGGACATTTTGCGTTGTGAATCATTTTTAAATATTGTTTGTCGATTAAACTTGATTCATAATAATGCTGGTGTAGTGTTGTGCTCCTAGAAGCCTCAACCCTTGGCTTTGTCGTAGTAATTGCAAGATTCATTGGGTCTCGCCCCGTGCTCCTGTTTAATGTGTGATCAGCCAAAACTCTTTTGCGACTTTACCAACCTTATGATGCCTAGTGCTCTATTCAGAGGGAGTTGATTAAGAGCCGTTACTCTCAAGCAACCTATGAGAAGATAAAAATCACAGCATCGAGTATGGTGACATAATGATGAGGTCCGAAACTAATATTTTAATTACCAGATAAATTGAAGGTACATATGTCGTAGGATTGCGTGGTGTTGAATTTTCAGTCGTGGGCTTTGCGACAAGACGTTTAGCCTGAATATCTCAGGGTTTAAGGTAAAAGAGTGAAATAAACTCCACTCCAACAGAAACAAGTATAGTAAGCATTTAAACTGACTTTTTTTTTGATGATTGCTTAGATGGAGCAAATGAGAGAAAAGATGAAACAAGAAGCAATAGTAGCGACGACTCAACAGACGACGAAAGGCAAGGAAAGCGGTGAACAACAAAGTGATGACTGGACTGAAGATCAAACACAGCTGCTTATTAAAGCTGTTAATCTGTTCCCTGCTGGAACTGCTTCAAGGTACAGCAAAAACACATTGCGCTGTATTATTTACACAGCCAGTTGTCTTTGTCTGGATTGTCGAGAGAGCGAGTCCTCAATGGAGGAAGGAGAAAAAACTGAGAAGAGACTGCGAACAGCCTCTGCTCGTTCGTGTTTTGTTTATCTACTGTGGGCCTGCTATAGCAGCCAGCGATGTGTCACTTATTAAAAATCATTACTTCTCTGGCCTTTATTTATTTATTTATTTATTTATTTATTCGTGATTTATCTGTTTATTGTGCAGGTGGAAAGTGATTGCTGATTACGTCAATACGCACGCAAAGACCGGAACTTTACGCGATTCAAAGCATGTGATAAAGAAAGTAAAAAACTTAAAGAAATTAGGTTTGTAAAGTAGACCTATAGATAACCTGCGATCAGGCTCAATTGTACCATCACTCTCATGTCTTCTTATGCCGGCGCTCGCTATCGAAACGAAAAAAGAGCCTGAACACAGGTTAACCTATGGAACGTTATTCAGTTGGGTATCAACCATTTATAACCAAAGAGAATTCTGAGGAAAAATGCGTCAAACGCGGAAAAACGACTGCGAGCAAGTCCTTGATTGGTAATTGGCGTAAGGGTGTTTTGTTGTTGTTTTAATTCTCTCCATACGCCTTGAAAACCACTCATATTATCTTAGCGACATTTCTATTTCTAATGTTAAAATTTTGTGATCAACAGACCCGGGTCAAAAACAGGAAGTTAATCGAAATGCTTTTGCGAAGTTTGACAAAGATCACACTCAGAGTAGAGCAACTTCAGCGGCCCAGTTTGACCCAACAGTGAGATATGATGGTGAGGAAAATGTGCTTATGTTGCCGCTGTTTACGAATTTGCGCAGTTAATATTTTCACCAAAACGCTAAGAAAATGGTCTGATCTATGTGATTGTTATTTAGAGGAATTTCTCTAATAACAGAGAGAAAAAGGGAACCGTTTCGGAGATAGGCAATTGGCCAGACGCTTATTTGCTTTGTTTTCTTGACCAATGAAGCATCAAGTTGGGGAAAAACTGTCAGGATTTCATCAGATAGATTTTGATGAATGTTTTCCCCGAGAGGCTGCTGTACTAGTATTCACTGATTCTCATTACGTCTTTACGTTGCGTTTCGTCAGGAAATAATTCTGCTGATGGTGCACCCGAAAGATCATGGACTTCAGAGGAGCAAAGAGTGAGTAACGTAACAAGTTGAGAACAGAGGACATTTTAAACCCCAGCTTAATGCTGTAACAATGACAAATAACTCGTCTAATCATATACATGAAAATATCACTCGATTCTGCTTGGCTAAGAGCAGTGCAGTTCGAGTGTTACACCAGTGCAAAAAGTGCAATGCATGGTTCAAAAAGTGTAGCACCAGTACAAAAGTCTTATTAAAACGTTCTCTCATATAGTTGAAACAAACCGCATTCAATGCCTGATATTATGGGCTGATCTCAATTCCGCAGGCGAATTTCTCAAGTCTTTAATAAAAAATTTATAAAGGCGGTAGTTTCTTAAGAAACTACTGTGATGCTCCGTCGTTGTACACAAGAATTTGCGGTCAATTTACATCATCAACTCCGTTGATAACACCAAATTGTTCTGAAAAATTTACTCGCTCGTTTATTCATCCCAAATTGAACTCGAAATCATGTGATTACTTCAACTAGTAATCGTTGTGTGCCGCTGAACACGCCCTCGAACTTTATTTAGCATTGCTAAATGTTGGACAGAACGTTTGGTGGATCGTAAAACGTTCTTTCAACAAAATAACTTGATCTAATGGGGGTTACTAAACGTTTTAACATTCTGGAACCTACAAAAATGATGTACAACAATCTTACAACTGAATTTAGCCTTGGCTTTACTTCATTTGGATTCATAATGTTGCTTTTTCTACTGTGTTTTTCAGCTTTTAGAAAATGCCCTTCGCACCTATCCTGCCAGTACACCCGAAAGATGGGAGAGGATAGCAGAATCTGTACCAGGACGAACGAAGAAAGAATGTATGAAGCGTTACAAGGTTAGTTACCCTCGTTTTTATTTCGTTATCGTACAGTATAGAGTGTAATTGGTTACTCTTTTCATAGCAATCACATCGACGTCATGGACTAATCGGAACTTGAAGCATTAAACCCAAGCGCGGTAAAACTTGCATCAACAAGCACGGGAAAAACACAGCGGCTCTTAAACTTGGGAAAGACGCAGTGTACCATAAGCAAGGGAAAACAATCGGGTGCGAAGCGCGGAAGACGTTCAATATGGTGCATTAATCGCTGTAAAATGTGACACCGATTTCGAGGTCGGGACTTTATGTTTTACCAGTATTGTTTTATTTTAATTGTTTGTTTGTTTGTTCTTCCTTGTATCCACAGGATTTAGTTGAAATGGTGAAGGCCAAGAAAGCAGCCCAAGGTAAAGGAAAGGCGACTTAGCAGACAGTAACGAAAGAGATTAAAGTTCGTCACTTGTTCTAAACACGAGCATGATGAAAGAAAAGAGAGTGGAAACAGCCATGTGGCAGCAACAACCAGCGATAAAACTGCGGAGACTATGCAGTTAGTGAAGTAATTTAAAGTTAACTCTTCAGATGGTATATTCTTGTATATAAAATTAAATGGCTTTTCTATTATTGTTTGTTTTGTTGTGGGATATTTAGAATGGTGCTTACGATCCGTTTTGCTTGTTTGATACTTAGTGTTCTAGTTTGCTTACTGTGCTTGTAGAATTGAAACTTTGGCATATCTCAACCATAGGTCAGTGTGTTTCAACTCGTCCACAAATCGACTCTCTTTAAAAAAAATGAACTTTCTTGATAAATATCAATGTACTCTGCAAGATGATGGATGGGTTAGCCACAATCGATGGCCGCCGAAATTGACTGTTGACCTTTGATTTCTCAATTTTTTTCCTACCGACAGAATTTTTTAGAAGTCGGACCGTATATGCGGCCAATTGATCTTAGTTGTTACCGAAAAAATGAAAAAAATCTACCGAGCGAAAGCGGAAATATAAGCGACTAAAGTTACGAAACTTCATTACTGATTTCGAGTTGACAAGATTAGCATTTGAACATGCTCGACACACGAGTGCTTTTAAGGCCCTGGCCAAACGAGGACACATTGTTGCTCATGATTGTTTCCATGCTGCGCAAACTGGGGAACTTTTATTGCGGACACAAAATGTTTCTGAACAAAATCAGAAACATTTTTTGTGTCCGCAGCAAATGTTTCGCGCGCGGGCAAAGGGGTAAACATTTGTGTCGGCAACAATGTGTCCTCGTTTGTTCTTTCGAGCCTCCTTAATCGGCCATAAAACCAACCTTAGGCACTGCAAGCGAAAAACATCAACATATCCGAATTGCGTGACTCAGAATAATCCCATTAATCAGGAGCCGTTGTTTTGATTTAAGCGTTTTAACAATGCAGTCAGACTTATAACAACAACTTCTATTCTCAATTTTATTTTATTAATTTGGATGTTGGTGTATTTTAACTGTGAGTTGGCTACATTTTATTCTCCGGGCTCGGCCATGTACTTCCACTGGGCTTGTTCATCTATGTGTTTCATCAGGTAGTTGGCGTCTGGCAGCTTCTTGCTGCAAAAACAGTACAACAGTTTCAACGGTATGAAGATTGTTTTGCTTCTATAGTTAAAACACAAACTGCCTATTTCAGGATAATGGGATTGTTCTCTCTTCTGGCCTGAAATATCTTGGAAATTTTGATCTCACTTTAAAAACAAGAGCAATATTTCAAAAACAGTGACGTGTGACTCAGTTTAGTAAAACAGGCTAAGTTACCTGGCCACAAGATAGCTCATGGCAAGTCGCACTGCAAACATGTGCAACTTCAACATCACCGCAGTTTCCTTTCTTCAATTCGTCTTCACACGTCACAAGGTTCTGAGCATCGTAGCATTCATCTAAACAAACAGTAAATAGCAAAATTAACTGTAATGTAACCACTGATGACATCAGGAGTCCTCCAGTAGCTGAAAATCAAAATATTACCAATGGTGTTGTGGTACTTTCGCTGTCGTCCTTCGTCGCCGATGTTGATGTCTTCTCGGATAAGGACGATAAACTGGAGGTCCTGTCTTATAACTCTCCACAATTAATTGTGTGGGACGTTAAAGCACCACTAGGGACGTAACGAACCCTGGCTGTGACCACCCCTAGTGCTGACCTTGGGGCATCTATGACTTCTCTAAATGATTGTAAAAGTCCCCAAAAAGTATTGTAAATTACTTGGCGTTAACGAGAAATGTTGAGAGTTTTTGCGTGACCGATGAGGTTTACAGGACTGTGGCGTATTGTTTCGTGGCGGTGTTCTTTTTAACGTTTACGGCCATTGCAGTATAGTGGATAGAGTCCTTGTTATTAAACTCCGCACTCGTTACCACCACGGCGCAAAATTACGAAAAACACACTTACTTCTCGCTTTTATTTGGGTTTTGTGCTTGATTTTTTCATGCGTATGGATTTGGAATGTCAAAGTTCACCAGATTATCAGAAATGTACTTTTGTGTTCATGCATCACTGTTGTATCCACTTCGTGTATCCTGGTCTTCGTTTTGGTGCGTCGACATAAGTTACATTGACCATCGCGCAGAATTGTGTGACACATCCGGGATATTTACAGGTGCAATGGCACTTAATTTGAAAGACCGAGACGACAATTGGCATGACACAAAGAAAAATGGCCGCAATAGGCAAAGGTCCCTCTGCATTTTATTTTGTCACAGCTTAACTATATAAAATATCGAAAGGGTTGCATAAGGCTTTTAAAGACAAGATTTTCATAACAAAATAACAACCATTTTTGACTCGGTACCACCTCTTTAACCGTTACCAATTTTGTGTTCAACTTGGCCTACTTTGGGTAAATTTCAGTATGGGAAATAGCTGTATGACAACTTTGAGGCCGAATTTCTTCAAATGAAGATTTCACCACGTTGGGTTGCATATGGATATGTTTTCTTAAAAAGTATAAAGGGTTCATGCAACATACAAAAAGAATCCGATGTCTTGAAATGGTATACTACCTACTTAAATGGCCTAAGCTTCGACGAGTCTCCTGGAGCTCGGCGGTAGAACAGGTAACCGGGAGTACATAGGTTCCCCTTCTTTTTGGGAGAACTCAGGCGTACCTGAGCATTCGTATTACAGTACCGGATAAATCACTTCTTTCATTGTTAAGGTATTGAAGGGAAAGCTGTTTTCTAATAATCGTCCATGAGCGCATGCGCCGTGTTTGTTTCTTACATACCACATTGTCCGCAAGTCTTGCGGCATTTCCCACTCCAAGGATACTGGTCGCAATTTCCTGCTTTTTTGGCTTCTGTGCATAAAATCTCGTCCTGTAGATCCTGGCATACTAAAGAGAAATGACAATATCAAACGTAAAAGAGAAGGAAGATTGTGCAGAACAACGCAAGGCTGCTTAGCTATTGCAAAACTTTTACTCATTTTTTGGCATTAATTAATTTTTGCTTTAATGCGTGAGGCTTAGTTAACTTTTAACTGGAATAAATGTTACTTGGGATAGTAAGGATAAGGACAATAAAGGTGATGGTAGTGGTATGATGATAACATGCATAATTAGGTAATTATATCTTTGCGTCTCCAGTCAGTGTTCAACCCATACCCTGTTCTTGGTCACTCATGGAGGTTTCTATTTACTTTAGTTACCAAAGAATGAAGTAATGGTGTTACCTATTACTTAGAAACGAAAATAGTACCGGTAGCACTTAATTAGTGCTACGAGGATACATGGGTTTCGAATCTTAGCGACAGCAGCAGGATGCGAATGTTCTCGTACTGTTCTTGCTCTTTGCACTGTTTGCGCTGTCTTAACGACATAATAATTGTTCGAACTGACAATTAACTCAGAACTCGTAGGGGTGTAGCATGTCATGGCCATTATTGATGCAAACATTATTTTTCTCATATATTCTGTCCAAATACATGGGACGCATTATCGTAAGCTTCAGACCAAAACTGATCCAAAAATATTAGAGTGAACACAAACGTACTAGTAGCAACATCTGATAGTATGTAGCACGTTTAAGAGAGTTAAAGTAAATATTTCTGTCAGGTTTTTAATAATTGTTGCATTTGAAATAGACACGAGAACATTGTATGAGTGTATGCATAAGAAATACAACTGGAATGGAATACCGAAGGCGCCGCGGCTCAAGATACGAATCAACGGAATAAATAGGAAATACGATTTGACGAAATATCGAGGAAATGAAAGAGAACCTAATCAGAATACTGATGTAGTTTGAAACACTTAACTTAAACATTTCATTCGTAGCTCTGAAAATTTAGGACCATCTTGTGCAGTGCATAAACAATATCAAAAGAAATGTCTGTTCAGTAGCTTTGATTTAAATTTCATAACCACCTTAACTTGTATAGCATGATAAACAGCACTACAGGAAAGTATTGCTTAGCAGGTTCTTATTGGAATGGTCGTAACGAAACTCGATGGTTAACTTGCTGGTCTTCATTTGTTGCTTATACCGCTTGTATCTGCATTGTTTAGACTCAGATTTGATTAAATTTGACTTTTCGGGCTGAAACTAAGCACTTTACATTTGTGACACACAATGTGGCTTATCATATGTTCGTTTTAAACTCGTTTGGACTGAAAATATACTCTGTTGTTTGCCAACACATTTCCAAACCATTTGCGTACAAGTTTGTTGGGATACGAGGTCTAAATTTTAAAAATATGCAGGGGGCCCCTCTTATTATTCACACGCAATCGTGTGTGCCGGGGATTTAAAACAAATTTATATTGCGTTCTTTTTTGATAAGGAAACGGTATATGTATTACAAGAGGCACTGCGAAAAAGAAAACAGATTTTAACAAGCCCACATCTGCTACCACTAGCTTAACTATCAGCTGTTAGCCGAGACTGACAACAAATTAAAGGTAGATGGAAAAAACTTACCAATTTCACCTTGAACTAAAGATGCTGCATGTAATGTAAGAAGACACAAACTTAAAACCTGCAAAGTTGCCATGACTGTCGAGGACCGAGACAATTTATTTTCAACGATTGTTAAAAGAATACTCCAGCTCGTCGTCCCAAAGTGGTTGAAATTGAAGTGCTTACGGTATTCAAAAACAAGATTTAATTTAACTCTGTCGCGGATTATTTGTTGTTCGTTGTGTAACATTTAGATTAGCGTTACATATTTTGAACATTTTTGCACGTGGACAGATCACGCGGTTGACACACGTGATCACGTGAACATTGAACACGCTGTATTTTTTGTTGTTGAAGGAGAATATGTTTTTTCTGTACGGAGTGTGGTTGTACAGTTCGGTTTTGAAACCCGTTCGCTTGCTGTAATTCTGTATTTTTTTATGGAACATTAAAGAAAAGCGATAAAATTGACGACAAACTTGGTACCTAATCCCAGTTCAAATAATTCATCAGTGTGACAAACCTATCGTCTGTCATATTAAATGACAACTGTCAAAACACTGTGAGCTTGTTAGGTAAACAATATAAAACTGATACTTATTACTGCCGTAATCCAGAGAAATTGGTAGTTATTGATTTAAACAACACTGTCAGAGTTCTTAATTTATGGATTCACTTATATTAAAGTCGATTTGCAATTAACGATTCTACTTCGTCAACTTGGTCAATGTCGCTAAGGAGTCACGTGAGATATGCGCGCGAAACCAGAGCGGTCACTTGCAAGCGAACCCTTGAAGTAGTTGCACGCAAAAAAATTCTTTATGGCGAATTCAACCAATCTTAAAGAGGAGAGTATTGCAGAAGATCCAACGGGAGAGAGTTCAAGGAATTATCATTGTTCCGAAATGGCCAACTCAAACATGGTGGCCTGTCTTGATGAGAATGCTGATAGACAATCCAGTACTACTACCCAACAGAAAGAAACTGCTGTTTCTTCCAAGCAGCCCAGCAATGATTCACCCTCTGTATCCAAAACTGGAGCTGCCTATGTGCCACTTGTCCGGAGATCTCTTGAAAGCCAAGGAATTTCGACAGAAGCTTCAAGGATCATCATGCAGTCATGGAGATCAGGCACCACAACTCAGTACCAAACTTACCACAAGAAGTGGGAATCATTCTGTTGTCAGCGGAATATTAATCCCCTTCAGGCCACTTTACAGGATGGTATAAATTTCCTTGGAGACCTCTTTGCTACTGGTGTGGGATACAGTTGTATAAACACCGCACGTAGTGCCCTATCATCTATTATTGTGCTGCCAGGGAGTGTTCACTTTGGTAGCCATCCACTTGTTACCAGGTTTGTTAAAGGCGTTTTCGAAACTCGACCTTCCCTCCCACGATACAGGGAAATATGGGATGTGAACTCTGTTCTGAAGGTACTTGCAACCGGGACTCTTGGAGTGGGATTGAGTCTCAGAGCCGGATATGTCCTGGAAGCTAACCATGTTGCTTGCTCTCTTGTCTGGCCAGAGAGTACAGACACTGAAGGCACTTACTCTGACCTCAATGACTTTAACTACAAACAAATGTGTATGTACAATTGACACGCCCCTGAAGACCACCCGGCCAGGAAAGCACCTAGGTCGACTTGAGTTTTTGGCATACGAACCCGACCGAAACCTGTGTGTTGTACAACATCTACAAGACTATATTGGTAGAACATCTCACCTAAGAGGGGAAGCGGACCAGTTGCTGATTGGCTATCAGAAACCGCACAAACCCGTCTCAACTAACACTATTGCTCGATGGCTCAAGAATGTCATGGCCAAAGCAGGAATTGACACTAGTGTGTATAAAGCTCACAGCACAAGAGCAGCTGTCACCTCAGCAGTAAAGGGAAAACAAGTCCCTATTGACACTATCTTGTTTACAGCAAGTTGGAGTAGTGAGAGCACCTTTGCTCGGTTTTATGATAAGCCTATCCAGGACACTGCCAAAAATTTTGGGCATGAGCTACTGCATAATAGCTGTTAATGTTTATGACATGGTTGTTCCAACCAGATTTATTAACCATATTGTTGCTGTTAGGTCACTTGAAGAGATTTGACATGTATTGGTGTGTACTTCATTTCAGCACGCTGTTGTCGCTTATTTGCATTAAATTCGATTTATGCTCATGGTTTCTGCTTATGATCATGACGCTTTAAAGTCTCACGTGACTCCTTAGCGACATTGACCAATGACGAAGTAGAATTGTAAAATTAAACGAGACTTACCGGAAGTTGAAGTTTGATTGAGATTCTACGAAGTCGTTGGTCTGGAGCTAAGGAGTCAGGTGCCCTCCCATCTGGGCTACCCACCCTACTTTTCACAACAGTTCTGATCACTCGCCTTTAATGTGTGACCGCTCTGGTTTCGCGCGTATATCTCACCTGACTCCTTAGCTCCAGACCAATGACTTCGTAGAATCTCAATCAAATTTCAACTTCCGGTAAGTCTCGTTTAATTTCACAATTTTATCCTAGGGTGTAGTTTTGTCATAATGAGTTTCAAACTGGGAAGTAGCCTGGGGTGAGAGTGGGCTCGCAGTCAATTATGGGATTGTCTGATCTTGCAAAGATACACCAATCTATACCAAACGGAACAAATCGAAGGAACGTCCTGTTTGGCTGCTGCACAAATGGTTTTTTGGACATAATTCGTCCTGAGCGTTGACAACATTCTCTCGAGTTTCGCGCACAGCACTTGTGTAGTGGCTTTCAATCACGATGGTGTTAAGTATATCTGAAATAAAAAGGGTCGAAAAGGGGCTTATTGTTTAAAATCTGTGACTTCAAAAATGCTGTCACGGAGAGAAGATTCTTGATAACCGATAATTGATGTCTTCGCTACTAAGTGGAAACAAATGTCCGAACTTTATAATACTAGTGTCCATTCTCACTTTAATCAGTTTTATTGCCACAGTTCACACATCTTTATGACTAAAATTTGTTAGTTACATATACATGCATATATTAAGGTCACGTAAAAAAGGTAGCAAAGCAATGCACATATTATCTCAGTTCAGAATAGCCAGAATAAAGCTTCAGTTGTAAAACCTCTTTTCAGCACACAGCTTTCGTTGTTTGTTTAACGTAACAACACAGGTTTCTTGCCGAGCATGAAGTGAGAAAAAGCAGCTAAGACGGCGCGAATTTCTTACTTTGTTTTCCAGGCCAAAACTTTTCAAGGAGCGGAAAGCTTTAACCAGCGAATAAAGTGCACTGTAACTAATAACATATTTGGAACCAAATTGTTTGTTGTCACTCTAAAATCAACGCTGGTTTTAACTGCACAAGAAAATTACGTTGTTTTGAAAACTCGTTTCAACGAACAAAGATGTTTCCGTGTGGATTAGCCACAACTTTCAACTGATTCGGCTGATTTCTACCGCATGGATCATGAGTTGGCCAGTTGTTGCCAGTATTAGCGTCAAAGTAATACACGTGACTGTTGGCATTGAGATATGGTCCGTTGTTACTTATCCCGATAGAAGTTGGTACCACCCCAGCGCATTGCTGCGAAACCTGTTTAACCAGTTTACAGCTGAGTGACCCAGCCTTCTGTCTCACTATGCTGCCAGTACCTTCCTCGCAAACGATCCAGTTGTTGATGTTGCTTTTGATCAGGGTTTGGTTACCAATGGTGCGCCATAGAGCAAAATTCATGGCCTCGTAATGTGTCTCACTCAGTGGAGCGGTTATAGATACTCTCGTGTTTGCACCAATTGCTAACCAGGAAGGACGGGGGATGACTGCATTTGCGCCACTCTGAAAGTTTGAGTAATCAGTGAAGGTGTAACTCCAGACTAGTGTCCAGCCCCCTCCGTCTGTCTCTTGATCGCAGTAGGCCTGGAAAGCGTTGCTATGAGAACCTCCATCCGGGTCAATCCAGTAGACACCTGAAGGAAGTGAGGAAACTTTCAGTTTCAGTTCCTGGCAGTCCAACACCGGAAACTCTTTGGATTCCCCTACGAGAAAAAACAAAACAAAGGACAAACCATTTAATCCTACTTTAGAAGATTTTCTCGAAATGATGGTAGCATCAGTTCCATATTGACAACTGCAAAATAATAGTCATGTTTCCAACATTATTCGGCTGTTCTTTAAAACGTTTCTATGCGAAATTTAACAGTGTAGGTATGCACTTATCATTGGCTTTCATGAGAATATGATCAAATGCGCCTTACAATAATAAGCTTTACAATTCGAAATCTTTACAATTCTAAATTCTTTACAGTTCTCAAATCAAACTAAATCAAATCAAATGTTGGTTTTTGGAGAGACGGGAAAACCGGAGTACCCGGAGAAAAACCTCTTGGAGCAGAGTAGAGAACCGTCAAACTCTGCCCACTTATGACGCCGAGTCCGGGAATCGAACCCGGGACACATTGGTGGAAGGCGAACGTTCTCACCACTGCGCCAACCGTTAAAACAATGGTTTACTGGGGGTGTTTATTCTCATGGGCTCAGAAAACCTGGTTATGGTCATTGTTATTCAAGGTTTTTCCTGTCAAAAGCCAGCAAGGGGAGGGGTGTCACGCAAAACTCCTTTCCGTGTTGCGTGACAATCCAAACACCAACTTGTTTACCCAGGGCCCGATTACATGGCGAATTTCAGCCCGGTTAACCGGGCTGAAATTTCATCCCGACTTCTGAAACAAATCCTCTGAAGACCAAACCGGGCTAAGATTTTCAGCCCGGGCTGAATTTTGCCCCGGGCTGAAAAAATCTCGTGTAATCGAAAAGAAAATTCAGCCCGGGCTGAAAAGCAGGAAATAACATGGCTGCCTGATTTTCCCGAGACTCTTCGCGCCAAATTTCATATTTGGTGCCGAGACTAATATTTCAGCCCGGGCTGAAGTTCATCATGTAATCGCAACAAAATTTCAGCCCGGGCTGAAATTCGCCATGTAATCGGGCCCCCAATCTAAAGTGTGTGAAATCATGATCTCAACAGGGGACTGCGTACCTAAACCGCTCGCCTCAGCCACCCGGTATTTTCCTTCAGTCAGGCGTTTAATAATTTCGCTCTTGCACAGCAGAGAAGACTTGTAAAGAAAAAGATTTCCATTAATGTCCGTCTCCAATACTTTGTATCTTCCCTGATCCGAGGTTCCTCTGCAATTAAAATAAAACAACACTCGCGTTCAGTGCAAGAAGTCTTCGCAACTGTCGCATGCGACAGGTCATAGCTTGAGGAAGAGTGGATTGCAATTGAGTGTTACTGGCATAAATACAAAGGAAATGTTTCCAAGAGAAGGTAGACTGTTTTTACAGTCTAGTAGTTTGGAGATTCGGAAGGTTTTTATAACGCTTTGTTACGCACCGCGGGTTAGCGTGCTTCTCGATTTGAAGATGCACCAGGGAAATGAAGTCCCCATGATCTACCACTTGCTTCAAACTAATTTCCACCTTGCACAAGCTAGCTAGTTAACTGGTAAACAAATACATGTGAGCCGACTAACCATCATTCTCTCTTCAAAAGAAGAGAGAATGAACCACATTGAAATGAACCAATGAACCAAACAGAAGAACCAAAATTTTCTGTGATCCAGCACGGACCTTTCTTCAGTTGACTGAGTTATTTACTGTACCGAGAACACAAATGGCCTCATCTGCAATGACCGGCTGAGAAATAAAAGGCCTTCATTGTCTCACCTGGCTGCTTTCAAGGCGCAGCAGAGTACACAAGCCAGAGCGATCAAATGAAATTGGACAGCCATTCTGTACTTCGCTGCACTGTTGCGAAACTTGTACCTCCTTTGGACTGGCGTCAAACAGTTAATTTTGACACCAAAGAACTGCTGCAGAGCCTTATACGGAGTGATACTTGAACTCTTGAGGGTTTGGCGGAATTATGCTGAGTATTTTGATTAATCCTCTAATCTCAACACTGATCAACATCTAATTTGTCCCTACAACATCAATATTATGTCAGGCATTCAGTTCATGAGAATAATAATTTTATCACCAAAGAAAAAACAACAATGTTTAAACAAATTCTCTAAGCAAGTACCTTGAGGAATATATAGAAAAGTGAGGAGAGCGGTATTTCTCAGTGTTAGGGATTCAAGGGTTGGAGGCATGGCAAAGAATTGCTGAATCATTTTCCTCATTGACCTCTAAGAGAGATTCCTGCATTCTCCTTTTCGAATAACAACTTTTCGTAAGGTAAAACTGACACAAATGAAGCATATTAAATGGATGATTTGGGCTGAAAACGTTCTTTTATAATTAAAGGTAAATGCGCACATGACAAAAAAGGATTGTTTCTAGTTAGTCTTGGTTTTGCCTACGCTTCGTAGTCATATGCACTCCTTTATCAAGCTGGGCTACTTCACGCTAATGCTGATCGCACCAAACTGTTGCATCAATCGGATCGATGTGTGAGCGAATGGAATTTTAGCTCGAGGCATGTACAACATGCACGTCACACCACCTGTAACGTCATCCCAAACGAGAAGTCGCTGGAGTAGATTGAAAATGAAGTTTCAATCACGTGGTTCATCCTATGAACAGTCACGAATAAAAGCTTAAATTAGAAATTTGACTGAAACACAGCGTAA
Organism: Galaxea fascicularis; assembly: GCA_948470475.1. NCBI lineage: Eukaryota > Metazoa > Cnidaria > Anthozoa > Scleractinia > Euphylliidae > Galaxea > Galaxea fascicularis. The sequence continues at coordinate 161,642 of OX419346.1, forward strand.
AACTTCCGTCACCAAAAACGTAACCAAAAACACGAAGGTCAAGACATTATCCTTGTATTGTGGCTTTAAAAAGAGCCGTTTTGTGTGGTTCTGAAGAGAGACACCCCTACTAACTCGCGCGGAAGGCGCTTAAGCGGTCCACCGATGGCGGTCCGATGCACCTTCCCATTCAAACTCCTGGCTACGGGCCTGAAGTCGCCTTACCAATTAAAGAAAGCTATGGACTGTACCTGTCTAAAGCAGCAATCTTTATTACCACTTCCACGGTTACAAAGGGGGTAACTGGCCTCCATGATTGATGTGGCACAAATTAACTCAATCAATTCATTCTTAAATTGTTTATTTTACTTCTCTCCGAGGGCCACTTACTTATTAGAAGGTGTGGATAATCCACACGGTAATGTTTTTATTCACTAAAACAAACTACTAATCTGCATTCTCTCTCGCTTGTTTGATCGAAACTTTTGCAATCAGAATTATGTAGTTAAAACCATTTTATTTCCTTTTTATCCTTTATCTTGCATTTAAGAGTTGATGAAGAAATAATCCACTGAGCAGTCAGCAGGAATTTCATGAAGTTAATTGTTTTACATTGTTTAGAATATGAATTTGCATGTGCTGTTTCGGTTGCATACTTGTTGAACGAAATAGACTGAGGCACTTGTGTCTTATCATAGGCGACGCATCTTTTCCCAGGCTCTAACCGTTTGTCCTCCTATCCTTTCACTTCAAACAACACGCTTTCAATGGATCAATACAACGTCATCGAGTCCTCGAACAGTCTTGCAAGTTCCTCCTCCCCAGGGGCCCCAGCTGGGGTAAGTTTTATCACCCGATGTTGAGGCAAAGTTCCCTTGACAAGCGCTGGGATATCTTCAGGTTTATATCCCAAGGCCTTAAGTCCGTTATCGACTCCCGTGCTGTACATAAAGTCCCGGAGCGTGTCGGAAAGTAACAGCCCAGCATCAGCCAACTTCACGTTGGTTGTGTCTGCACCTAAAACACGGAAACACGGAAAGCAAACAACTATGCATTCGTTCTCAAACCCTACACACCCAACCCCAACATTTCAGTTTCGTAATTCTCTGGTGATGTCTTGCATCCCAAGCTTTTGAAAGCCTCTCGACGGTTTGTAAATCCTAACGGTATCTTCGCGACCAGAGAAAAATCGTGAGCCTCTCACGAGACGAAAGTTTGCACCAACTCAGTTCCGTTTGCATTTGTTTGCTTTACTTCGTTCTGTAATTAAATCTGTACCACACTGCGATATGCCGTGTTCAAATAAAGATTACCCTTACCCCCTTCCTTATGTCGCATTAAGGACTTACCAAGTATCTTTGCAGCCTCCAGATGCCTATCGGGGCACGCAGGTGCAGTGAAGCGGAATACGGCTGGTGACGTCACCACTACCGACAAGCCATGCGGCTAAAGATACAGATACAAGAAGTGATTAGGATCAATACTCTCCGGCCTCGCAGTATGAAAAAAAAATTATAGCGTTTCCTCTCAACACATGTTCACGATTTTTCAAATAAACGCATCTCCAAGACAAAATAACTCCCGTAACAGTAATTTATGTAAGCCTACCACAAGAGAGTGGTCCACATCATAATCTTTAGCTTTGTAAGACTTCACCAGCCCAGAGATGGGATATGACATGCCATGGCTGTTACAAAACAAACAACATTTTATATGCTAGGAGGAGGAAGAGGAGAAGGAAGAGACTTACTGCTGTCACTGCTTGATAATTACCTGCAACGATACAGCCACGTAAAAATACTGACAGTTCCAGCACATTCGTTTTAGAAACGTACCACAAATGAACACCAGCATTTCCGAATCCTACTCCAGCATAAACACTCGCTAAGTGCATGTTGGACCGGGCCTCAAGATCCCCAGGATCGTTGATGGATCTGTTGAAACAAAAGCACCAAATAAAGCAACAGCACGGCCAACATTTCTTTACTTGCCAGGGGTTCAAAGTTATTCCGACAGTTTTGCAGTTTTCAGTTGTAGTTGCTGAATATAAAACAAGTAGACAGTCTTGACAGCTACCTTAACCTGCGCTTCGGGTGCCGAGTCATTGTTTATAGCCATTTTTGTGCCATACCGTAATCAGGTGTTTCCGTTGTCAGTTGTTGTTGCCGCTCTTGTTTGTGTTCTCACACTGGTGTTTTGGTAGCAAGAAATTCACGATCCCAGGTCACGGTTTGGGTAAATGGTAAGATATACTCCAAACTAGAGAACTATGTTCGAGATTGGCATTTACAGTTTGTGCAATACGCTCTCGTCTACAGGAAGCTTAAGGAACTCGCTACCAAAAGGCGTGGAGCTGGTATATAAGTAAATGGGACGCGACATTCTGTTTGAGAAATCTCAACCAGGTAAAGTATTGCCTTTCCGTCTTGCATTTCTCCCGGAAATTTTCCACCGACAGTCATGTTCCATTTCCTTCCCGAAAAGATTTCCCGGAAATTTGATGCATCTGGTGAACACTCTGTCACCTTTTCAAATACTTGGCAACGATTCCAAGCGCGTGTCGAGACCACACGTCACTGACTGGGTTGCTACCTTGATAGGCTGGCCGCACGTTGGGATTGGATGGACGAGGACCACGCATCTGATAGGGAATGGCCGTGTATGACTCGATAGCATGACTGGAAAACAAGAAAAGAAAAGGTTGACAATATTAACGGTTTGACCATGCACGTCTAGGACTTGATGGAACAGCTGGGAGAAATGGAACAATTAATCTTGCTGATCCCGAAGGAAGTCACTTACGAGCGTTATAGCCTCGTTATCTTTTGTCTCTCGTTCTCGTTTGTCTTGGTTTTGCCTTATTTTGTTCTGCGATCGGCTGGCAAAACTAGCACCACTTTTTCAACCACTGAGAAGCAAAATCCAAAACAATCTTAACTCATTCAAGCACACTTTGCGCTGGCCTCCGGTGACAACATCAGTCACGCACTCGCCTACGGCTCGCCGAAACTACCTCTGCCTTTTCGTTCTTACCACGTTTTGACGCCACCCATTCGTTATCAGAGTACACACTCTGTCAAATGGAATCCACTACTTGTTAAGTACACCGAGAATCTTACCACAAGACATCGTAGCCACTGTTAGCTGTCAATCTCTCGGTCATGTGCAGTGTATGCAGAGGATCCACAATACCTAGCAAGGGACGGATGGCTCGGCTGGCAATACCTACATAGTGGGATAAAAGATCAGCCATTGAGGCTGTGTAATTTAGATCGACCGCAACCCCTGAGCATTCACTGTTAGATTATAATCAGCTTGGGTCAACCTCAGAGCACTCTAAGTGGCACGCGTTGATAAGCTATGTTTACTAATCTTCATCCTGAGACCTTTTCCTGGCGAGCTAGGCACGTGGGACAAACACTCAGACACAATTACAATATGTCTAATGAAGAATATTTAACTAATACATTCAATTCGACAGTGCGTGTGTAGGCTGAGAACTCCTCCAAATTCATCCAAATGGTTTGATTACAACCTTACAACCCAGACAACTGGCACCAATTAGCATACACTGCGAGTAGGTCGCACGAGAGCAGAGCGAGGGAGTGAGCGAGCCGAGGGGAAATTGGGAAAAAAGGCCTTCTCTCCTCTCCTCTCACCCCGTTCGCTCTCTCCAGTCCTGCCGAGACAATAATCAACTGACTGAATAGGCTCGGTCGTCAGCCTACATAGCACTTCTTGGATCAATGATTCTGCCTTTTATTTAGGAGCACTCTGTGGTTCATTGGGCTATCCTATTAGAGAGGCTATTTTTCAAGGTTGTGAGATAGGGAGGGGACGTTTACATACACATGTACATTACCTTCGGTCTTAAAGTCGAAATATGGTAACGATACAGTCACACCACTCTGACGCCACACTCCACCATTGTGGTGGAGTGTGTCCAGATTTATTGCTTTGAAACGTTTTTATTTCAGAAATAGCAGTCCAACAGCAGATGACGCAAAAATTTTACCTGTTTTTGCTTTCAATGGCTCATAATCGAAAATAGCAACTCCAGTTGTCTCGCTACCTTATAAAACAAGAGTAGGACAACATAACAGAATTTAGCCCAGGACTGATCTTAAACAAACAATGTTTATATGTATGTATATATGTATGTATGTAACTGGGGATTTTAGACCAAATAGTCGCTTATGCCCTTTTAGCACCCAGTCCTTCAAATGACATGGAAATGGACATTTTTCTCTCTGACAAGAAGGGGATAGAAGGGTGTTATGTCCCTTCCCTTGCTATACCCACTAATCAATGTATGAAAGAGGACAAAACAAATATGCATTATTTACATAATTATCTGGGGGTGCATGTAAATATAAAATAAACTTCACATAGGAGGGTAATGGATGTGCACACCAACTTTCCAAGCACTTAGAGAAGGAGGTTAGCTGCAAGGTACTGGTACGTATGCTCAACCATTAACCTGAGTGAAAAATTTTGAGAACAATTTCGTAATGAAATGATTTGACCCACCTGTGCCGGCAGTTGTTGGAACTGTGAAATAAAAATCAATATTCAAGATGAGGTTTATGTTTAAAAACTGTATATTTCTGTATGTTAATGTTAATTTTGTGCACTGGATTTAAACACCTGGACCGAGATGCTTGAAGCATGATTAGCTAATAGGCATTGATAAGTCGTATTAAAACCTGAAGGTTGTCATGGTATTTAACCTGGGTTAGTGCTAACCATGCTTTGAGCATTCCATCTTCCACATTTGCAAATCACAATAAGACTCAATGAAACCTAACTTTCTGCCCTCATGTTGCATGTCACAGTGAGACATGGGGAGTCTCAGATGAGGGACTATGAAGAGAGGCTGTGAAGTAGGATTTTCTGAGTGCTATTTTACACCAAGAAGAGAGAAAACTGGAAGGAACCACCATGGAGAGGTAGGAACTGTGAGACTAGGGACAATATACATAATTTAATACACAGGAAGCCAGATGTCCCTTGATGCCCCCTCACCCTCCACTCTAGTCACCACACCCCTCTCATATCCACACCACTCAAACCTGTCCCAGACCATCTGAAGGTTGACTCTCTGTTTGGCTGTTTGACTGTACAAATAATATTAATTATTATACATTGGTGTCACCAGCTCGATTTTGATTGGCTATAAGCACTCAGCTAATTTTTGCTAGCTCTGTTTCTCTTACGTCATACCTACAGACCATAGTTTTTATATACCGGTATGTAGAATTGACGTCATACCTACAGACAATAGTTTTATGCATGCAGAAGTGGCGTCAACTAATACACTAACCAGCAGTTTGATCAGTTTTGTCATGGCGGAGTCGCCAGTGCAGCTCAGGAATATGCATAATAAAACAATTATTGGATTCGGTTTTCGCATGATAGCGATAATTATCAAGGCCTCAGTTTGTGTTATCCGCCTCAGCCTTCGGCTTCGGCAGATAACACAAACTTTGGCCTTGATAATTATCGCTATCATGCTCAACCTCACCCAATAACTGTTAATTCTTACTTGCTATTAAAGGCTTCAGTACTCGGTCCACTGGCATTCCTTTGCCAATAGGTTCATTCACAAAATCCAAGAAGTCATTTTCTGGATGACACAGATATAGATTGGCAGCTTTGGCTGTGTCAATCACTGATCCACCACCGATGGCAAGGAATGAATCAAACTGACCATGCTTGGCAAAATCAATGGCATCCTTAAAACTACAAAAAAGTCTATTAACTAATGATATTCGATTGCCCACAATTTAAACACATAATAACAAAAATTCACTCTGAGAGAGAGAGAAAGAGACTAGAAACCTCTCAGAGCATATTTTGATATATGCTGATCAGGGCTAGAAATTACAAGTGAGTAAATTTGCATAATATACAAAGTAAGCTTAATTTACCTGGTATCTGTTGGCTCAATCCTGACTTTATCATACAGTTCGTATTTTACACCATTGCTTTCCAGAGACTCAATGGCTTCTTTAACAGGAGGCAAATTCACCAGCTAAACATCATTAATATCAAAAAGTACCTTCAGTTACTGCATCATTGAATGTCTAGACTTTCCATGAACTACTTTTACTCTGTTTAGGTTAACAAACAAAATGAAATAGCAGCTTAGGGAAGTTATTGCCAGGTTGAGATAATTTCTTTGGTTTACATAATGGCTAGGTAAGAATATAACATACTGTACCTTTTGATCTGTGACCACACAGACTTTCTTTAGGTCACGATTCTTGAAATCCTGTTCAAATTTTAACATATTAAGAATACTGATGAGCCCAATTGCCTTTCAAAAACTGAAATTGTCTTTAATAACTATATAATAACAATTCGGATGTTGATATCAAGACGACGACGACCATGCTATACAAGAGAAATCACTCTGGAAATACGTGACAAAAAGCAAGCTTACCATGCCAACTTCTTGAGTGACTCCTTCACCATACCGGATACTGGAATTGGCCACCTGATGTTAAACAGATTTTAGTTCAGTTAATTTCTGTCAGTAGTCAGTATATTTCGTAAGAAGGTCAGTAAAAAGATTGTCCAAAAAAGGTCCCTTATTAAGAAGAAGAGTTCATTTTTGTTTTGGCACTCCTGTGAGTCAGCTGATGTGAGTGATCTTAATATACCATAAGCACAAACCTCAAATGCACATTCTTGTTCAATTCGATTGTTTGCAGCAGATGATTCAAGTCTTGGTCCTACAAACAATAATTAACTCTCAGTAAAGTGCTGAAACATTATTTAATTTTCACACCAAGAAACTTCCATTGTCATCAGTATATCATGTTGTTTTTGTTTTGCATAGCCTGTGTGGCCCTTCCCGTTCCTACTGCCTGCCACACAGGTCAGTTTCCTCTCAAGTATAACTCAGTGAGGGTGAATCTCAGAGGATACTTAAAAAAGACTTTTTAAACACGATTTGACTTTTAGTTTTTAACGTACAAAGTAAGGCCGTAAAATAATATATTCAGATGATTGTGATTGGCTAACAGATATTGTGGCAACTTTCTTGTGTTTTTTGCTGTTCTGATACCATCAAGTCTTTGTGTTGGCAGATCAGAAATAGCACTTTTTCACTTTCACAGTGAGTTCTCTTCCACCAGAAAAGATCGGAAAATGCCATCCCTGCAGCTGGCTTTGTAGGGGAGGGGAGGGTGCTCAGTGGACTTGCCATACGGTGCGGAGATGGAAGTGTAGTGTTTTGCTATAGCCCAGTCCCAGCCTTTACTAATGTCCCGGTAAATATTTTGTTCCAATGCATGCAGTATGAAATGACTTCTTTTAAACAACAAACCTGCTAAAAAAGTCTGCGAATGAGCTGGGCATCTGCATCTGATAAAAGCAAACAACATGCAAACGAGTGATGGGTACTATCGGAAAGAAACGCCCCCGTCCCTTTATGATTCACGGAGAATCCACGTTGATTTACGACATGAAAACGGACGAAAATAATAGAAAATGCCACGAACGGAGGCATGTTAAAAATGCTTACGATGCAGCTCCGACAATCCTCATCAAACGCAAAGCTTGTTCCCTGAAAGAAAGGGAAGCCATCGAAATTTCGTTTTATGTTTCCAAGGAGCGCCATACGCAGTAAAGACTGGGTTAAAGAAAACTCATTTCGTTCCCAGTCTACCCAGTGTCTTCTTAAGGAAATTTGAATAGCGCGGTTACATGGCCTGCTAACTCACTCATCAAGATGGCTGCTGTTCTCACCGAGGAACCACGTTTGGAAGACAAAACTAATGAGATGCCTGAGGCAGCCGATGACGAGGTTGAAGACCTTCAGGAAGGCAATGGAGATTCATCGAGTAAGAAGAAAAAAAAGAAGAAGAAAAAGAAGAAAGGTGGGTGTGATTTCAAACAAGTTTATACGGGAAAAAACATAAACTTTGTGATCATGATGCAAATTATGTCGTAATTGTAAAATGGGTCATACAAGCTAAAATTGGTTTTTCAGCCATATACTTTTTAGTCGCGTTTTAGATTTCAACTGCCATCTTTCCTGTACTTCATGTATAACTTGCTTTTTATAGCATGATGCATGATTGTATAATGAGTTTAATTTTTGACACTGAGCTGGATCGGACGTAAACATATGAGTACTAGACACAGATGAAGTGACGTCGTCCTTAGTAAAAATTTTGTTGCACTAGCCAAGCTGTGGTCTGCTTGGTACCCTAACTGAGGGGTGATGTCATTAAAACATCATCGTCGTAATCAATATTGGGCTTTCTCTGTTTTACTCACATCACATCTTAAAGCAAGAAGTGGCCTGTTTGATGCTCTTTGCACTGTGAGTAATCAGGTTAAATATTTTGCCGGAATTTTAGTTGCTAAAAATGTTGCTCTTGAACTTAAAGAGGTGTGTGGGAAGGTGTGCAAAGGTTATTGTCAATCAGTGTTAAGATCATGGACTTTTACCCTTGAACCTATATAATCTGGTGCATTTTTTGTCTGTATATACTACATTCTCTGCTGTACTTAAAAAAAGAAAAGAGATAATAGTAATATAATAATAAGACTTGCATAGTGCATGTACAAAATGCTCTATGTGCCTTACAATAAACTGGAAGCTATTGACTATATCCAGAAGCATATATATATATGCTTCTGCTATATCACAATAAAAGAAGATATAAAGAGAGAGATAAAATAGAAGTAATTTGCAGTTCCTGGGCCTGGTTGTTCAAAAGCCGATTAACGCTAATCCAAGATTAAAAGTTAATCAAGGAGGTTATTTCTCTATCCCCAAACGTTGTTCAATGCTGATATTCTGCAAAATGTTAGATTAGAGGAAGTCAATCCTGAAAAACAAAGAGCAGCGGAAACGACTTTCATTCAAAAGTTAAAAACTGCAACCAAAGTTTACACTAATCCTGGATTAGGTTAATCGGCTTTCGAACAACCAGGCCCAGAATTTTCCATACCTCCCCCACGGATGGTAAATGGAAATTCCAAGGGGGGGGGGGGGAGGTTGGCAAAAGCAAATGCTTTTAAAGAAAAGGGTGGAGCTAAATTGGAATTTCCAGGTGATGTTGGGGGGGGGGGGTATGGATATTTTCTGGAACCATATAATACAGTTATACAGTCATTTATTTGTGAACAGATTTCAGTTCTTGTGTGATAGCCATTTTCATTCTATCATAGAAGGCAGGGCTCAGACTCAAAATCTCCAAGGAAAACCCCAAGCCTTTAGTGACAGCTGTGAAATCATATTACAGCTGTTCAAGATTGTTTAGTCCTGTAGTATTTTTCCATGGGTGTCTTGATTTTATCATATGTTTATTTTAAGTTTTGTAACATCTTTGCCAGGTGGTGGAGAACAAACCACAGAGATCATAAATGGTGAAATGAATGGAACCATAACTAATGAAAAGACAGTTGTAGCTGCAGAAACAGAGAATGGAAACCAAGAAAATGATGCAGGCAAGTCAACCCACCTTTGATTAATTTATTTTAAAGGTTGAATTTCTAAGTAAACCCCACAATGCATTGTGTGCTTCACCCCCCCCCCCTCCCCCGTGGAAGGGTTTTGTGGGCTTGCACCCTCCAATCCATCCAGAAATTCCAACTTACTCCATGCTTTTGCCACCCCGCTTCCCACTCCTTTCATCGTCCATGGGGGTGTATGGGTATTTTCCAGAAATGTGCATTCTCCAAATATACTGTAAGTCCTGGCTTACAGACTTTCTGGTCAGGTTAAGATGTTAGGGCTTTACCTCCATGTTGTCAGATTGTGCTGATGGACGGGAACAAGAGAATGATTCAGCAGCTCCAGGGAAAAAGAAGAAGAAAAAGAAGAAGAAGCCAACAGGAGCAAAATCAGGAGATGCACAGGGTACAAAAAAGGATTTCATCTGCTCAGTAGTATTTGAAATGTCAATTAATTACATTTGACAATTTAAAGCATCTTTGCAAAACATGCATTAAATCCATTGGCTTTTGCTTCACTTCAAAATCTTAATGTGTTTTTTCATCTTAAATTTCCTCAGCACACTGCACTTTAATTTCTGTCAAGCCTTTGTGAAAACGGGAAAGTCATCAGAAAACTTTGCAGAATACTAACAAATTTGGTTTTGTTGCTTAAATAAGCAGATTCTTCTCAGGTGGCAAAGCAGCAACAGACTGATCCTCCAACTGTGCCAATATCTGAACTGTTCCCAGATGGCAACTTCCCAACAGGGCAAATCTTGAGCTACAAAGACGAGTAAGTGACACCACTTCTGGAATAATTTTTGTGTCACTGGTTCTATCTCTTTGCGAATTGAATTATTAACATATTTATCTGCTGTTGAATTTAGGGAACACCGTAGTTTGTAAAATATTTATGAAAAAAGAACCAATCCTAACCTCACAACACCAGCTTTTCTCCCAGGAATGTGTCATCTTAATCAGTGATTCCTTTGCCCCACCCACAAATTACTCTCACTTGCATGAACCTGTGTGATCCTGTTTACTTCCCTGTTTTGGCTTATGCATCTAAGAGCTAAGGTTAGTTAATATTTTGCTTTGTTCTATGGTATAATGATAAGAATTTTGGTGTCTTTTGCTCTTTCTAAGCAATCTATGGCGTGAAACCAATGAGGAGAAGAGAGCTCTGGATCGCATGCACAATGATATCTATAGTGATGTTAGACAAGCTGCGGAGGCCCACAGACAGGTAAACATCACAACCATTTGTGATTCTTCCTTCACTATCAGTATTGATTTTTTATCAGACCAGACAAAAGGAATGAAGCTAGGAATGATTTTTTGGAAGCCCTAAAGATGGACATTCATGTCAAATTTAGTTGTTTTTTAGTCTTTTTCCTCCCACTGCCCTCATCGTTAGTGTTTTGGTGTAGTTTTTGTTATTAATCACTCACAAAGCAGATACTTGAGTAATTATTATTGGCTTAATCCTTAAACAAGTTCACCTTTCGTTTTTAGTCTGTAAAAGTTCATTAAAATAGACAATGCCTCACTAAGTAACCAGTAACTGATGTTATGGTTTTGATTTCAGGTTAGGAAATACGTGCAGGGTTTTATCAAGCCTGGAATGACCATGATAGAGATTTGGTAAATTAGTTTTCCATGAAAGTAATAAATCTTTGGTCACACAGATGTAGTCAGCCGCAGTTTATCCCTCTTTGGATCATGTTCATCTCAACTGTTGGATGCTTATAATAACTTGTGTGGATTTAAATATTTAAATGTTGTTTTTGTAATAACAAGTTGTTTTTTTATTTTCTTTTTGTAGTGAGAAATTGGAGGCAGCATCTAGGGCATTAATCAATGAAAACAAACTCAAAGCAGGTAGTCAGACTGTTTTATCATGCAGTAGTTCATGTTGTAAGTCATTCTCACTAGAGATTTAAAGTACAGAATTGGAAAGCCTTTTGAACTATTTCACGTGCCTTTCACTTTGCTTCCTCACAGACCCAGGGGCAGACAGTCGAAATGGGACAATTAAGGGATGAGTGAAGGTTTACAAGATGGGCGGGAAACTTTCACTGCCCCTGGGCCTCTGAGGATGTTCATTTTGCTGACAGTGTTATATACACTGTATTTATGTATTTTATTACTGCTGTTGTTGTTTGTCTGGTGTAGTATCTTTAAAAATGAAGAATCAATTTTCTCTGACTATTCTTAACTGTAACCCATAACAACCCCAAAATGTTCAGATGTTCTTGAGTTTTTTTATTTTTTCATCCAAGGTTTGGCTTTTCCCACTGGTTGTTCTCTGAATCATTGTGCTGCTCATTACACACCTAATGCTGGAGACAAGACAGTGTTGCAATATGATGATGTATGCAAGATTGACTTTGGAACACATGTAAATGGTAAGACAAGCTTTCTTGAAGTGTTTTAATTTCAATCTGGTTGCAATTCTGTTGTTAGAATGCAAGCAGTCTCTTTTTTGCTCTAAAATCTGTGAAACAAATGCGATATATGGGTGGCGAATCTGTGGTGCCCACAAAACCACTGGCTTGTGGATTCGCTGTGTGCACATCATGTTTGTTCCACAGATAGACCACTCGTAGTCTATTCTGTTGATGTCTCATTTTGGTAGAGAAGTGCTACAAATACATGTTGTTGGATGTTTATTCTCCAGATAAGAGTCACTTTTCATTTGGTAGTCTGTAATTACACTATTTGTTGTTTTTCAGGAAGGATAATAGATTGTGCATTTACTGTGTCATTTAACCCAAGATATGACAATCTGCTTGCTGCAGTGAAAGATGCAACGAACACTGGAATCAGGGTAAAATGTGTATCCATTGTAAACATGTATTGCTAGAATGACATTGAATCCTGTGATCATGGATTCATGCAGACACTTTTGAAAGATGACATGTATTTTCAGCCAAAGGGCGCATATAACAAATATGTTCTGACTACAGCCCTCTAACGTTCCTTATATGAAAGAAAATTCTTTTACTAAGATGTGAAAATGCCTTTGTGAGTAGACACCTAAACTAGATTGATTGTTGACTATCTGGGGGAAAAACTTCTGATAAAGCATTTTTAAACTGAGTGATGTAAAACCAAAGCCAAAGTAATACCAGGCCAATGACAACTTCAATTCACTTCAGAAAGTTACATCAGTTTTCCTATCCAATTATAGATCACAGGGAACCCAAAACTGAAGCAAACTCAATTTTCTTTAATACTAAAATGACAACTGTAATGTTTGACTTTGATCTCTCTCTTTGTGGTTTTGAACAGGAAGCTGGAATAGATGTGAGGTTGTGTGATGTGGGAGAAGCCATTCAAGAAGTAATGGAATCTTATGAAGTTGAACTTGATGGAAAGACATACACAGTGAAGCCTATTAGGAATCTGAATGGTCACTCCATAGCACCTTACAGAATCCACGCTGGGAAAACAGTGCCAATTGTCAAGGGAGGGGAAGCCACCAAAATGGAGGTACAATTTGAATTTGTGGATGTTTTGCATCAATGATGAATGTGTAGGAAATTGTACAAAGGAACAGTCAGTCAGTATACAACAAAAGTGGTTTTCATGAAATTCATTTCACCATCATTTAACAGCAGCTATTAGAACCCCTTGATCAAGATATGATTACTATTATCCATGAGCTGTGTAAACTTTGAAATTACAAAAAATTATAATATTCTGAATTGATTGTTAGTTAAACTTGCATAAAGCAGGAAGCCCCCATCCATTTAACAAGACAATCCTCTTTGATTAACCACTTAAATGACAGTACTAACTGTGGTAACGTTTCGGTTAATCTTCAGGAAAACGAATTCTTTGCTATTGAAACATTTGGCAGTACTGGCAAGGGTATAGTTCATGATGACATGGAGTGTTCACACTATATGAAGAACTTTGAGGTTGGACATGTTCCCTTGAGGTAAGCACACATTGTGAACAATACAAAGGTACTGTGCATGCATGCGCCAGCCACATCAAGAATTTCAAAATACTCTAGTGCCAAATTTACCCTGTTTTCTCCTCCCATCCAATATATTACATGTTAGGGTTGTATAGTGTTTTCAAACAGGTTGGCCTTCTTTGCTCTACCTTAACTGCAATTACTGTATGCTGGAATGGAACCCTCCATCAACTAAAAGGGTCAAACCACTGTGTTGTCACGTGTGTCCACCGGAGGAGTCAGACAATTAGTGTTGATTCTTGTGTACCTACAAAATAGCAGGGGCCAAAAGCTGTTCTACCCAAACAATAGCTGATTTTCAGTTGAATAAAAGTATACGTTTGCCAAAACATAATACCGTGTTTTGTAACGTGATCGCGTCTTCTCATCTTTCTTAATTCCAGTTTTTCTCTCTTTCCTGTTGTTTGTCATTCCTTGTCTTCCACTTTGTACAAACCACAAACTCCGCATGGTGTTACATCAGTAAGGTGTTGTGGGGTTTCTTTGTTAGGTTACCCCGAGCCAAACAGCTTCTTAACGTGATCAACGAGAACTTTGGAACTCTTGCATTCTGTAGAAGGTGGTTGGATCGTTTGGGGCAGGTAAGGGCATCACAATATGTACTCTAATTAGGCATATCTGATATCCAAACAGCAAGAGGCAGGTTGGAAAACGAAGACGCAGTAGAGTTCTGTTTTTAGCTACCCTCACTGTTTTAGTATCCGTTATAACACTTTTGATATTGTTTAAAAGGTTTTTCAAACCACTGATAATTATTCTTCAGCAAATTCAAAGAAATGTTTCACCAAACGTTATGATACTTACCATCCGGCCTTCACGACAGTGATTTGCTTTGGTTTTTTTGGTGTTGTTGTTTGTTTGTCGTAAAAAAGTGAATCTATTTGTAGCGAGAACACACTTTGTATCCTAAACTGAACCTTGTTTTTGCCTTGCAGACAAAGTATCTTCTTGCTTTGAAGAGTTTGTGTGATTCTGGAGTGGTTGATCCATACCCTCCTCTTTGTGATGTCAAAGGATGTTACACGGCCCAGTTTGAACACACCATTCTACTTAGGCCAACGGTCAAGGAAGTGATCAGCAGAGGGGATGATTACTAAGATAGTATAGGCAAGGATTATCCCTGGCTTCTAGTAGCGTCGTACCATCAATCTGCAAATATTTCCCCAAAATTCGTTTTGTACAATCCTTCCAGAATTCTCATTTCTGTAGAACGTTACTTCCTGGTGTGTCCAATTTTGGTATCCACTTTAATTCCAGCCACTCCCTTGTTTTTATGTTCGTTCCGCTGTCTTAGTTTCATGGGGAAGTACGTTAAGTGCCGCGAAATCTCGTCCGGTTTAGTGGAGTCATCAGTGTATTTGTAATAATATTGGATAATATTTTAGTGTTGAGTGCAGTAAAGCTAAAAACGGTATTCGGGCAATTAGAAATAAATAGTGCTATTGCAAGCAAAGATAGGAAACGTCCTTCATTTTCGCCTGGAAGGGTAATGCTTTCGGTTTTAGTGCGTTTCACCTCGCCTTAAACAGACCAACCTAAAGTTGCAAGCCAGGTTCTATGAGGGGTATAAAACAGTTGAGTTAGAATTACCTTGTGTCTATGTTAGGTCATAATTAAATCAAAGATGCTTTGCAGCCATATCAAAATATCTAACCTTTTGGTCTTTTTGTAAATTAGTGCATCAAAGTGTATTTTCTTGTAACCATAAAAACGAAATCAATTCAACCTGTGTTCGTGTCGTCTGCCTGCTTGTGTGTTGCCCGAGTCCCCATTCCTGTGTTAAATTTACGGGAAAAGAAAATGATATTTCTGTGCACCTACTTCTTTAAAAATTCTTCACACCCACAGAAGTCAAAACTTAACTTACCTGACCACAATGAAATCGCAAATTTCTTTCCCAATAAGCCATCTACTAGCTTAAGACTACACCCTCAACTCTGATCATAAAAGACAAGGGAACCGTTGCCTTGTATGTAATCCACATCACAAGGCTAGCGCTCTGGTGACAACGAAGAAAATACCCTTTGCACATACAAACAATAAAAGTTGCTTTCTGACCAAAATGGAGAAAATTGAGGTACTTTACCAATTCCTATACTTTCAGTATTCCTGTTGTAATTTCTCATGAAAAAACGGTATTTTCTCGGATTTTTAGCGCGCATAAAGAATGGAAGTGTTTGTGAAAAACGCAAGGGCTCACGTGGCCAAGGGAAAATTCAAACAATAGACATTGCTTCATTAGCAACATGGAGCAAGATTCAGGTACTTTCGCGTAAGATGCACAAGACCACCTTCAAGCTCATTAACCAACTTCTACTGTTTAATTATTCATATCGTTACTTCTATTTTCACATGGAGATTTTCTTCATTTTTTCTAGCCCGCGATAAAAGAAAGTAACCACATAAATATATGTGATACAAATGAGAGCGCTAGAGCTCTTGTAATAAGACAGAAAATCTCCTTAGAATATTCAAACAATAGAAATTGGTCAATGAGCAAAATTGAGCAAAATTGAGGTACTTTGGTAAAGGGGCTGGAAGTCAAGTTTTAAGCTCATTAAGCAATTTCTATTGTTTCAATATTCATATCGTAATTTCTCTTTCAAAATCAGGATTTTCTTGGATTTTTGTTGCTCGCTATAAAAAAGGGGATGAAATGAACATGTGGTCCAAGTCACAACGCTAGAGCTCTTATACTAACGGAGAAAATCGCCTATGAATATTCAAACAATAGAAATTGGTCAATGAGCAAAATGGAGCAAAATTGAGGTACTTTGGTAAAGGGGCTGGAAGTCAAGTTTTAAACTCATTAAGCAATTTCTATTGTTTCAATATTCATATCGTAATTTCTCTTTCAAAATCAGGATTTTCTTGGAGTTTTCTTGCTCGCTATAAAAAAAAGGAAGGAATGAACATGTGGTCCAAGTTACAACGCTAGAGCTCTTATATTAACGGAGAAAATCGCCTATGAATATTCAAACAATATATAGAAATTGGTCAATGAGCAAAATGGAGCAAAATTGAGGTACTTTGGTAAAGGGGCTGGAAGTCAAGTTTTAAGCTCATTAAGCAATTTCTATTGTTTCAATATTCATATCGTAATTTCTCTTTCAAAATGAGGATTTTCTTGGATTTTTGTTGCTCGCTATAAAAAAGGGGATGAAATGAATATGTGGTCCAAGTTACAACGCTAGAGCTCTTACATTAACGGAGAAAATCGCCTATGAATATTCAAACAATAGAAATTGGCCAATGAGCAAAATGGAGCAAAATTGAGGTACTTTGGTAAAGGGGCTGGAAGTCAAGTTTTAAGCTTATTAAGCAATTTCTATTGTTTCAATATTGATATCGTAATTTCTCTTTCAAAATCAGGATTTTCTTGGAGTTTTCTCTCTCGCTATAAAGAACGGGATGAAATGAACATATGGTCCAAGTTCCAACGCTAGAGCTCTTATATTAACGGAGAAAATCGCCTATGAATATTCAAACAATAGAAATTGGTCAATGAGCAAAATGGAGCAAAATTGAGGTACTTTGGTAAAGGGGCTGGAAGTCAAGTTTTAAGCTCATTAAGCAATTTCTATTGTTTCAATATTCATATCGTAATTTCTCTTTCAAAATCAGGATTTTCTTGGAGTTTTCTTGCTCGCTATAAAAAAGGGGATGAAATGAACATGTGGTCCAAGTCACAACGCTAGAGCTCTTATATTAACGGAGAAAATCGCCTATGAATAATCAAACAATAGAAATTGGTCAATGAGCAAAATGGAGCAAAATTGAGGTACTTTGGTAAAGGGGCTGGAAGTCAAGTTTTAAGCTCA
Organism: Galaxea fascicularis; assembly: GCA_948470475.1. Classification (NCBI taxonomy): domain Eukaryota; kingdom Metazoa; phylum Cnidaria; class Anthozoa; order Scleractinia; family Euphylliidae; genus Galaxea; species Galaxea fascicularis. The sequence goes on from OX419346.1 coordinate 178,886, forward strand.
TTAAGCAATTTCTATTGTTTCAATATTCATATCGTAATTTCTCTTTCAAAATCAGGATTTTCTTGGAGTTTTCTCTCTCGCTATAAAAAAAGGGAAGGAATGAACATGTGGTCCAAGTTACAACGCTAGAGCTCTTATATTAACGGAGAAAATCGCCTATGAATATTCAAACAATAGAAATTGGTCAATGAGCAAAATGGAGCAAAATTGAGGTACTTTGGTAAAGGGGCTGGAAGTCAAGTTTTAAACTCATTAAGCAATTTCTATTGTTTTAATATTGATATCGTAATTTCTCTTTCAAAATGAGGATTTTCTTGGAGTTTTCTTGCTCGCTATAAAAAAGGGGATGAAATGAACATGTGGTCCAAGTTACAACGTTAGAGCTCTTACATTAACGGAGAAAATCGCCTATGAATATTCGAACAATAGAAATTGGTCAATGAGCAAATCGGAGCAAAATTTAAGTACTTTGGCATAGGATGTGCAAGGTTACTTTTAAGCTCATTAACCAGCTTTTATTGTTTTTATATTCATGCCTTTATTTTTCTTTCAAAAAGGGAATTTTCCTCCTTTTTTCTAGCTCATCTATAAGAACGTGATTATATGAATGTGGTACAAATAACAGCGCTACAGGTCTTGTAATAAGGGAAAAAGTTTCTTTCGATTATTCAAACAATGTTCAATGAGCAAATTGGGGCAAAATTGAGGTTCTAAGGCAAAAGATGTGCACGGTTGATTTTTTCTATTTAAAGGGGGATTTTCTTTGATGTTTTGCTCCCATTGTAAAGAATGGAAATGCGTGAATCGGTGAAGTAATCGTGACCGCATTATAGGTCTTGTGACAACGACGAAAATTGCCTTTGAGTGAAATTTTTTCTCTCTGCAGGAATTGTTAGGGAAGGAAGGGAGGGGAGGGTACGTATGGGTAAGAGAAGGTATGGCAGGGTGAACAAGGGCGTGGAATATGTGGGTATGTCGAAAGTCCCTACATAAATATTTGGAAGACGTGAAGGATTCGCGGGGAAGGATTTCTCTGAAAAGCCTTTTCCGATATAAAAGGAACAAAGATCAGCAGTGAGTTCTGTTTTTATTTTCTTTTACAAGCATTTCAACAATTTACAACAACAAAAATAAGAAAGTGACCCTCCAATTCCATAGTGTTTATCCAGCTGGCAGTTAGCCTGAAATAAAAGAAACATAAGCGTGTAGACAGATAAAATAGGAGTGCAGTTCATTTTTACCCGAAAATGTCATGGTTGAGTCATGTTTGTGCATTTCGTCTATTTGTCTTCCTTATTCGGAGTCCGATCTTTTCATCAAATAAACCCGTTAAGTCTGCACCTGCATAGGACACTCGGAGGGGCCTAACGTTCCTCTCCGATATGTTTAAATTCTTTTTCCTCATCCTAATTTTACTTGAATCAGAAAAATTGCCAAACAACAATCTAATGAGCCAATGAACGGTAAAAAATGGACATAAATTATCTGGTCGGGAAGATTTGAATGGTTTGTTAAGTGCAGATGGCGTTGACAGCCTTAGAGACTGGATTTTATAAGTGATAAGCTTAAATTAAGTCTTCTGTGTATACTCACAATTGTGGTATATACGTAGGCATACCGATCCCGCGGTTGTAAAACACAACAGGAATACCACAACGCCAGCGCAAACTATTTCAATGAATGTCAGTAATTCCGCATGCGCCGAATCCTGTGAATCATCACGATTATCTTCCGCTTTTCTTCAGTCAGGTTGGATCTTTCTTTCCTTGTTTTCTTCAAAACCATTTCTTAACAGGGCAACATTATTCCAACGGATTTCTGCGGGCTTTATTAGGAAGTGAGCGGTATTTTAGGAAAGCAAAGGAAAGGAAAGGAAAAAGGAAAGGAGCAAGGAGAGTGAAAACAGACGTGTTACTTTTACAATTCTATTGTGGTTAGATCGGACGTCAGCTTGTAAATGTCCTCCGTGGGGTATTTGTTTCAGTGCCTTGTTGAGATGCTCGAACGCGTTTCGCGATTTTTGGTCCTTTGCCGGGGAAGTGACCGCTCTCTTTTGTTCTGTGACGAAATTTGTTCCGATCTTCCCTTGTAGAATCCTCCTCGCTTGTCTCAGATTCACCCTTATCAGCTGGAAGCATTAAGTCTGCTTGATCTTTACTGCCGGATTGAATCTGAAAATTAACGGCTAGTCCCATCGAAGTAGCTTATCTTCATGTGCTAAATACTTTGAGATGCTTTGCTGTTAAATCTAAATGGTGAGCCTGTCACTAACAATCAAAAGAAGGATAAGTAATGCTTTGGCAAACAATCCGGTTACCAGTAATTCAATTGAAAATGCGTCACTTCCAATGAGGCTGGTGACCTTGAGTTGTACCCCTTTGGTCCCAGTTCCCGCGCGAGCGGCCAAGCACGTCGTTAAAAAATGCTCCAAAGAAAACGATTTTTAAATCAAATTAATTTTTTCGTAAGAAAAACGATCATTTCTTTTACACTTCATTATTCAATAAAAACGCCGACGAAAAATTCATTTTTGTCACACTATTAAATTGAACACCCATGCGCGTGCAAGACGCTCTTGAATGTCTTGAACTCTTAAGCAATGAATGTTCTTTGTCAGAAATTTGTTGCGCTGTTGTCTAGCAACTGCGTCCGTCCTACATTTTGTACATTTTGAGGGAAACCATAGTGTCAATTAAATTATCACTCATATTGTGGTGAAAGATGAATGAAAAGCGAGAGCAGACTCGACCATTACTTTCGGACTTTTCACGTCATCATATTTTTGTGCTATCCGAGGTTTTTTGCGAGGTTTTCGCGAAATCCTTCAGAATCAGTTCAGGCGCGGATCCAAGATTTTTTAATGGGGGGTGGCTGATACAGTCGACCACCAAACTATACTATATTTTTTGGGGCCCATGCATGTATTTCCTTTTTTTCAACGTATCGAGGATCCCCCTGGATCCGCCCCTGTCAGTTTGGTTCGAGGTTACAGCAATACAAACGAAACCAATTTTTCAGAGGGACGCATGCAAATATTTATTCTTTCAATTAACAGTAAACCTGCGAAAAAAAATTACGCATTCAAAGAAAAAGCTGTGGTCGAATCAGTTGAAATCAGTGGGATAAGACTCTATACAAGAGTAGCTCCTACCTTTGCAACTTCTGAACACAAGAAAACCGAGTAGAAACAATACTTTCTTCCTTTCCATTTTAGCGTTGAATTAACGCATGCGGATAATCCATCGCAATTTCGAGGGAAAATAAAAAACTTTCGTTACAAAGGCGCAGTTTATTTCAGCTCGGGCACTCTGACGCGCGCAAATTTCCAACATAAGTAACGCAAAATCTCCAAGTAGACATTGTCGCAGAACCGTAACAGATAGCTCATACGGATTCAAAGTCAAATTTGTCTTTAAGAGTTGGTGAATGTCTGCTATCCTATCTACAAGAACATACTTCACTATGAAGACAGTTCAGGTCTACCTGAAATGTAAGCCACGCCGGTCATCTTTTTTTCCAGACCAGAACTATTGCTCTTCTGCGCATGATTTTTCACACTTATTCATTCCTTTCAGCATGCGCATGCGTGGCTACATAGCCTCATGGACAGTCGAAGAAAGTGGGGGACACTACAGTGGTAAGAACTTAAAGAAAAACCTCAAGAAAGGCAGTGACGTCAAAATTACCGTGTTTCAGTTAACACATATCACAGAAAAAATACTTCATTTAGTAGAACTACAAGAAATATTCTTGGTCTTCCTCGGTATCTCCTGAAATTTACTATGAGAGTTGGTGTGAATGTCCTGATGCATTAATGGCGACATTAATTTTGTCACGTGACAGCTGAATTTTTCTTCACCTGGCATCAGTATTGTCAAAAGTTTACTGAATTGATTTGAACCTAGTGTGAGTGTTATAAGGAAAAATTCCTACAATAGTCTCGCCTCAAATCTGGGAGTTGCAAGTCATCTGTCATGCTAACTAACAGCACTAGTTTGCCTCTTCAACAGAAACGTTAACTCAAAATTGAGTTACAGTAAAGTCAACTTGAAGTACATTCAAAGCAACCTGCTCAGGTATAGTCCATGTGAAGCCTCTTGTTTATTCACCCATTTGTTGGTCAGTTTATCCTTTATGCATCTGACAAAGCAAGAAAAAAGAAGGCCTAAAAAGATATCAGGCTTTAAGCTTTCTGGATATTTGAGTTTTAAAATCTGCTGGAACCTGTCTATAGATACATCTACCACAAAACTGACAGTAAACATTTAATGGTTGTTATTGCTGCATTCTTCAAAATAAGATACATCTTTTGTGAGCAAAATCTTGAAATGTGAAAGTTAAAATGAAATTTGTTAAGAAGTAGTTCTTTCTTTTTCAAACAGCAAATCTAACAATCTAAACCTGAACTTAAGAGAATGAAGATTATCAAGACAAATCAAACCACTTATGTTCTCACAGGTGTTCTTCTGAGGCCGTACTCTGTATACACTTGTGAAACTACAACTCCTGCAAGTGCAACACAAGATGCTATGCTGCCATACACAACAGACACATGAACACTCTTGGTGTACCAGTTTGAATAAAAGCCAAGACCAAGGGTGATGCAAGCGACAATGAAAACTAAAGAACCACAAACAGCATGTAGCTGCTTCAACTGACTGGGCTTCAATTTCTTTGCAAGTGGAAGCTTGGAGTACATAACACCAACACCCTGTAGAGACTGTAGACAGATTAGAATAACTGTGCTAAGCCCCAAAAGTCCATGCCAGCTTTTAAAATGAGGTTTGTTATACATATTCTTGTTGGAGTAGATTGCAGCAAATCCTCCCAGTGCAAAGACCACAGCTGATGTTTGTAAGATCCAGTGGAAATTGACCTTAGTGGCTCGAGGTGAAGACAAGATTAGAGAACTTTGTGGTGAAAACATCAGGATCGCCTCAACCATGAGGAAGGCAAACTGAAGTTTAATAAAGATGGAAAAAGTTACGGATAGCTATTCAATCAAGGCATAAAACAAAATAGTTTCCTCAAAACTGAACAACATAATGACAACATCTTTTATTTAAACACGGTGGGTTTTAAGGCTAATATAGCTTACTGAAGTTTAATTAAGATGGAAAAAGTTACAGACAGCAGTTCAAGCAAGATGTAAAACAAAATAGATTCCTTAAAAGTGCATGTGCTAAGGTTTAAATTAGTTTTTGATATGAAATTTTTCTATCTTGTTTGAACTTGAATTTTCTTTGTTACAGATAACATCAACATTAAAACTATAACGAGTAGGAATAGTCCATCTAGTTTGAAAAATTTGACCCAAAAATAAAATTGTGACACAACTGGTACATACCACATGACAGGAAATACTAGGAGCCAAAAAATTTCGTGATTTTGGGAGGGTATAATTTGTAATACATTATTTTCATTAATGCGGAGGACTTGTAGATTTTAGCTAACTTCCTTTTTAATTTCCTGTAGTAAGGTCTGTTGCATGAAATTGCATACTCACACTGAGGACCATAAGGGTAGGGTGCCAGGAAAAAAGACCTGAAAAGGAACAACATAAACTAGCTTACAGATGAACTAATGATTTTGTCGAGAACTGAAAAAGTATGTAGAAATAAAACAAATTTCTACTCAAAGCAAACCAAGAAATCTTAAAACTGAAACAGTTAAGTGCAAGAAACCATGTACGACAGTCAAACCAACTCAATAATTTGGTATTATCAACAGAGTTGATAAATGTAAATTGACCACCGTACAGGGATTCTAAAAGCTGACATTTCAAGCGTTAGCCCTTCATCAGAGCGAATCCAAACGAATAACAGATATAGAAAGATTAAATTTTCCTGGAGTTTCACAGGCAAGTTGTGATCTTTCACAGCAAACCATTGACCTTCAAATTACTGGATCAGGAGCTCTACCACTGAACCATGGGAAACCTGTGGGAATTGGGTCATTAGGATCAATATTATTGATGTCAATCTGATATCATACTGTAGGACTTCCAAACATCATCTAATACACTTTAAACAGCATGACACAAGCTGTGTCCTCAGCCTCGTAAGACTTACAAAAATGCATATACTCATCATTGCTCTGTGCTTACAAAAGCTTAAGTTATCAGTGTTAATAAGAAAGTAAAATCATTTTGCACTTGTGATGGTTCACACTTAGCTTAGCATATAAAAAAAGTAAACTTTTAATGTAGTACAACAGATTTCAATAATTATTATTATTGTCTATAAGCTCGTTCTTCAAGCAGTAAGCTTATCGGAAGTTTCTTCTCCACACCAAGCCGTTGGTTTATAAATGATCAACTCTCTTATAAATCGTTTTGAATGAATAATTACATTACATTTGTACTGCGTCATATTTCAAGATTTATTACACTCATTTTGAAATCACTCGTCATTCATGAAATCTGATTGGCTTCCAAAAGTGCAATTTATGTTCAAATTGCACCATTTTTTGCTCTAAAGAGGGTCGTACAGGGGGGATCTCTCGCACAGTTCACGAACAGAAAAAACAGCGAATCATGGATCACGGATATCAAAATTTCATTTTCCCGAATCACGAAAATAAACAAGTCAGCTACTTTTTTTTCATAACCTTTTCTTACACGCTGGAAAGAGTGTTTGAAGAAAGCAAAATCGTGAAAGGATAAGTAATGGCTGCCTATCGGAAATCACATACCTAAAATCACTCTCGATAGACTACTCTGACCATTCGTCCACTTCGCGTTTTAACTGCCCGAAAAAAAACCAAATCGTCTCAAGTCACGCAGAATATAGCAGTAAAATCACGAATATTCAAGTTCTTCACGGGTCACGCAAAACCTTAAGGTCACGGATCACGAAGAATACTTTATTAAATTCATGTTTCACGGAAAATGAAATCAGCTAATCACGCATCACGAGAATATCCCTTACGATCCTCTCTAAATCACACCTTTTTTTAAGCCCATCTAAATTCAAAACTGGTTTTCCTGAGGTGAACATTAAATGAGCTTAAATATCAATATCGCCAAAAAGCTGTGTGATTTCAAAATGGGTGTAATAAAGTGGTAACTTACTGGTCCCTGGTTGAGCCAGCCATATCACTACCAAAGGGAGTCCCACAGCAATGATATGAACCATAATGAATACAAGACTCCTCTGAACGTTTCGAGTTTGCGTTTTCCCTGAATAATCCACTCCAGCTGTAGTTTCCTCTATGATCAAGTCTTCTTTCATAGCTGTCTTTGGTAACCAGGCCTTGTAGTTAAAAGTCCATACAGGCCTTTCGGTCCTCGCACATGATTTACAGAGAACGGTGCCACAAACAAGTTGGACAGAGGGGATACCGACCCATATTTAGTATATTCTAAGGTTTCTTAAAATTCAGAGGAACTTTCTCGTTTCTTGATCAATTAATTAGGCCATGATAGAAGAGGAAATTACCCAAGCTCACTTAGGGGTGGGTCATCCGAGAGAGCTAACTTATGCACCTATCAATGTTAAGCCGCAGCGGGGAAAAGGCCGGGCATAGGCGGGGGATTTGACCTCCCTTCAATTTTTCTGTTTAAATGCCCAACCCCAGGGATGTTATCATTGTTCAAAGGGGTATAAATTCCCAACTAACGGTTAAAGTCAAATGTCTCATAGGGGTGTTTTGAACGTGTGCGAGGATCTGTGGGCCGGACGGAGACACGGATGGGAAGGCAGATGAGGTTGTTGATTGACTTACAGCAGCCAGATGTCTCCTGCACTCAAGTGCCTCCCATCCAATGGTATCTCTCATTTGTGTTACACTGATGTATCTCGAATGATCCCCAGTGACGAACCTCAGGGCACTGCGTTGTACCGCTTCGATATATACGATATCTCGTAGGGGGGCCCACGCAGGTGTGCATATTCAGCTCTTGGTCTGACTAGGGAGTTATGAGCCTGTTCTTTGACCTTAGAGCTACAGTGGGAAACATTTCGGCGCAAGAGCCCCAAGATTTTTGTCGCCTTTGCTTTAAGCTCTCCTAAATGACTTTCCCACTGTAGGTCGTCCTGTATGATTATGCCAAGATGTTCGCGGCTGGAGATATTCTTTAGTTTGTGTTTCTGGATGTAGTAGCATGCTGGTCGGTCCACGGTAGAACGTGTGATGGTCATGTTGTTGCATTTGGTTAAGTTAAAGTTCATTTGCCAGGTATTTGACCAAGTTGATAATCGTTCGATGTCGGTTTGGAAAGACGAAATATCATCTTGAGTAGTTATTTCCGAGTACATTACTGCATCATCTGCAAACAATTTGATATTGGAATGTTTGGTCTTAATTAACTGAGGGATCGGGGAGAGGGGAAGGGGGAAGAGAGAGAGAGACTGAAATTTCATCTTCTTCCCTATCCTCCCCACTCTCCTGTTTTTATTTCGCCTCTCGATTCAGCTGAACTGTAATGATAAAGATCAGGTACATGTTCCTCAGTAAAAGAATGTATAGAAACCAGACTAGTATTGTGGAATAAAGGGAAACTTATAGGCCTGCTGACTTTAGGAATTTAGTTTTAAAAACATACTATAAGTCTGGAAAATTTGAGAGAAACGAACATGTCAAAGGAATATAAATTTGCATACGATTTGTTTTGTAAACAAAACCTAACAAAGCTACAATAGCTGTCTCAACACAGCAGTGAATAATTCGGTAACGCGGTTAGGTAGTTCCCACACCCGGGAATCTGTTTTGGTTTTAGGAGATAATGGTCGCGAAATTGAATATTTTTTTGCTTTATTTCCAGAAACCGGGCTTATCTGAAACAGAGCTGGTGACTAGAAAGAATGCTTGATCGCCGAATAGAAAGAATAGAAAGCCATTAAAAGGTTTTGTGTCAATTTCGGCGTGACTGATTGTAGCAAGCCATGGCCCTTGCAAATAGCGTTCCAAGGTTATTTGTTTCGGTAGCTCTGTTTTCTCTCCAAAGCCTTTCACTCAAGCAAATCCAGTCACCACTTCAAAATAAGAGCCACATTTGATCACTCTGGTGAATAAGCGAGAATTATTTCCTTCGCTTGAATGTTAGAACAGGTAATCACAAATAAAGGAAGAACAACAGGGTGATATGCGTTACGCTGTGATTGGACAGACTGTCAGAGAATGGATCATTTCAGTGATCCCTTAAATTAATACAAGTTGTTTCGAGCTGACAAGATTGTTGAACTTTGTGCCATTGGAGTCTCTTGCCGTTTCAGCCTAACTTTCTTAATACCGAACTTTTCGGATTGAAATCGCTTAGAGTATAATGGCGTTTTTCCAGAAGGCAAAAAGGGACAGTCTCCCACCAGTTGACAGCGCACACTTATGCCCTGTGTGTAACGAGGAGTACGTGGAGGAACCAAAACAACTTCCTTGCTTGCATACAATATGCCAGGACTGCCTGTCTGACATTGCACTAAGCAAAAATGCACTCAAAATCTTCTGCCCCATCGACAATCAAGAGCTACCACTTCCGATGGGTGGAATCGCGATGTTACCGACAGACTATCGCCTTATGCGTCTTATGGAGGAGAAGGGCGGAGGGTTGAAACCAAAACCACCAACTGGACGAAAACCTCGAGAGCCTAAAAACAAAACAGAGCGATCAGAGCGTAGGAAATCAAAAAATGCAGACGTCGAAACGGGCCCCTCTCTAGAGGAACAGGAACAGCGAATGAGAAAACAGGCGGAGGAGATGACGCAGAAATTGAGAGCGCTGCTCGATGAGAAAGAAAAAGAACTGTATAAAAAAATCGACGAAGCGATCGCCAGAGAAAAACGCAGCTTAGCAATGAATGACTCAACAGATGAAGGAAAGAAACCGGCTATTTTTCTCCTGGATCTTACTCCCAGCCGCAAGATAATACAGACTATGAAAGAAGAGGGACTGGCCACGATTCAAGGCAATCGGAAGGCCCCTACCCTCCTGAGTGAACTAAACACAGCTGGTATCACTCCATCAGCATCAATCAAGAACACTGCCCCAACCGTAAGTTATCGCGATGCAGCGGAAGTAATCTGCACTCTGAAGGCACCCTTAAAGTTCAAGAGCATGTTCAATCCTGGAGCTGTTGCTTCCGGTAAAGATGGCCACGTTGCGGTCACTGATTACGGTAACGAGTGTGTCTGGCTGTTTAATCCGGATGGATCATTCCTGTGTCAGGTAAAGCAGACTTAAATTTGCTTGTCTCCTTTGAGAAAGTCATCTATCCTCTATTTGAATCAACGGCTGTTGTGCTCGAGGAGTGCAGGCTGATTTTAACTCATGCGCGCTCTTAAGTAACTTTATAGTAATAATATAATAATGTAATAATGTTTAAATGCAAATGTCCTTTATTTACCCACCTATCGCATATAAGCGTAGGTTCATTTAAATGCAAATGTGCCGAAGACCAGCGACACTAGGGGTGGTCACAGCCGGGGTTTATTACGTCCCTAGTGGTCCTTTAACGTCCCACAAAATCAACCATGAAGAGCTGTGATACGGGCCCTTCGGTTTATCGGCCTTATCCGAGAAGAATTTAAAGACCCTGAGTGTTGGTACCGCTGGGGCTTGAACCCGCGACCTCCCGTGGTGCTCTACCAACTGAGCCAACCGATCGGCGGTTACACTAAACACGCTGTGAAGAAAAAACAGACCCGAGTTTTACATTTTTACTGAACTTTCGAATATGGTGCGAAAACTGCCAAGATTTGGCACACAGTTATGCAAAGTTAGCCTGTCTCCGCCTGAAACACATTTGCAGTCGAACCAGACGAGCAACTTTTGTTTGTTCCAGTAAACTTGCACCCAGATCTCACATCGTAACAAATCAATGCATGAACTGAGATCTGGGTACCAAGGCCATCATTTACTACGTCCATAGGATGATAACTCGTACAACTGTGTAAACCAAGCACCGTTAATTTGTTCTTTTATTTCAGCTTGGTGAGGATGATAGTGTCGAAATGGAATCCCCTGATGGAGTATTCTTTCTCCCTGACAATAACATCGTGGTTTCGGATGGCCCCCTGGATGGCGCCCAAACCCTTCAATTGTTCGACACCTCTGGCAAGTTCATACGCTGTCTGGCTGAAGTCGATGACGACGAAGACATCAGCTTCAGCAATATCTCTGTGGACAACACAGGGCGCATTCTTGTAGCTTGTAATGGCGGCCGTCCTTGTGTTCAAGTATACACTAAAGATGGCGATGAATACGGTCTTGACATGGAGCTGGGTGAGGGAGAACTCGTGAGCCCAGCGAAAGCAATATTCCACGAGGGTAAATTTTTTGTTTCTGATTCAGATGGCAAGATAAACGCGACCATGATCAAAGTATTCGATGCAGAAGGCACGTTTGAAACTTCATTTGATGATGACAAGTACTGCCTTGGACAGCGAGATAACATGGGGATCGATATTGTTTATCCAATCAGAATGACATTTGACACATCAAACAACACTTTGCTGGCTTATCACGGCATCCCGCGCGAGATTCGTGTGCTACGCGCGGATGGCAGTCAAGTGTCCTCCATGAAAACGGTGGCTGGCGCGAGAGACATCACACTGACAAAGAACAGAAAAATTATAGCAACCTGTGGAGAGGACAGTATTTTGTCGAGAAGCGTCCAGATGCTAAATTTCAACGGAAAAGAAGATTGACTTACTGGACACTTAATTTCTTATAAACAAGCTGAATATTTAAATATATAAAAAAAACAAAAAGTAGTTTGAGGTTACAAAGGGTCCTATCAGTGACCAAGGAGGAGCATGGGATTGATTTCCTAGACCAGCTACACCAAAAACAGCTCTAGCTATTAGAGAATTTAAAAGGGCTACATACATACACAATACATTAAACGCTTAGCTTTTAACTCAGTCATCTACTGATTGAGAGTATTGATAGATCACAACCAGTTGTAAACGGGGCAACGTTTACGAAATCTACGACAAAATGTCTAATCTGCAGGGACCACGCAAGGGGAAGGGCCGGGGGGTCTGGGGCCAGGGGGGGGGGGGGCGTTAGTCGAAGCTCCCGGTAATTACCGGGCCCGTTAAGCAGTTTTGTTTTCCATTCCAGACGGGAGTTTCAAAAGTTGTGAAAATTATGTAGTAAAGTTATCAGCTAAAGAAACAAAATAGACTTCATTAGAGGTCAGAACACACCCTACTTTTATTGAGATTTTGAGTTCAAAATATGGTTTGTGGGCCCGTTAAGTTTCCGGGACTTACGAGAAAGGGGCCCCAGGCACCCCCCTTTTTGTGGAAAAAATAATAAGTTAAGTAAAATACATTTCCAAAAATGAAAAGTGCTTTCACGGTCGGCTAAAGCAGGCGGACCTCGCGGGAATACATCCAAGCCTGACGGAAAAAGTTTTAGAGTCAGCCTCCTCCCTTCCGTTGAAGAGGTGGGAGTGGGCCCTGATCTGAGAACCAAGAAATCCCCATTACATTCTTTATTGCACCCATTTTGAAATCACTCGTCATTCATGAAATCTGATTGGCTCTCAACAGTGCAATTTATTCCCAAATTGCACCATTTTTTGCTGTAAACCCCATCCTTTTTTTAAGCCATCAAAATTCAAACTGGTTTTCCTGAAGTGAACATTAAATAAATATTAAAACTGATAAAAAACTGTGTGATTTCAAAATGGGTGTAATAAAATGGTAATTGAACTTCGTGTCGTGCAATTTTGGTCTAAAATCGTACTTGTGATTTCAAATCGAACTCGCGCTGTGCGCTCCTTCGATTTTGAAATTACGCGTACGATTTCGGATCAAATTGAACTCCACCCAGTTCAATTACCATTACTAAATACAAATAAAGTTCTACAACCCAACTTTGTTATATATATGTATATTAGACATGAAGCGGTGCGTATTTCACAACGAGGGCGAGTTCCTCAAATATAAATATATAACTTAGATTTCTCTGTTTTCTCTCTTACTAAAAAGTGCGATGTATTTTTTTTTCTGAAATAACGATCTCAGCGGCCTATAAAATGCAGTGAATGAATTGCCAATATTACGACTACAAAGTGAATACAGTCAACCTTAAACTGCAAAACACCTTCCGAAAAAAACAAAATAACACAAGCTCTACAGGTCTGAATTACTTGAACATTCACTACAAAAATATATGAAAATATATCTAGTTTAGTTTTATAGCTGTTTGTTTGTTGTGGTAGCTAGTTGTGTGTGCGTGTCAGAGAGGGAGAAGAATTACACTGGACGTGACTAAAATGCTACATAGTGCGTTTTCGTCGTCGTCGCAGTCGTGGTTGCCTTAAGACTCTTATTTATCTCCTACGTCAGCATCTCGGTCTCCAATGAGCCAAAGCAGGTGGAATGCCACGGCCAGGAGCCCGGTACCGAGAAGGTCACCCAGTGCTGTCAGATACGGAATGCAGTAGTTGTCGGGATCTTTGCCTCGCTTCCACATCCAGTGAACCAGCCAATTAGCAGTCAACAGAAGGATAGCAACCTGCAGTGAAGAGATAGAGTATGGGGAGAAGATTTACGAAAACATGTTGTAAAATGCTTACAGTTCCCTGCTATTAGGATTAAGAAAGCTCAAAGTCAAATCAAATGAAGACTGATCCTCGCAGTTGTATGATATATGATTTATTCCATATATATCATGCACAAAGCTCAAAGTATTAAGAGACTGATGTACCTGAATTAAGCCAGCCAGAAGGTAGACTGATGTGAAGATAAGTGTGAGTGTTGTATGTCCTGCCTGTAGTACACGTATGGTGTATAAAAATATCAGATTCCCAGGTAAAACCATAAATAGGAGTACACGGGTTGTTCGTGCATGTAATCCTGTAGTCAAAAAACAAAGATGAGAAACATCAAATGGTGTAAAGTAATGGGCATTGCTGTACAAAGTCCTAAGAAGGGATAAAAGAAATTTGGCGAGTGCACCAGACAGGAGATAGTGTGAAACAGAAGAGAAGGCGGAGGTAAAAGAAAGCTTTTTGCTTTGTCTTTCTTTGTGCTTTGCACATGCCCCTATCTCCCTCCCCATTCTTCCTTTGGTACAAACTGTCAACACATTGGCATTTTCTGTCCATCCTTTGACCTTTTTACGGTTGGTGGGCAATAATAGTCACACCTCAGTAAGCGGTTAAGGTGCTGGGAACATGCTGAACACGGCTGATACCCAAACACGTGTACACCACACCCCAGAAATTCCCTTCCCCAGGGGATAAATAAAAATCCGTCACAAGCTACTACAAGAATCAATAGTGGGCTGACCACCTATGGTGCTCACAAAAACTTCAAATGGCTTCAAAAAGCAACTGTCAGATGGCGCAAACTAGAAATGGAAAAGAATTCCAAGGACCAAAATACCTGAGCCAAAAAATGTGTCAACGCAGCCATGAAATTTACTCTTCTCTTGAACCTGACCAGGTTTGCCAAGTTGATGAAGACCAGTGGACAAACGACTTGCTTGCACAGCCACAAGGTTTCCACCCACACCATTCATAACTGGACTGAACACTGCTATGCCATAATATTTGTCCACAGCAAAATCAAGAATCAACCCCCCGGTGCTGCAAAAAAGAAAAATAACCAGTTAAACACATTGATAACATCCAGTAGCTCTAGACAAAGTTTAGTGACTCGGATAGATGTTTTGTATTGGCCATATTGGCAACATTTACTTCTGTTACATCATTAGTTAATCAAATTATTTGGTTATATTGTAGTAACTTCAATATTGTGGATCTTAGAATTATTTATGCATTTTTTTTAGATTGCTATAGATTTATCTATGTCATATGATTTTTATATCTAGAGTTGGTATACACATTTATATATATTTACACATATATATATTTTTTTCTGGGGGTCAGCTTCTATATGAAGATTAAGTTCTTCCCTGTTTTCACTCTATTTACATTTATACTTTTTTTCTTCCAGTTGTATATGCAAATAAAGTTGTTATAAATGAAAAAATAAAATAAATAAATGATTCTATCTTTTGAGTGTTTGGATGATATACTACACTGTGACCACAGGAAGTATCCACACCTCTCCCACAGAGGGACAGTTGAAATTTTTAAGGGGGAGGGGGTGGTGAAAGGAAACGTTTTTGAAGAAAACCATGGACCTAAATTGGAATTTCTCAAGGTGTGGCATTGGGGTGGGGGTGGGTGTGGGGGAAGGAATGGATATGGATATTTTCTGACACCACATACATGTAATAGAAATCTGACATCACTATATCAATTTTGATGAAGATAACAACTAACCTGCTTATGATCATAGCACTGATTACCGGGGTCCAACCAGTATACAGCACGTCATGAGTAAAGTGGTTTATGTGAGTGATATAGACCCAGAGGGGAAGAATGACAAAGAAACACAAGCTAATAACAGGTGCAATCCAGTGGTGAGTACCACCATCAATATCTGTTGGAAATACATGTAAATACCAATGAAAATATCAGTAAAATTCTGGATGGCTGGGGGCACAGAGGATCTGAGTAAAATTTTATTCAGTTTGGTCAAAGCCACAACAACCTGTTGTAAAACTGGGGTACAACTCACGAACGAGACTATATGAGGCTAAATTGGAATTTCAGGAGGAAAGGGGTGAATCCAAACTAGAAAATATTCTCCATGTTAGGGGTAATTACAGTCGTTTTTGAAGAATACAATCCAAAATGCCATGTTGCCAAATTGAGCCATTTTGTTTGTAAGATACTGGACTTTTATTTTACAGTTAGTAATCAATTTTCTTCAAAAGTATTCTTTTTCCACAGCTTACCAAGACAGCTGTGCAGGAATCTGCTAATTGCAGACAAAAGTGCAAGTGTTGTGAGATCTCCCAGACTGGCAGCAATGGGAGTGGCCACATTATCAGGATTGACACTGCACTTCCTGGAAAATACAACCACTGCAGCCATGATTGAGCCAAGGATGAGGCTGGCAAGCGTTGCTGTGACTAAACTGCTTGCACAGAGGAGCGTGGCATGGTGAATGTTGAATTCTCCATCCAGAATCCACCCCATCATTACAGCTGCAAATGCTGCTAGGGATCCAACTATTGTGGCTTGAACCTACAAAATACACGTAGAGTAATTAAATCAATGGAGAGCACACAATGTAAATGTACTGTAGTTTGTAACAACAAATAACCACAGTTTAAATATGGCCTTCTACCTTGTACCCATACTTTCCCTTTGACTATCTCTAGCTGGTCAAGAACCACTACAATCCCCATCCCCATCATCACTATCACCATCATCAAGATGCTCTTTCATGTTACAGAAGCATTTTTTTCCAATAGATAAATTGAAAAAACTTGTTCCCATGATGCTACTTGTTTATAAAGTAGTAAAAACTCTCTTATCTTTGTAACATGCAGACCCATGCAGACTAATCCACTTTCTAACCAACAATCAAGTCTAGTGAAAGCCTGAAATGTCAAAAGTGGCAGAATTTGAATCCTGGTCATAAAACTTTGGGAGACTTAACAAACTTGGGTGAAAACTAAAAAAATGTCATTACGCTCACTTCTACCCTCATAACAGAAATGCATTTTGTTCTTTTAGTATATCTTTTTTAACCGCTTTCCCCCCAGACAATGTTGAAATATTCGAGCCGTCGATGGACTGAAGTAATTTGAAAAAAGTAATTTGAAATAATACAATAAATATATTACTATTGTAAGAGCTGTCATAGTTTTACCTGAAGTAATGCAAGATTTCCTCCTATTAATTTCCACTGTGTTGTAGCACAATCCATGTGTCCTACATTGGCCTGCAAATAGAAATAGTAGCAGCTCACTCACTTTTCAATATCACATTATCTGACAGCCAATTGAAATGCGGAAAACAAGAAGAACAGCTCCAGCCTACTTACTGCTGTTGACAGTCGTGATGCCAATGTCATTTCCAGATTTCCTTTTAATCCAAGTAGAGCAGGGACCAATATGAAAATCTCTGAAATATCTTTATAAACTTGCCAGTGCTGAAAGATGAGATGAAAGAGTCGCTCAAAATGTTTCTATTGAGCTTGGCTGGGCTGATTCATAGGATACAATCAGTTTCACTATGATGCAAAAACCTTTCTTACCCACCACTTATCCCAACACCTATATGAACAGGATTGTTCCAGCAGCTGCTATGAACATCTAAAAAATTTGGAGTATGATTTTTAAGTTGTATACCCAGTGCTTTCAATAAGCACCGACGGCTGTTGAAAATCGTCGGCTACTTCGCTTAGAGAAGTCAGCTACTTTTCCCTCTAAATTTAAGTAATTAAAGAAAGATTCTTTGAAATTAAATTAAAGTAAAGTCAGTTACTCTTCTGCAACCAGCTGCCTACTTCAAATTTTATTGAAACCCCTGTATACCAATCAGGTCAGGGATGACCAGAAGCACAATTTCGGACCACATTGGATAAAATGTCATTTTATTTCAACATCATTATCACAACATAATTCAACATAACACCTAAACAAATCTAATAATATTATGCTTTCAACAACAAAAACCATAACATGTACTTTCACATCACCACATCCTCTGTTGGTATATTACAAAACTTACAAAATCCCAGTTGGTTTGATTTGATAGCTCAATAGGTGGAACACTGTAACAATTTTGTAAATGACTTTGATCCTGTTTGAGGCATAATAGTTTTTCTTTTCAACTGTGGGTTGCACCCATGACTCTAACGAGTTGTACTAAAGTGTGTATATATAAAATTACATGTAATTATTTATTAATTACCTTGTTGTTGTTTTGATCACACTCCTATTTATTTTATCCTTAGACTTTTCACCTGAACCATGTTTCCTCCTCCCCCCGAAAGATGGGGCAGGTCCAGCCCTTTGGGCCTGGGAATAGGGAATTGCTTAAGCAGCCTTATTCCCAGGGGTAGGGGCTGGGGTAAATAAAAATAACTCTCATAAAGTATGCCGTCTCTAGGTTGACATGATGGTACCAGACTGTGTACAGAAAACCGCTCCATGGACTTAAATATTCTGGTCAGTACTCTGGTTGTAAAAAATTGGCAGTGGTTTAAACTGGAAAGAGCCAGAAATTTCAATGCCCTGTTAAGTGTTATTGCAAAACTTTAAAATGTAATTTAAATACAATAAAAAACTTGGTTTCTACTTAACAGTTTTTGACCATTAATGTGATTTTAATGTTCTATCCACTAGTGTGGTTACAGATTTTTCATCTTAACTTCTATGAATTGTACCCATTGTTCAGAAAACTCTAGAAAAGCGTCTTGTGTACATTTTTGACAAAATATCTGGGTTTGCTGGATTGCATGTGATGTCATGGCAGCCATGTCGGTGGTCAAGATAGTCTGTCTCTCTGCTGGGAACTAAACTTCAAATCAAAATTGTATTGTTTTGACCACCAACATGACCGGCTTGTCACGTGAGTGAAATCAATCAATTATGTACAACTGTAATGTTATATTTGTATCGTTCAAGAATCTAGGAGATATATACGTCGTTAAGGTCTAATATTGTTCTTCTTTTTATTCAACAAGAGAACACTTCATAGCTCACCTGAACAACATCAAGTAGAATACCGGCTGATACGGTTCCAAATCCACCAATGAGAAACGGAAAAAAAACCTGAAGACCAATTGTAAAAGATCCTTCATCTGAACTTACATCTCCTTTCCCTGCTATTTCAGTCTCAAATTCATCATGTCTTTGCTCTAATAATAAGGGCGCTAGTTGACCGCAGTTTTCAGGCAGTACATCGCCGTCCAATGAATTCAAGCTCATATGGCTAATTGTAGTAGAGTCCGTCACAGAATTTCTAGCATCTTCTCCTTTCCAGTTAGGTTTGTCTCTGTTTATGTCCAAGCACTCGGTAAAATCCTCATCTTCGGTCCATGTTTCCGGGAAATGTTTTCCTTCCTTTCTGTCATCGGTTAAGTCATCCAAGTCATGTGGAGCAACTGCAATTTTTGGAACCATTTCTGGACTTTGGCTTTCAGCTGCGTCGGCTTGTTTCGGCGAAAGGCTTTTCACTCGCTTTCTCACGGACGTTTCTTTCGAGGCGATCCCTAAGTTTACACCAAAATTTAAAAGGCCATTTACTGGCAAAGAATTCATAAGGGTTTGAAATTCTAAAACAATTTGATCAGAAAGTCAACTTTAAAATAATTGATCACATTCTAGCCCATGCAGGGCGTCAGATGAGTTGAAAAAAAAATCTCTCGTACGTGTTGATTTAGTAGCCAGGCCTTGTAAACATCCCGATTCCCAGGCTCTCTCTTTCTCCCAACTACTTACCCATCATACAAACAAGGCGATTAGTAAAATGGCTAATCGCTTCTTTCTTTTTTCTTTCAAAGTACTGGCTAGTATTGAGCAAATTTCAGGCAGCAAGGAAAATCGTTAATAAGAAACTGGCCCGAGTATAGGCTACCTGTTGCCTCTTCAATAACTTCAGTATTCAGAAACTGCATAGAATTGGTTGGCTTTTTCTTGTCTTGACATAAATCTACTACTCCCTATAAGTACATTTACAAATGCCGATGTTTTTCGCCTGTTTGAAAAAGACATACACAGAGTCCTCTGGGAACGAAAATGGCTGGCTGGCTGGCTGGCTGGCTGGCTGGCTGGCGTGTCATAATTCAAATATGGACGTCATTAGCTCCCAGTTCTTTAACGAAACAACTAGGCCTTTTTGGTCTTTCAAGGTCGTCGTCATTGTATAGACTGTATAACTAAGCAATCAATTTATGATTGCCAAAAGCGATACATGTCTAAATAATTTGATCATAACGTCGTTGATAAGCAGTTTCGATGGTTTCTGATCCAGAAATGAAGGGACTTTGTAAGACGGGAGCATCAAACTCAGACCTGTTAATTTTCATGCCGAACCGTTGCCGGTCTTCTTCCCTTATCACTGTCGTTATTATTATCATTGTCAATAGGGAGCTTAAGCACGGAGGACGCCACAACTGAACAATTGGCTTAATGGGCAAAAACGATCTCTGGACATGCGTTTCATAATTTGGTACATTTCTTTGCCGTCCTCCACAAAAAGACAACTGAAACAACGTGAAATAACCAAATTTTAGGCTTTCTCGAGAACGTGGCGCATGACGGCAAGTTTTTCTTTCTTTTTCTTTGCTTTTACACCGTTCACAGTAATTTGAACTGACGTTCTCGTTGCCGTCGTCGTTGCTTAAGCTCTCTATTGTCGTATCACTATCGCCACCATCATCCTTTAACCTCTTATGTACATCATCATCGTAACAGTTAGCATCACCATATGCATCACTACCTGACCACCACCACCACCATCATTGCTATTTTGCACGCTATAAAAAATTGCCTTCACTTATTCGTTAATAGGTCCATCTATGTACAAACAAAGCCCCATTCCTCATTCGCCCACGAACCATTTCCTCCTACGGCTTCCAACGCCTTTCGTCCCGATACATCACCAATCTAACACCCCTCCCCCCTTTATAAACCCACCCACAACACCTCACGACTCTTTGAAGCGAACGTTTGTTTGAAAAAAAGAATCGGGCGAGTGACTGTGAGAAGTCACACAGTCGTATCAAAAAATCATTTGGAGATGACAAGCCCGGCCTCAGAATGAAGCCTTACCCGGTGTATCACAATTAGAGTTTAGAGCAGTTTTACGCTTTTATTTAAACGTTTAAGCCGAATGCTTCAACATATGACACAACAAGACCTACGGTCTTCCATCATGAAAATGTTCTGTTCTTTTTTTTTCTAGTTAAGTCCAACAGGCGATGTTCTGTTCTTGCTAGTTAAGTGTGAAAATATCGGCGGGTCAAATCCAACAGGCGATGTAAATAGCGACTTTAAATCATCAATTTTCCCTGTGAAAAGCAGGCAATGAGTTTTTAATTTGCTCAAGATTTGTTTCATGGTACTATAAGAACAGCCATCTATTCCTGCTACAGTATAATTCCAACTGTATGCGAAAAGTCGCCCCAAACAACCCCAAACCTGAACTGTTACATGCCTTATGGATGTTCTAAAAGGTCACCACACAGAAGAGAAAATTTTGCTTCTGAATATGATGCAGGTTAAACTGAGCTTCACTACAAATACCATGCAAATCTTAACCCTTTTTATGTTCCACTTCCTAACAAAAGACCGAGTTCATAACAGCAATCAAAATATAGAAGGTTAGCCCTCATAACACTATCTATTTACATGCAATTAAAAATTACGCAACTACCACAGGTTCAGTTATCGGTAATTTCACAGTAGTTTCTCTTAGAGTGCATTATTTGATGGCATAATTTAATTGAAATTCCAATTTAGTGATATAACCACCTACAAGTTTATAACAAATAATAAATTCCCCAAAACGTTTTGTACATATTTTTTACAATATATCCTTGAATACTCGTGGAGAAGTTGAGCAAAATTTCTCCACCAATATTCTTAAAAATGATGGCATTCATAAATGGCAGCCCTAACTACAGGTCTCTCTAGTTAACAACTTGGTAAAATTTTCTAGAGAATCACAAGTAACCCACATGAAGGCGGGTGGCTCATATCCCTTGTGACCTATAACAAGATGGGGTGTGGTGTCAGTGTGTAGATAGCACAACAAAATGTTTGCTTTAGTGAGGATAGAATTGGTCTATGGCGGGAGTCTACTAAACAATATCGAAACTGTACAGCAAAATAAATAAACCGACTTTCAAAGTGTGGACAAAGTTTAGTTACATACTGCACCTTTCCACAACTTCTAACTCTGACCTTAACAAACCAACTAATCATTTGGATTTGTAACTTGCTGTCAAAATTAAAGCAAAAACTGGACCTATCCAAAATATGACAGTTAATGCCAGTTTAAAACTGATGGGTTGAATGTTTAAGCTTTCTAAAACATCTGCCACAATCAGTGATTACAGTGAAAAATAAGATAAATGGCCAGCCAGAGGATGTTTTTGAAGGGTTCAGTAATTTAAATAAAGGGTCCTCAAACAAGGTTAATCTATCCTTACCTGACAGTATGAATTGCCTTACTAATCACATAGAAAGGCTGTCAAGAAACACTTAACAAAAATATATTCAAATGTTGCTTTAAGGTGTATAGACAACTGTCAGATTATGAAAAGATGAATCATACTTTAACAAAAGATCACCCATGAAAGCTGCCACTTATGAATACATTCTTTGAGACACTAATTTACATTGGTCTGAGCCAGTTTCAATATTATACAATGTCAATATTAATATTAATATTAATACAATGTTATTTTCAATTATTGGTTAAGCCCTGGTATCTTCATCATTAAGTAAGGAAAAGAGAAAAAGTAAAGAAATCAATATTCAACTGAAGAAATATTTAACATTGAAGCCAGTCAAGATTTAACTTCTAAAAATGAAGAGATTAGATATTGATGTGCCTCCGTCTAAAATCATACAGAATTCTGTTGAAATAAAGGCAATTTAGCAGAAGCTTTCCTTTGCTTAAGGTTACCCTACACTTTCAGGGATGTCTGACGCCCAAGCAATGTAGCACATCCGGTTTAAACGTTAGATACCTAAACCCCCATATCAAATTAAAGCTTATAGAACTGGCTATCAAACTATACCAAGAATTTTCACAACCTCTCAATGCGAGCATCCGAATCACCTTTTCAAAGCTACAAGTCAAAGTGAATTTTGTCTTTCAATAATTTAATTTGTTCCTTGGTTTCTGGACCCAAAGTGCTAAAAAAACGTGTCTGTGTTTTGCCATGCTCAGTTACAGGGAAAAGTTATAGAACGTTTTCGAAATAGTATTAAAAAAATGTGAAGTGTTCATACAAAAATCGCTCTCAGAGAAAAAATACTTTGACATAAAAAAATTTGCAGACACATCTTTGTTGTTCATATGTTAATCTAGCCACTGTCAAAATTTGGGGGCAATCAGACAAATTCCCTTTGAGTTTTAGCTCTTTAAAGTGTCTGCTTCAAGTGAAAAAATTGATTTGAGAAAACAGCGCTAAATATGTCAATCAAACAGGTAATTTTTACTTCCAGCCAAAACATAAAACCGCCATTTCTCTGCCGATATTTATTCTTTTTCAATAGTTTCTTTTTTACATTAGAGATCCCATTTTGATCATTACTTTAACCAAAAAATCCAAATTTGAAGAAAATTGCCAATCTGAAGGCATACGGTAACCTTAATGCACAATTTTGTTGGGAGAGACTATTATTAATTTAAGTTTACACCATCCACTATTAATGCAGTAAAACATAAAAGGTAAAAAAGAAAACAAATTTTGATAAAAATTTCAATCATATTTTGGACAGTATTTGGTATAAACTGCTTACAGACCCTTTCTGGAGAATTGAGAGTGAAAGCCATCAACAATGTGACATAACTGGAGCCAGGAGAAAATAAAAAAATGAGAGGAGTCTGGGGGAAGGGGTGAGAAAAAAAGCCTTTCTTTTCTCCTACCTCTTCACCAGTCCCTCTCACCTTGTTTGCTTGTTTGCTTCATGTTTTGGTTTATTCATGTGGCCACTCGACAATTCAGAAAGGGAAAGCTATTGTAGTGATCAACATTTGGTACTGTATAGCCTACCATGTTTCATGCAGGTTTTAACATTTTGTGATTTGTTAATGTCTCCCAAAAAATGTCCTACAGAAATTTACTCCACTATGAAGAAATAACCATTTGAATATAGCTAATTTCAAGGTTTGGCGATAAAAACAATCATCCAAGATGACCTAAATTTCTTCAGTGTAAGAAAAGGTGCCATAGTGACAGTTTTTCTCAGCTCTTTTTAGGAAGTTATGAAAGTTAGGCTTTAACCAACCATTTAACTTCAATTAAAATCATATTACAATAAAAAACCTGAACATAAAGCATAATATTTTGTGAATCACATGCAGAAATAAAAGTGGTCAAAAAATGGGGAAGAACTTGGTGATTCACAAAATAACATAATTTCCTGCAAAAATCTAAGCTATACAGTACTTCAACTTTCTAAATAATTTAATACTGCACAGAATTAAAGACACTGGAGAGTTTACAAAAAATTCATTAATTATATATGGAAGATACCAAAACCTAGCCCAGACTTGGATCATTCCTACAATATAATATTATTGCTATTTGACAACCTAACATACAAAAATGTCTCCTGGTGTGTCAGAGCTCCATATCTTGTGCTTCATCTTCGGAAAAGTCGCTAATAGAACTCTCACTGGATGATGACATTTCTTCCTGATCTTTGAGTACCTCTTCAGTTGCATACTTTTTAATGTATTCTGATAAAAATACGAGAAATATAAGAAATTGGGCAGAAACTTCACTGTCAAAGATGGCTTGTAGTCATTTACTGGTATATAGTAAAGCTCCTTGTTTGTGTGAACACAACCCACCAATAAAAAAAAGACAAAAACAGACACCTTACTTGATCAATAATCATATACTGGTAGTGGAACTCCAGCAACATGTGGACTATGCCATTTGCCCATTAATACTGGTACAATACCTTGAATTTTGGCCTTGTACTGTTCTGGTTTATGCAGATAAAGAGCAGCTGCATCTCCATTGAGGGGATCCACAGGGTTTGGATATGACAGTAGTTGTGGTAGAAATGACTCAAAGATATTTGACAAATCTAGAGAAAGAAGAGAGAAAAGGCATTGCCAAAGCTCAAATAAGATGAATGTGACCCTCCACACTTTCTATAGGAACTGTGTAGGGGCAACAGATGAGAATTTACACTTTGATATTTGGGTTTAAAGGGCTGAGGATTGCACAGGGTACCAGCAATGGTGAGACACTCTTAACGGTGTGTATAATGGCCCATTCTGCCATGAATACATTGCAGCTTTTGGGTCTGAAGTACACATGCACATACAGTTGTACTCTCATGGTGTCGATTTCACATACTGAAATTGCCAAAACTAAAATTACTCACAACTTCTCATTGCCTGAAGTTCTCTATCTGAAACAGGGAAAAGAGCCACAGAAATAAAAGCAGAAATTATACTTACCATAAAGTGCAGTCCAAGCTTGATTAATCACATCAAGGCACACTGTACCAGAACTGGAAGCAAAATTGGAATAATTATTTTATTACTGACAGGAATTTTGATAAAGGGATTTCTTGCCAAATTTACTCTCAATACTTACGCTTCATCAATGTTTGGGTGAAAAATCTTGTTGATGAAACCTTGAATAAGGAAAACCAATAAAATCTTGAATTAACTTTCAATCAATATAGACCACCAGACAAATGTGTGTTAGGTTTTGAAATAAGAATGTAGTGCAGTATTTAAACTGTTCATGGCAAGGACCTACTCTCAGCAGCTATAGATAGAATTTTTCCATGTTACAAATCACCCAAAACAAGTGTTTAAAATATAAACACTTACCAATAGAAGGGGACTTGAATGGGTACTTTTCTGGTAAATCCACCCTCACTTTCCAAACACCTCCTTCATAAAGACCTGTAGAGTTATTGTTGTTTACAAGAAAACACAGAATTGAAGCAGCCTGTCTCCGTAAAAAAAATTCCAAACAAATTGTCCTGGTGGAATCATATGAAAGGGTAACAACCAGCAGAGGTATTCAGAATTCCAAGAAACTAATTCTCCCTTCAAGCTTCCATACATTTCATCATAAATTATACTAGCTTGTCTATTCTCATGACTGACTGCTTTATAATAGATTGAAGTTGTGAAGAGAAGTAACATGTTAGTCACTTCTAAGAAACTGCAAGAAAAAGGGGGAGAATTAAGATTATCTATGTTTTGCTTAAACTGCATAAGACATGACCTTTCTGCTCCACTTGGTGATATAGATAACAGAAAGCTATGCTAGACTTTTTGTCAAATTCTGAACACCTTACATGTAAAGTTATTAGCAGCTAACAAAATGATGTTAACTGCTAATCTTTTGATTTGCATAATTTTATACATTCTCTTTACTTTACTTTCCTTAAAAAAGAATTCTAGTCTGTGCCAAATGCATGTCATGGAATTTTCAAAAGTTTAGTCCTCTATTAAAAACAAATTGTTCAGCCAATTTAGTAAACCAAAAAAACTTAACAAAAGAATTGCACCTTATGATGTCACAAATAATATGAAATGCCTAATAGGCCACCTTCACTATTGTTGAAAATTTATAGAACACAATAACTGAAATAAATTTTACAAAAAGATAAAAATCTGTCTGTTCAAGATATTGCAGGTTTATAATCAAATAGATTCCCTACCTAAACTACATCATATAAACAAATTATTTTAGTTAGTACTGTAAAAAAAAAAAGGCCATTTATTACAAATTGCATGATTATATACAGTATAAAGCACTTAGCCCTTCCAATGTCAAAAAATGTATATTCAAAGAAAAGATAATCAAATGCCATTATTGTAAAGGCAACATAACATGTGGGTATCACTTTTGCATCTATTAACGGTTCGTGTAAATAAACCCCTGCAAACTTTGTCACAAGTCATCGATTGAAACAAAACCACAATTTCTATAACGAAAAAATGAAAAATAACATTTTGTCTTCTGTAGAGGAAACACAATCCAGGGTATTGTTTTCAAAGGTCGCTCCGAGCTAACAGCAGTTCAATCAGCTGTTGTATCAAAGCGAGCAAAGTGCACATAAAATTCAGAGTATAAATTCCAGGTAAACACAGTATTTTCTTATAACAACAAAACAACACAGTCGCGTATAGCTAAGTTAAAATCTATGCCAGCCGTGCAATAGTAACTCTAGTCGCAGTGATATCAATTGATAGACAGATTAACTTCTCGCTGATATATCTGCGACCGGTTTCGATTGCACTTTCTTTATTTCCTCCAAAAATATCTTGCGCTGATATCAATTTATAATTTATAATGGTGAAATTAACATTGTCCATCTAGAGGGAATAAAACCTTATGGTAGAGCTATTAATTTAACAGAGTGATCCTGTGCCACTGGATAGTTCAAGAGATTTTAACAGCAACAGCCGCTCATGCATCGCAAATGAAGAAAGCTTGAAACGCAATGTGGGGGAACAAGACATAACTCGAGCCACAACAACAATTGAAATGATGTTCGCACTTACTTCCACTAGGCCCGAAAAACTTCACAATAAACTCGTTCAATCCACCGAGTATTGTCACTTCATGCTTGCTTTCGATTCTGGCAACAATACAGTTAAGGTGCAACACCTGAACGCCACAAAACCCGACTATGTGTGCTATGATGGAGCCACAGGCCAGGCGCCATTTTGGTTTACAACTTGGCTGACGAAAGTACAACACAGTAAGTGTAAAATGCCGTAAAATAACAACAAGGATACAGTTTTACCACATCGGTATCTATTCGTCTCTTTCCTGGAGATGGAGACGACATTCTGCCGGTCCTAGAGGGGTAACTCTTTCTCCACTTTCTCCCTTCGATGCAGCAACAATGGACGACTGAACTTTTTGGTTGGGGTTTGTTGACGTAACTTTATTATTTTGATCACGTGAATAGCTACGCTCCGCCCCCATATCCGCTTGTAAACCGAGCGAAAATGAAATAAAACAAAGGAATTAAAAAGAGAAAAGGGAAAGAAGTTCAACACTCTCAATTCAATTGAAAAAGCCTGATATGTGGAAAAGATGAATTACAAGTCATGCCAAAGAGGGAACTGTGTTAGGGGTCGTTCGACATGCGGTCAGTGTAAAACGCAGACTGCGGACTGCAGACTGCAGACTGCAGACCAGGGGTAAAATGCAGACTAATTAGGGTAAAATGAAGACTGGGGTCAAAGTAACGAAATAATAAAGAGTTGCAATCACGAGGGAAGTTCTTATGTTTTGATACTTACAAGTTCCGCTTAAACTACGCCGGTCTAAGACAAACTGAAAGAACATCCGTCGTATATCCTTCGGGCAACCACGTAGAAATATTTGGGTAAAAATTTTATTCGTCTTTCATTTCGAGGATCTCTTTCAAACATTCGTGGTGTTCCGGTCCGTGCTAACGGAGTTTACAGTCAGCGGTAAAAGCTGTCGGTCATGAAAACTACTCAAAAATGTCTACCCTGGTTCAAGTGTTTGCACATCCGGTCTTGCACTGAGAACAGTGCTAAGAGCCGATTCTGAATGTTTATTCAAAGTGGCCACCACATAAAAGGTCACCTCGCCTGTGTTTGGAGAGAGACCGTTGCGTGACGACCCTAAGTGACTAACTGATATGTGAGTAACGTGGTATATCTCATTACTTCTTCACCTCCAGTCTACATAAAACCAATGGTCTGCAGTCTGCAGTCTGCAGTCCGTAGTCTTCCGATTTCCATTTGAGTGATTTAAAAGTAATCAAGGAAATCAGCAAAGGACCAGGGAAAAGCTTGAGTTAGTTACCCACGTTCCATTTGGCACGTGTGTGCTGTTGTGATTGGGTTATCCGACTCAAATTAACCTCATTCCACACACACACACACACACACACACATCATTGTGTACATAGTCTTAAAATTTTAGATTCACTTGGAGAAGTGTTTCTTATTTTAGATTCACTTGGTGTTGTCCGCAATTAGCTTATTGTAAAGCTAAATACATTGACACTGAAATAAAGTTTTTACTGATTCGTTAAGTTACCTGAAACTTTTCTCCGGGCTCTTCCAGAATGGGAATAATTTGAATAATGGCAATTTGTTTACATAAATAAATGACTATTCTGAAACTGAGCGGAATGAAAACACACCCGTTCCAGACGGAAGCTTGATAACAACGACTTTCACCAGCCTGTTTTCGCAATGTGCTGGGGAAGGAAAAAATGGCAAGGACCTTTTACGAAGGGGAAATTTGCGGCGCCGTTCTTCCAAATACGTATACGCTGATGCTTTGCGAGCTAGCCAGTGTGACAACGGGGGATTCCAAGAAGTCACAATCCCCTTTTATTCTTCGGGCTCCCACATGGCAATCATAAGAACTAATTAGTTTTCACTGATCATAGGTTCACTCAATAAGGTCACGGGTTTGAACCCCGTTGAAGTCCTGAATTTTTGTCAGGCTTCTTTACACAATTGCATAAATTGCGTTCACAACTGCGAGGATCAGTTTTCATTTGATTTCACATCCGCAGTTCATATATGATTTATTTCATATATATCATCAGCATTACTGTTTGTATTTGATTAAAAATTACTTTTTTATTATGCACTGACGATTCTACGTGTAAAGATCACTATCAATCAAACGAGTGTAAAGAGTCGTACCCTTGATTCTAAAAGCAATTTTTGAGTTTCAGAATGTAGGGGTACATCAAGCCGGAAACTCGACGAGATCACCGGAAATTGCCACCGAGTTGAAGGACTATAGAAAGCAAGATATCAGGGAGCAAACGTCTCTACTACTTAGGGACCGATCATTATTTAGCGGGAAAGAGGGGGGGGGGAGGGCTACTAAACTGAGAAGAAAGTTTGGCTAAGAAGTTGTGGCCCTCCCTTCCAAAGGGTTAAAAAAAACTGTGACCCTCCCCCCTTACTCCATTAAAAAAAGGGGACCTCCCCTAAAAGGCATTTTTGTTGAAATGACCCTCTTCAAAGTAAGGCTAAAAAAATAGTGACCCCCCCAAATATAGTAGCCCTCCCCCCCAATAAATAATGACCGGTCGGTTTGTTATGGATACCAGGGTCTATTTCTAAAGAAAACCAGCCCACTTTGATTTAACCTTATCAGGACGGTGCCCTGTAACAGAAGTACTTTACCCTGTTACGACCGTTGAAAAGGAGATCTTAGTATGGTCACTGAAATCTAACAAAAAGTGGGTGTAAGCACGCATCTTCATTTCAGAGATAATTTCTTTCCCCTCCTGTGGAACACAAGTATTCAGCAACATATTAGCGCCTTTTTAGTCTGTTGTTCACGATAACAAGAGGTATAAAATCAAGATGGCACAGATTAACAAAAGTTTATAAAAACAAAAGAAATTGCTTACAAACCAACTTCTTATGCAACATTCAGGATAACCAATCTCGAGGTAAAACGTCTGTAAATCGCTGCACACTTTTTAGAAATCTTAATAAAAATTTCTCAACCTTACGCCTGAATCTACGGTGTCAAATAATTGTCTTTCTTCTTTTTTGTGACAGCTTTAACAACTATGACGCAACCAAGGTCATATAAACATGGGGCATGTATGTGCACCTCACGAGGTAACGTTACCAGTTGCCACCCAAACAGCTTTGCCTGCTAAAAATCTTCTTGTATGTATTCCTTGTCCCCCATGACCACATTGATGCTATTTATATAATCGGGGTTGGCGAAACTTCAAAACTCTATGCAGATGTGTGACAAATCTGTTCTGTGTTCGATAAAGGCTGTATATGGAGATACGACAGTGGGAAAAGGACCACATGGTAATGATAAAGTGGTTTGGAATCCAGGGTCTAAAACAACTATGTGTGTACTTTAAGGAGCTATGTCAAAACTCCACCCCACAATTGGGGTTCACCTCGGTGTAAAAATCTGATGAGGTTTTCTTTGGTTTGTGATCTATTGTTTGCTTTACGGTGTTGTCTCGAACCTTTTGTTGTCTTTGTTTTACGTCACTCGTGACCTTCACAGGTTTTTACACCGAGGTAGAGCCCAAAATTGTCTCAGCTTTGTTTTGTTAGTTTACCAGAACTAATGGTAAGCGTCTTAGGCTACGAATAGCGCGGATTAAAATATATCGCGACTTGACATTTCAAGTACCCATCTAGTTTTGTTACAATGGCCGAATATAGATTATGGTTTGATTTCCCTTCGATAAAATAGCTTGAAGTCTTTCTTTTGGTGTTCTGGCAGCATTGTGGTTATGAGAGAACCGAGATATTTGAGGGTACTTGGTTTCACACTCAAAACGCAAAACTGACCTGCCTGACGTTAGCCCTTAAACTGCATTACACCGCCTATCTCTAAAATAGTTTCTAAAACGAGTTTGCGCACCGACGAAAGATTTTGCGTTACAATAATTCCGCAAACTGCCGTTTCCTTGGTTGAGAAGCTTAACCTTGCAACTGGTTTTACATATTTTCGTTGGCTCCTTTAGGCATGGATTTCCGGCATTTGGCACTCAGTGAGCGTTTTACTTTTAATTCTGACTGGTTACTAGAGTTGTGATTGGCTGACATCCACACTTGCAAGTGTTTTGGTCACAATAGACGATAAATCTACCCTATCTCTTTAAAGTTAGTCTCCTATATATCCGTTATTTGGCTGGTCACACAACGCTACCCTCGAGTTGAGGGGAGTTTCCCGAGCATTGCGTGACGAACCAAATAACGGCTGCACAGGAGACTAAGTAATAACTTTGATGCTCATGCACCATTCATGTCCCAAAACGCGTGCGCACAAGTCTCAGTCACATACGCACATGCCTAAGAAACACCCTTACATAAACGCACTTCAGTTTTTTAAATTCAGCGTCAAAAGACCCTAAAGGTCTAAATGTCCATGTCTGTAATAATATGCAGCTCTTGTTTATAGGAAACCGCTCCAGTTGTAGGTGAGTTGTCTCGTGACCTCTTTCACGCCCAGATCACATTCTGCGTTGGACCAGTGATCAACTCCTCCTTTTCTAAATTTGGCATCTCGTCACCTTGCTGTTAAGGCTGCTTCGCCGTTGAATAACAGTCGCCGAGTAATTTTCTCACAGTTTTCCAAGCATCTTGTGGAGGAGTCTAGACGGACAACAAAATGAGGAGCTTGTTAACTAGTCAATATGCTTTTTCTGCCCTCCAGAGATCACAGCTGTTTTTGACAGCTTTTCACTCTAACCAAAACAACTACTCCGAGTAGTTTAACCCAGACTGATCAGCATGAAATTTCTACTCGTAAAATCAGCGCTTTATAAAACAGAGTGGTCACGAGAATTAAGAACAAGATCAGACAAGATGAACTTGCTTGATATTTTAACGTCTATCTCCCAATATTTACATGGGATATGTGTAGGGTCAGCAAATGAGAATGGGTTAAATCCTGCTGTTGTACATCGTCACTTCGATGTGATATCTGATTGGTCCAGAAATAGCACCAGTTACCACATAGCGTAGTAACGGAAAAGTAAAGTAATTTTCGAAACTCGAGGGAAAAAGTTCTGAGACACCGTAACAGCGTACACCTTCCATACAATTCGTTACTTTCTAATGTGCTTCAAAACTACTTACGCTGTAATAAGATAAGATAAGATAAGAACTTTTTTATTAACGTGTCGAGATCGCTAGCATACAGTGTATGCTAATTGGGGACACCTAACTACAATAGTTATCTAACAATGAATAAAATATAAAATGTATATACATATGTATGGATGACACTGGATAATGCATGCATTAAAATCAGCAATTAGTTATTAAATAAGAAACAGTCTTTACAAGTATTGTCCAACAGGCTTGTGAAATTAATCATTTTGATGCGCTTTTTGAAGATGTCCAATGATTCAGACGATCGAAGAGATTTATCAAGTTTGGACCAAAGCATGAATGAATGAATGAATGAAACTGTAAAAGTACTTATTACCAAAGTCATCAATCAAAACCAAACTATCACTCTGGCCAATCAGAATTTGAACCCAACACGTGCAAAAAGCGCCAGGGAACTGGTGCGAGCAGTTTGGTTTTAGTTTTGCTGCTCATTGGTTCAAAGACTTGCGCGAACTTTTCCCAGCCAATCACAGAGAGAAAACAAGACTTACGTCAAGTGAAGATGACCGTAAAAGATTACCTCGTGTATGAAGTGAGCTGATGATGGGCTCATAGAAGGAAGCAGTGTTCCAAGGAGAAGTCTCCAACCAGGGGGTGACGTTGTACCATCGCTACTGCACATGCTCACCACCCATGGACACCAGGCACGGTGCTCAGATAACACATGAAATGTGCTCCTTTCTACCTCCTGTGAATAAACATAATGATAACAACAATTTGGAGAAAGAGGCCTGCCAATTTGGAAATTAACGGCTATCATTTATACCTCATCCACCTCTACCTCCCTGCTTTCTTGAAGCAGAAATGTTTTCAACATTATCTTTACATTGATCTAGTCTATCTCAAACTCATTAATTCCCGCTTCTTACGTACCACGATAATATCATGACTTCTCCGTTATGTCCAAAGTCGTACACGTGTAATCAAATAATCTGTTGTGTAATTTCGATAAACCCAAAATAAAACAATTCAAACCTACCCCTTCGTGTTAAACGGACCATTCGTGTAATAGGAAAAAAACTTCCTCTCGATTTGAGCAAACTTATGAGCAGAATTGCGGTGATATTGCCCCTTTCTTGCCACTCACTATTTCTTTCCGTCTAATTAAGTTACTCTTACTTCACTAAAGTAATCTGGAATCCTGCTCCCATGCATATTTCAGTTTAATTTTAATGACAACCCTACTTTTCTATTTACCTAGCCAACCACATACCTGCCTGTTTCTTTGGCCTTGTTTTTATGCATATTTCAGTTTCCTTCTGACGACAACATTCCCTACCTTACTATTTACCCCTCCTATCACATACCTGTAAATTTCCTGCCTTACTTTTTACCTCGCCTATCACATACCTGTAGCCTCCGTTTCTTTGGCCTTGGGCCATCATCTTCTGTCTCCGAGCTTCCTTCTCTACTGCACCCCATAAACTCCAGCTCAGATTCAAGATCCTGAAGCCTCTCTGACAGGCTCTCATTCTCAACCTCAACACAAAGCGACTCGGTTGCTTCTTCACCAGGCAAAGTACTCAGCGAGCGATGTAACGGAGACTTGATACCCAGTGGCTCGAACGTTTCAAAAGTCAGCGTATTATGAGGTTTCATTCCTTTACAGTAGTCCATTGAAGTATTTTGTGTTTTATCAGCTTGTTCAGAACTTTGCTCCATAGGTTCTGTTTGATCACCTCCCTCAGCCTCTCCAGCACTACCTTCTTCTCCATCACCTCTGACACTGTAACACTCTTCTCGCTCAGTGGTTTGCCTTGGACTCCTCTCTTCCTCACATATTTGTCCAGTATCCAGATACGAAGGAGCTTCTTGTTCAGCACTGTCATCTGTTGGAACATGTGTCAGTGGGAAAAAATTCCACACACCGATCTCACGTCGACACATTGAACAAGATAAGGTTTTTATCTCTGGATCACTGGCAGTGCTGTGAACAAAACAAAACACTTTGTGCAAATGTATTATACATAAAATGATCAATCAATCAATCAATCAATCAATCAATCAATCAATCAATCAATCAAAATCATAATTGGTGAAACGCACAACCTATTAAACAATAATTTTTGTTCAGATATAAATTATAAGATTTTGAGTTTTTGTGAATTTGGGCTTGGTTTACTAGACATTTCCTAGACACAAAGATGAGCTTTTGATTAGGAGCATTTTGTGTAAGACAGGACCCCTTGAAGAGACCACTCATGTTTTTGTGAGCACAATAATATGTATGTTCTGAGTTCAAAAGTAGAGTTCAAAGTATGAGATCTTTAAAACAAAGTCATTTTGTTGCAAAGCAACCATTTCGTGGTTCTAGTTTACCATGATCAACAGAACATTACCTAGTTTATTTAACAAGGTCTTGATCTTTTGTCCAATTTTTGCTAGTTTCGGAAGTGACAGTTTTAATACACCGGAATCAATAGATTTTTGTAATACCTTCCCTCCCAGCCACACAAAGCAATAATACTTGATGCCTGAGAGGCTTGCTCTAAGTCCACTTCATTTGTCATCCAACAAATACTTCCAGGATCAACTAAATTCTGAAGGCCTTCAATATGACCTGCTGTCAGATCATCCTAAGTAAACATGAAACAAACAACATAAATTGAGCACATCTGAAAACAGGGTTGTCAATAAGAATCACAGTAGGTGGCAAAAGTTTAGAAGTAGGCGGAAAAGGTACAACTTTGTTCCATGCTGTTCATAACATTTGAGGTAAGTTCTTAATCAAAGTAGGTGGCAAATCGTGTCAAGTAGATGGCGAGTTTCACTGGCCGCTGAGCCTTATTGAAAACACTGCGAGAAGTTAAAATTCAAGACTTAATGCCACTGACCCACCCAATGCAGAAATAACATGGACACAAAACAGCAAAAACCAAGGGTTGTCACTAGAATTTAACTGGATGGATGAATGAGTTCAAGTAGGTGGCTACAGATTATAATGAGCATGAGACTCACAAAGGCAACTTTTTGCATTCTTGGGCAAAAATAGCTGGCGTAAAGTGCTCTTATAGATGGTGGAAATCCGCCAGCTACCGGCTTCAAATGACAACCCTGGTTATGCTGGCATCCTTACCATTTACATGGAAAAACCGGAAATTCTGGTTGGAAAATCAAATGGTACATACCACTCCACTTGGGACATTTCCAAATTATGGGCCATCAGCTCAATCAATGCACTCTTCCTGTCACTTTTTAGCTTTCCGACTGATACCAGTACATTTTGTGATTTATTAATTTTGCATGCGGACAAGCTGCAGCATTGAATATTCCCACCTATAATTTCCACCAGGATGGATCATGTAAATGGTAAGTGCCCCCAGCCAATGTAAACACCACCTATAGCTCACCATATCCTCAATAGCTTGTCCATCCACCAGGGGAATATCATTGGCAAGTATAACAATTGATCTCCATCTTGCCCTGTAATCTTCCAGCCACTGTGAATAGCTGTACATTGGTAACTTCAGAAATGATTCTGTTGATCAAGAGAGAATAATTCACTAAAAGCCTCTTGTGGCAGAAAAAATGATACCATCAAAAGTGGCACAAGAACCAAATGCCCCGGGCAGCTGGTTTTGGCTTGCTAAGCAGTCAATAAAGCTGTAAATTTTGCAAGCTGAACATTTATCACATCCCAAATTTGAGCAAACAGCTTCACAGCAGCCTACCTGGACATGGGTTATCTGGCCACGGACACAGCTTAGAATGGCCACTGACAAGGGCTTCCTTCAGCTGGTCACACGTCTTGGAGTCTACAATAATATTGCAATGTAAATAAACAAGGAAAATTGATGACTGAAAAAATCGTCAGACCGGGGTACAAACCATGGGACAATAAGAGAATAAGGGGACTACAATACTTAAACTGAAATGTTCTTACTAGGAGCATTATTATAGAGAGACCAGTTAGGAGAATATAGATGTTGATATGTTGATATAATGGATTAAAGGGTTAACAACCTTGCTAATTCTCTAACAAGTGTACAGGAGGCAATGGTTTGATTCCCTACAAAGGAAAGACTTTTTACTTTACTTTGCTTCAAGTTTACCTTAGCCATGCCCTTTTTCATTTGGTAAAATTCTCCCTTAGTCAAAATTACAGAGAGCCTGCCATCCTCCCAACATATCATCAAATTGACATTTTTATTTTACTTGGAATGATCTGTAATCCAAGCAAGTATGTGTAACCAGTGCCAGGCACAGAAATATGACTGACAGTGTGAGCATCTCACAACAATCATTTGGTTAAGAAACCAGCAAACTGCGCTAAACATTCACATCAAATGATGATATCTCACTTGGAATAGTTTGTTGAGGTTGTTCTCTTACTTTGAATTTTAAAATTCTCACAAGTGTACTTACACATCTCAGAATCCCATGTGGTGGATATTGTAGCATCAAGACTTGCCTTACAGCGAACACACTGTAAGATATCTACCTCACTGTTTTCCCAGCCATACTGTGCACAGTGTAATGGTGAGAGTGCCAGGGGTTTTGCAAACCATGTGAATGGCTGGCTACAGTCAAGCTAATAACATACGTGCACTATATCAACTACTTCTGAAAAACACCTCATTGAAAAGTTCTTCACTGACTCAAACTTCATCCTGTCAGCTGTGGTTCAGTCACTGAGCACTTCTCACCCAGGTAACACACCCTGTGGCCAGAGCCTAATCAAGTTTTAATACCATAATACAGGTAGGAATATTACTATTACATGTACCCACCACCTTGGATACCCAGAATGAAGTGGCTAGGAGCATACCATTCTCTTTGGACCTTGGAAAGGATACAAGTCCATCACAGTATAACCAGCATCATTTGGCTAGGAGTATTGATTATTTTATTTTCATTTATAATCCATCAAATATTTTTGCTTGCACATGATTGGTCCAAATGCATCACATGACTGACTACTCCTCAGCTAAAACTGGGGAATATCTGGTCATATTCCCCAAATGCAAGTTGTGAAAAATATTTGAAGCGTAATAAACACAATAGTTTCCATTTGGCTTTGAAAATATGCTCAGATATTTGTCCTTGGACATTATCAGTTCCTCAGAACAGATAATGTCTGTGGACAAATATCTGAGCAAATTTTTGCATCAAATGGAGATAACTGTTTATAGTTATTGTAGCCTAAGGATTTTATTATTGTAAATTTTAAAGATTACTTTATGTTTTAAATAGGATAGTGTCCCAGATTAGTAAGCCTATTATAGGCTAGCTGGAAGATTAGGCCCGTTTCAAACGCCGTGCTAAAGTCGTGCCGAACTAAATTCGCTATTTAAGTTCGACTTTGGCACGGCTGTAGCACGGCGTTTGAAACCATTTAAGAATTAAGTTCGACTCTGCCGTGTAGCACGGCAAGCTCTGTCGTGCTACCCGACTTTAGCACGGCATGGTTTCATGCCGTGCTGAACTGAATTCATAAATTATAAATACATTTTAAAAGTCAGCAAAACCGGTTTGTTATGGTTTGACGCATGTTTATAGCAACAGCTTTTAACTCGACTTAATTAAGCTCGACGTTTGAAACCAAGTCGTGCCAATGTCGTGCTACAGTCGAGCCAAATTGAATTTAGTTCGGCACGACTTTAGCACGGCGTTTGAAACGGGCCTTAGACACTGAAATAAAGTTATTATTATTAGATATAGGATACAAGTCCACCACAGGATACCCAGTAAAAAGTCACAAAGCTAGTCCATCACAGGATAACCAACATGAAGTGACTCAGAGTATTACTACTCCCTTTGTATAAAATGATAGTCCATCATAGGAACCCAGTGTTTCCTTTATATCACCTTCACTTTTACTATGTGATCGACAACAGAATTGTCACAGTTTGATAGAAAACAAGACACAACAATAACCTTAATACTATACATATATGTATAGGTTGGATTTTCCACTTGGACATTTGCTGTTTGTAAAGAAGTGAGCACCTGAATTTAATTTGAATTAACTCTTAGTCTGTACAACAAAAATGGCAATGGAGATAGTAAAAATAGAATCAAATTAGTAGTAAATTACCATTTACAATGAACAACAAAATGAAAGCTGAATTAGGTACTGGCTAACGAACTGCAGTTGCTGCTACAGCTATTTCAGCTTAGATCATCATTGCTGTATATTGGGTGGCAAAATTACATAAAAGGATACAGAGAATGTCTCCACACGTCTCCAAAAGGCTTCTTTACTTCTCGGCTGGCTTCTAGAAAATGACTCCAAACTTGGGTCATCTTGCTCAAGTGCCCTGAGAGAAACACAACAATATACAGATACAGTAGAACATATTAAATGTGTTACTGGGGTTTTCAATAACATGTGAACTCTGAAGTTCAAAAGCTAACTGACGTTTGCACTTTTCGCTGCCGTCAATCATCTTAGCGGACTTCATAGGAAACAGAAGTTTACTTCAATGAGTTCAAAAGGTCATGGTTTGTAATTGGTGATTGGTGGATTTCGATCCGTTTTGTGTGTTTCTGAATTTCAAGGTTCGTTCCTTGTGATCGAAATTATGATTGACGGCAGTGAAAAACGTAATTGTTAAGGCGACTTTTGAACCTCAGAGTTCGCGTGTTTTTGAAAAGCGCAGTAATGATAGCTATACTCCACTCCTAACAAGGCAACATTGTTTGAACCCTTCCTGGTCCCTCTGAATAAACCTAAAAAAGTTATGCATTCAAGTGTATTATGACACAAAATGTTTTTGCTTCTTTCCTTTCAGTGATGTGTATACACTACAATAAAGGAATACTGATTTCAAAATGAAGAAAAAATTATTTCTATGATTATTAGCAAAACTAATACCATTAAATTTCACAGTAAGTTGTCCTGGGGAGTGGGATGAGAAATGAGCACGAATTCAGTTTGTAACATCACATGGTTTTATAATGCTGCCTACATAGCTTCATTTCTTCTCATTTACGTTCACATGAGCCTTGCTCTTTTAAGTATGTTCTATTTATATTTGACTTCCACAAAACATCTATTGACTCTATTGAACAGTGAACATTATTTTTGTTGTATTCATCAAACCAACTGATGTCACACACATGGACCACTTACAGCCTGAGTGTAAGATCTTTTGGCTGCTCAATCTCTGGGACAGTTTTGAAGTCAAACTCCCACATATCTTGAATGAGAAAACAGTTGTTTCAAGATGTTCTCTAGAGATGTAAACTTTAAAACACTCTTTCTGATATAACCAAAAAATCAGCTGGGAAAAAAAAATGTCATAATTTTATACACTTTAATGCGACCCAAAATAATGATCTACAGGTAGTTTTGTTACCAAAGAGTATCATTATCAAAATGGACGATAGCTGCGTAATTTTCCATGTTTGCCAGTAAATAGTACTTTTACATAACCCCGTATTTTCTATGTTTTTCTCCAAAACCAAATTAATTATTTCATGTGGATGCCAAAATGTTTCAAGTTTCGTTGATACCATGGAGCAGATGTGTTCTACAATAATTTCAGATTAACAAAAAAAAAAAACAACGATACTTTAATTTACTAGCTACTTTGCTTAGAAACACGGATACGATTCAAATCAATGTGACGTTGTCCGATATTTTGTGATTATACACATGTATCTAGAGTTAAGCTTATGGAAATTTTGTTCGTAACACAACAAGGATATGTTCATTTCGATCGAGAATTCCATACTTGGGAAATCAACACCCTTGCAGAGTATAGATCCAACGTCGTTTGAGAGCATTCGATCGCTCAACACGAGGTTCAAAGTAGCGAGGTAAACAAGGGAGATCATTTTGATGCATGCTTTGAATAACTTCGTCATAGCAGCCCAAGGTACAGGGGGAACCCTATATCAACATATAAATCAATGGTCGAGGCGTTAGTTATGTTATCTACTTTGTATACCTTGTTTCTTCCTCTTTGCCAGAAGTGTGAAGAAAGCTGGATAACAGAGCGCGAACTCGACGAGGAGTTCCTTCCACAGCTGCCGCCATATTGTCTTTGAGTTGTCTCTCCCCAGTCCCTGCCTATGACGCATTCGCGCGCGCTGCTTTTACTCCCGGCATAACTGATCGATGACATCAATTATTAATTACCAATGACCATCAATCAACGATTAATAAGTTGATTAAAATAAATGAGTATTGCCATTACTTAATGAGTAATCGATAACTAATCGATAATGCACAAAACTTTTAGTCTTTGATGTCACTGATTAGTTATCGCGGTCGTCGACTGGCAAACTGTAAAATCCATAAAATCGAGAAAACTAAGAATTATATATCTGCCTGGATTTTTGAACACAGGGTCGCTCATTTAAAATGTTTTCCCTGAAATCCCAGGTGGAACTGGCTGACACTTCTACCATGGACTGGCCCGCTATTTTTGAGGGGTAGTTCCGTCAAGGCAGCTATGGCCAATGTCTGCAGGGATAGCGCTAAGAGGCCGTGGGCATTTGGGGTCGCAGGCTCGAAAGGCAGGGGGAACACACTCGATCAAAAATGGGCTGTGTGAGTTGTTTGTTCTTGAATGCTAGTTGAATGTGCAGTACTGCAGCCACTTCTGGGCTTAGAATACCTCACAAATTAATGTGTCAAGGTAAGCTGAAAGCCACTCATTGGGCACTAAGGCCACGTGGTAGCGGGTTTCGGCCTTGCCTTAGGCCTCGTCAGCATGCAATAGCTAATACCCAGGAAGGGGTAATGCCCACTACCACGTGGCCTTAGTGCCCAATGAGTTGCTTTCAGCTTACCTAGACAGATTAATTTGTGAGGTATTCTTGTCACTTCAAGCCCCATCCATAAGCCTAACACTTTCATTTCTGGGCTTAGCTTGGGTTGATTTCCAGTCAGACAGACTGTAGGCCCCTTGTGGGGCTCTGACCTCTGACCTCATAGTTCACTGCGGCCCCTTAGCGGCAAAATGGGGCTCGGTTGGGAGGGGGGAGGCTTGCTGACGTGGACGTTAATTACTTTCTTTGATTGAAAGCTTGTGGCTGAGAGTTAGGAATTTGGAGGAGATAGCTGATGTAGAGACGCCAATGTAGAGACGCGTTAATAAAATAACTCTCACTTTTAATGTACACGAAACGACCGTTAGTTCTCACACACCCCGCGCATACATTACGGCTGCTATTTAACAAATGGTGCGAACAATAGATTTAACCTGATTGGTTCCGATACACACGTGTGGAATACTCACGACACTACAGCTGACAAAGCCAAGGAGAAGCCTGCTACTGGGCTGGCAAATACCAAGGACAAGGCATGACCGGCAGGTTAGGATTGAACGTATCCGCTGACAAAAGCCAGCCATTGTTGCGGACATTTAAACAGGCTTGTTGATCCGCAGGTCAGCCTAGTTTTCAAAAGGTCGGGTACATATGTTCATTTCAAATTTATTGTAGTCTGTAACTCTTTTATATAACCAAAATAGCCCCATGTCAGCATGAAGCTCAAAACATTTTTCCGTGGTGAAACGGGTGGATGCATGATGGTTGGGTGGTATGACCATGAAGGTTACTTTGGATGGCATTGTTTCAAACAGTAGCAATCCAATTCCCTGTTTTAAAGGTGTCCCTGAAAGCGATAGGTCGGTAACTTACACAAAAGGTTTGTGCAACCTATCTTGAAAGGTAGTTTTTTGGCTACCTACCCCCTCTAAGAAAAGGCCAAAAAAAGTCCATTTGTTAAACCTTCCCAAAACAGGTGAAAATAGTTGATTTTACAAACATTTGGTGAGGTCATTACGTTTGCGATGTTTTGAGAAGGTTTTTGCAACCTATTTTGAAAGACCTTTTTATGGGTACCTTGCCCTTCTCGGGCAAGCAAAAAAAGGTCAATTTTCGAGGCCTATCACAAGTGAAAATAGATAATTTTAGAAAGATTTGGTTCGGAGGTTAAGTTTGCGATGGTTTTAAAAGTTTTGTGCAACCTCCCTTGAAAGGACTTTTTTTTCGTACCTACTACCCCTAAGAGCATGGCCAAAAACGTCGATTTTAAAAACCTTAACAAAACCGGTGAGTAGGTTTGCACATCCTATCTTCAAAAGATTATTTTTAAGTACCTACCCTCTCTCAGGGAAGCCAAAACAGTCTATTTTTGAAACATGCCCAATAAAAGAAAAATAGCTCATTTTAAAAAGATCTTTTTAAAACATTACGTTTCCCATGTCTTGAAAACGTTTGTGCAACCTTTCTGAAAATGACTTTTTTTTGGTACATACCCCCTCCAAGGGAAAAACAAACAATATCAATTTTTTAAAACTTCCCAAAAGTAGTGAAAATAACTGATTTTACAAAGATTTGGTGAGGACCTTGCTTTTGCGATGTTTTAGGACGGTTTGTGCAACTTATCTTAAAAGCACTTTTTTTTAGGTACCTACCCATCTAAGAGGTGGCCATAAAATGTCGATTTCTTAAACTTCCCAAAACAGCTGCAAATAGCTGATTTTAGTAAAAAAAAAGAAGGTTAGCGATGTTTTCAGAAGGTTTCTGCAACCTTTCTGAAAAGGAGGTTTTTTGGGGTACCTACCCCTCTATGAAGAAGCCAAAAATGTCGATTTTTGAAAACTGCCCAAACCTTCTGTAAATAGCTGATTATACCAAGTGAATAAAGGGGGTAGTTTCTAAAGAAACTGTGGTGCTGCGTCGGTGGGGAAGTAGTACACAAAGATTTTGGTATTATCAACAGAGTTGATAAATGTAAATTGACCACCGTACAGGGATTCTAAAAGCTGACGTTTCGAGCGCTAGCCCTTCGTCAGAGCGAGATTTGTGTGTGGATTCGCTCTGACGAAGGGCTAGCGCTCGAAACGTCAGCTTTTAGAATCCCTGTACGGTGGTCAATTTACATTTATCAACTCTGTTGATAATACCAAAATCTTTGATTATACCAAGATTTGGTAAGGACACCACTTTTGCTATGTTTTAAAAAGATTTCTCTAACTTTTCTGAAAAACACTTTTTTGGGTACGTAACCCTTTTATGGGAAACTTCACAGCTTTTGGTTTTGGTCAAAATTTTCAACTTCCTGTAAGTCTGCACACACCTCAAACAAAAAAAAAACAAATAGAAATCATGTTTCGGG
This sequence comes from Galaxea fascicularis, assembly GCA_948470475.1. Taxonomy (NCBI): domain Eukaryota; kingdom Metazoa; phylum Cnidaria; class Anthozoa; order Scleractinia; family Euphylliidae; genus Galaxea; species Galaxea fascicularis. Next base: position 222,119 of record OX419346.1, read on the forward strand.
AGTTTTTAGAAGCATTTAAAGATCATTTCTTCAGTCCTCTTTGAAATAGGCAAAGTTTGAGCCAAATTCAAAATTTGAGCCTAAACCATGGGTTAACCCCTTTGAGTTTTGGTCCAAATTTCAACTTTGCTGAAATCTTGCACAAGGCTCAAATAGGAATAGAAATAATGTTTTGGAAGCTTTTATAAGCATTTAAAGATCATTCCTAGACTCCTCTTTGAAATAGGCAAAGTTTAAGCCAAATTTCAAATTTGAGCCAAAACCATGGGTTAACCCCTTTGGGTTTTCGTGAAAATTTCAACTCTGCTAAAATCTTGCACAAATCTCACAAAGGAAGAGAATTAATGTTTTGGGAGTTTTTAGAAGCATTTAAACATCATTTCTAGACTCCTCTTTAAAATAGGCAAAGTTTTCAGAAAATTCAAAATTTAGGGCAAAACCATGGGTTAACCCCTTTGGGTTTTGGTCAAAATTTCAACTTTGCTGAAATCTTGCACACAGCTCAAATAAGAATAGAAATGATGTTTTGGGAGTTTCTAGAAGCATTTAAACATCATTTCTAGACTCCTCTTTGAAATAGGCAAAGTTTAAGCCAAATTCAAAATTTCAGCCAAAAGCATGGGTTAACCCCTTTGGGTTTTGCTTAAAATTTCAACTTTGCTGAAATCTGGCACAAAGCTCAAATAAGAATAGAAATAATGTTTTGGCAGTTTTTAGAAGCATTTCAACATCATTTCTAGACTCCTCTTTGAAATAGGCAAAGTTTCCAGAAAATTCCAAATTTGAGCCAAAACAATGGGTTAACCCCTTTGGGTTTTGGTCAAAATTTCAACTTTGCTGAAATCTGGCACAAAGCTCAAATAAGAAAAGAAATAATGTTTTGGCAGTTCTTGGAAGCATTTTAACATCATTTCTACACTCCTCTTAAAAAAAGGCAAAGTTTCTAGAAAATTCAAAAATTGAGCCAAAACCATGGGTTAACCCCTTTGGGTTTTGGTCAAAATTTCAACTTTGCTGAAGTCTGGCACAAAGCTCAAATAAGAATAGAAATAATATTTTGGCAGTTTTTAGAAGCATTTCAACATCATTTCTACGCTCCTCTTTGAAATAGGCAAAGTTTCCAGAAAATTCAAAATTTGAGCCAAAACCATGGGTTAACCCCTTTGGGTTTTGGTCAAAATTTCAACTTTGCTGAAATCTGCCACAAAGCTCAAATAAGAATAGAAATAATGTTTTGGCACTTTTTAGAAGCATTTCAACATCATTTCTAGACTCCTCTTTGAAACAGGCAAAGTTTCCAGAAAATTCCAAATTTGAGCCAAAACCAAGGGTTGACCCCTTTGGGTTTTGGTAGAAAATTTCAACTTTGCTGAAATCTGGCACAAAGCTCAAATAAGAATAGAAATAATGTTTTGGCAGTTATGAGAAGCATTTCAACATCATTTCTAGACTCCTTTTTGAAATAGGTAAAGTTTCCAGAAAATTCCAAATTTGAGGCAAAACCATGGGTTAACCCCTTTGGGTTTTGGTCAAAATTTCAACTTTGCTCAAATCTGGCACAAAGCCCAAATAAGAATAGAAATAATGTTTTGGCAGTTTTTAGAAGCATTTCAACATCATTTCTAGACTCCTCTTTGAAATAGGCAAAGTTTCCAGAAAATTCAAAATTTGAGCCAAAACCATGGGTTAACCCCTTTGGGTTTTGGTCAAAATTTCAACTTTGCTGAAATCTGGCACAAAGCTCAAATAAGAATAGAAATAATGTTTTGGCAGTTTTGAAAAGCATTTCAACATCATTTCTAGACTCCTCTTTGAAATAGGCAAAATTTCCAGAAAATTCCAAATTTGAGCCAAAACCATGGGTTAACCCCTTTGGGTTTTGGTAGAAAATTTCAACTTTGCTGAAATCTGGCACAAAGCTCAAATAAAAATAGAAATAATGTTTTGGCAGTTTTGAAAAGCATTTCAACATCATTTCTACGCTCCTCTTTGAAATAGGCAAAGTTTCCAGAAAATTCCAAATTTGAGCCAAAACCATGGGTTAACCCCTTTGGGATTTGGTCAAAATTTCAACTTTGCTGAAATCTGGCACAAAGCCCAAATAAGAATAGAAATAATGTTTTGGCAGTTTTGAGAAGCATTTCAACATCATTTCTAGACTCCTCTTTGAAATAGGCAAAGTTTCCAGAAAATTCCAAATTTGAGCCAAAACCATGGGTTAACCCCTTTGGGTTTTGGTCAAAATTTCAACTTTGCTGAAATCTGGCACAAAGCTCAAATAAGAATAGAAATAATGTTTTGGCAGTTTTGAGAAGCATTTCAACATCATTTCTACGCTCCTCTTTGAAATAGGCAAAGTTTCCAGAAAATTCCAAATTTGAGCCAAAACCATGGGTTAACCCCTTTGGGTTTTGGTCAAAATTTCAACTTTGCTGAAATCTGGCACAAAGCTCAAATAAGAATAGAAATAATGTTTTGGCAGTTTTTAGAAGCATTTCAACATCATTTCTAGACTCCTCTTTGAAATAGGCAAAGATTCCAGAAAATTCCAAATTTGAGGCAAAACCATGGGTTAACCCCTTTGGGTTTTGGTCAAAATTTCAACTTTGCTGAAATCTGGCACAAAGCCCAAATAAGAATAGAAATAATGTTTTGGCAGTTTTTAGAAGCATTTCAACATCATTTGTAGACTCCTCTTTGAAATAGGCAAAGTTTCCAGAAAATTCCAAATTTGAGCTAAAACCATGGGTTAACCCCTTTGGGTTTTGGTCAAAATTTTAACTTTGCTGAAATCTGGCACAAAGCTCAAATAAGAATAGAAATAATCTTTTGGCAGTTTTTCAAGAATTTCAACATCATTTCTACGCTCCTCTTTGAAATAGGCAAAGTTTCCAGAAAATTCCAAATTTGAGCCAAACCCATGGGTTAACCCCTTTGGGTTTTGGTCAAAATTTCAACTTTGCTGAAGTCTGGCACAAAGCTCAAATAAGAATAGAAATAATGTTTTGGCAGTTTTGAGAAGCATTTCAACATCATTTCTACGCTCCTCTTTGAAATAGGCAAAGTTTCCAGAAAATTCCAAATTTGAGGCAAAATCATGGGTTAACCCCTTTGGGTTTTGGTCAAAATTTCAACTTTGCTGAAATCTGGCACAAAGCTCAAATAAGAATAGAAATAATGTTTTGGCAGTTTTGAGAAGCATTTCAACATCATTTCTAGACTCCTCTTTGAAATAGGCAAAGTTTCCAGAAAATTCCAAATTTGAGCCAAAACCATGGGTTAACCCCTTTGGGTTTTGGTCAAAATTTTAACTTTGCTGAAATCTGGCACAAAGCTCAAATAAGAATAGAAATAATCTTTTGGCAGTTTTTCAAGAAGTTCAACATCATTTCTACGCTCCTCTTTAAAATAGGCAAAGTTTCCAGAAAATTCCAAATTTGAGCCAAACCCATGGGTTAACCCCTTTGGGTTTTGGTCAAAATTTCAACTTTGCTGAAATCTGGCACAAAGCTCAAATAAGAATAGAAATAATGTTTTGGCAGTTTTGAGAAGCATTTCAACATCATTTCTAGACTCCTCTTTGAAATAGGCAAAGTTTCCAGAAAATTCCAAATTTGAGCCAAAACCATGGGTTAACCCCTTTGGGTTTTGGTCAAAATTTCAACTTTGCTGAAGTCTGGCACAAAGCTCAAATAAGAATAGAAATAATGTTTTGGCAGTTTTTACAAGAATTTCAACATTATTTCTACGCTCCTCTTTGAAATAGGCAAAGTTTCCATAAAATTCCAAATTTGAGCCAAAACCATGGGTTAACCCCTTTGGGTTTTGGTCAAAATTTCAACTTTGCTGAAATCTGGCACAAAGCTCAAATAAGAATAGAAATAATGTTTTGGCAGTTTTTAGAAGCATTTCAACATCATTTCTAGACTCCTTTTTGAAATAGGTAAAGTTTCCAGAAAATTCCAAATTTGAGCCAAAACCATGGGTTAACCCCTTTGGGTTTTGGTCCAAATTTCAACTTTGCTGAAATCTGGCACAAAGCTCAAATAAGAATAGAAATAATGTTTTGGCAGTTTTGAGAAGCATTTCAACATCATTTCTAGACTCCTCTTTGAAATAGGCAAAGTTTCCAGAAAATTCCAAATTTGAGCCAAAACCATGGGTTAACCCCTTTGGGTTTTGGTCAAAATTTTAACTTTGCTGAAATCTGGCACAAAACTCAAATAAGAATAGAAATAATGTTTTGGCAGTTTTGAAAAGCATTTCAACATCTTTTCTAGACTCCTTTTTGAAATAGGTAAAGTTTCCAGAAAATTCCAAATTTGAGCCAAAACCATGGGTTAACCCCTTTGGGTTTTGGTCCAAATTTCAACTTTGCTGAAATCTGGCACAAAGCTCAAATAAGAATAGAAATAATGTTTTGGTAGTTTTTAGAAGCATTTCAACATCATTTCTAGACTCCTCTTTGAAATAGGCAAAGTTTCCAGAAAATTCCAAATTTGAGCCAAAACCATGGGTTAACCCCTTTGGGTTTTGGTCAAAATTTCAACTTTGCTGAAATCTGGCACAAAGCTCAAATAAGAATACAGATAATGTTTTGGCAGTTTTTAGAAGCATTTCAACATCATTTCTAGACTCCTCTTTGAAATAGGCAAAGTTTCCAGAAAATTCCAAATTTGAGCCAAAACCATGGGTTAACCCCTTTGGGTTTTGGTCAAAATTTTAACTTTGCTGAAATCTGGCACAAAGCTCAAATAATAATAAAAATAATGTTTTGGCAGTTTTGAGAAGCATTTCAACATCATTTCTAGACTCCTCTTTGAAATAGGTAAAGTTTCCAGAAAATTCCAAATTTGAGCCAAAACCTTGGGTTAACCCCTTTGGGTTTTGGTCAAAATTTCAACTTTGCTGAAATCTGGCACAAAGCTCAAATAAGAATAGAAATAATGTTTTGGCAGTTTTGAGAAGCATTTCAACATCATTTCTAGACTCCTCTTTGAAATAGGCAAAGTTTCCAGAAAATTCCAAATTTGAGCCAAAACCATGGGTTAACCCCTTTGGGTTTTGGTCAAAATTTCAACTTTGCTGAAATCTGGCACAAAGCTCAAATAAGAATAGAAATAATGTTTTGGCAGTTTTGAGAAGCATTTCAACATCATTTCTAGACTCCTTTATGAAATACGTAAAGTTTCCAGAAAATTCCAAATTTGAGCCAAAACCATGGGTTAACCCGTTTGGGTTTTGGTCAAAATTTCAACTTTGCTGAAATCTGGCACAAAGCTCAAATAAGAATAGAAATAATGTTTTGGCAGTTTTTAGAAGCATTTCAACATCATTTCTAGACTTCTCTTTGAAATAGGCAAAGTTTCCAGAAAATTCCAAATTTGAGCCAAAACCATGGGTTAACCCCTTTAGGTTTTGGTCCAAATTTCAACTTTGCTGAAATCTGGCACAAAGCTCAAATAAGAATAGAAATAATGTTTTGGCAGTTTTTAGAAGCATTTGAACATCATTTCTAGACTCCTCTTTGAAATAGGCAAAGTTTCCAGAAAATTCCAAATTTGAGCCAAAACCATGGGTTAACCCCTTTGGGTTTTGGTCAAAATTTCAACTTTGCTGAAATCTGGCACAAAGCTCAAATAAGAATAGAAATAATGTTTTGGTAGTTTTTCAAGAATTTCAACATCATTTCTACGCTCCTCTTTGAAATAGGCAAAGTTTCCAGAAAATTCCAAATTTGAGCCAAAACCATGGGTTAACCCCTTTGGGTTTTGGTCCAAATTTTACCTTTCCTGAAATCTGGCACAAAGCTCAAATAAGAATAGAAATAATGTTTTGGTAGTTTTTCAAGAATTTCAACATCATTTCTAGACTCCTCTTTGAAATAGGCAAAGTTTCCAGAAAATTCCAAATTTGAGCCAAAACCATGGGTTAACCCCTTTGGGTTTTGGTCAAAATTTAACTTTGCTGAAATCTGGCACAAAGCTCAAATAAGAATAGAAATAATGTTTTGGCAGTTTTTACAAGCATTTCAACATCATTTCTACGCTCCTCTTTGAAATAGGCAAAGTTTCCAGAAAATTCCAAATTTGAGCCAAAACCATGGGTTAACCCCTTTGGGTTTTGGTCAAAATTTCAACTTTGCTGAAATCTGGCACAAAGCTCAAATAAGAATAGAAATAATGTTTTGGCAGTTTTCAGAAGCATTTCAACATCATTTCTAGACTCCTCTTTGAAATAGGCAAAGTTTCCAGAAAATTCCAAATTTGAGCCAAAACCATGGGTTAACCCCTTTGGGTTTTGGTCCAAATTTCAACTTTGCTGAAATCTGGCACAAAGCTCAAATAAGAATAGAAATAATGTTTTGGCAGTTTTGACAAGCATTTTAACATCATTTCTAGACTCCTTTTTGAAATAGGTAAAGTTTCCAGAAAATTCCAAATTTGAGCCAAAACCATGGGTTAACCCCTTTGGGTTTTGGTCAAAATTTTAACTTTGCTGAAATCTGGCACAAAGCTCAAATAAGAATAGAAATAATGTTTTGGCAGTTTTGAGAAGCATTTCAACATCATTTCTAGACTCCTCTTTGAAATAGGCAAAGTTTCCAGAAAATTCCAAATTTGAGCCAAACCCATGGGTTAACCCCTTTGGGTTTTGGTCCAAATTTCAACTTTGCTGAAATCTGGCACAAAGCTCAAATAAGAATAGAAATAATGTTTTGGCAGTTTTGAGAAGCATTTCAACATCATTTCTAGACTCCTTTTTGAAATAGGTAAAGTTTCCAGAAAATTCCAAATTTGAGCCAAAACCATGGGTTAACCCCTTTGGATTTTGGTCCAAATTTCAACTTTGCTGAAATCTGGCACAAAGCTCAAATAAGAATAGAAATAATGTTTTGGCAGTTTGGAGAAGCATTTCAACATCATTTCTAGACTCCTCTTTGAAATAGGCAAAGTTTCCAGAAAATTCCAAATTTGAGCCAAAACCATGGGTTAACCCCTTTGGGTTTTGGTCCAAATTTCAACTTTGCTGAAATCTGGCACAAAGCTCAAATAAGAATAGAAATAATGTTTTGGCAGTTTTGAGAAGCATTTCAACATCATTTCTAGACTCCTTTTTGAAATAGGTAAAGTTTCCAGAAAATTCCAAATTTGAGCCAAAACCATGGGTTAACCCCTTTGGGTTTTGGTCAAAATTTTAACTTTGCTGAAATCTGGCACAAAGCTCAAATAAGAATAGAAATAATGTTTTGGCAGTTTTTCAAGAATTTCAACATCATTTCTAGACTCCTCTTTGAAATAGGCAAAGTTTCCAGAAAATTCCAAATTTGAGCCAAACCCATGGGTTAACCCCTTTGGGTTTTGGTCAAAATTTCAACTTTGCTGAAATCTGGCACAAAGCTCAAATAAGAATACAGATAATGATTTGGCAGTTTTGAGAAGCATTTCAACATCATTTCTAGACTTCTTTTTGAAATAGGCAAAGTTTCCAGAAAATTCCAAATTTGAGCCAAAACCATGGGTTAACCCCTTTGGGTTTTGGTCAAAATTTCAACTTTGCTGAAATCTGGCACAAAGCTTAAATAAGAATAGAAATAATGTTTTGGCAGTTTTTAGAAGCATTTCAACATCATTTCTAGACTCCTCTTTGAAATAGGCAAAGTTTCCAGAAAATTCCAAATTTGAGCCAAAACCATGGGTTAACCCCTTTGGGTTTTGGTCAAAATTTCAACTTTGCTGAAATCTGGCACAAAGCTCAAATAAGAATAAAAATAATGTTTTGGCAGTTTTGAGAAGCATTTCAACATCATTTCTAGACTCCTTTTTGAAATAGGTAAAGTTTCCAGAAAATTCCAAATTTGAGCCAAAACCATGGGTTAACCCGTTTGGGTTTTGGTCCAAATTTCAACTTTGCTGAAATCTGGCACAAAGCCCAAATAAGAATAGAAATAATGTTTTGGCAGTTTTGAGAAGCATTTCAACATCATTTCTAGACTCCTCTTTGAAATAGGCAAAGTTTCCAGAAAATTCCAAATTTGAGCCAAAACCATGGGTTAACCCCTTTGGGTTTTGGTCAAAATTTCAACTTTGCTGAAATGTGGCACAAAGCTCAAATAAGAATAGAAATAATGTTTTGGCAGTTTTGAGAAGCATTTCAACATCTTTTCTAGACTCCTTTTTGAAATAGGTAAAGTTTCCAGAAAATTCCAAATTTGAGCCAAAACCATGGGTTAACCCCTTTGGGTTTTGGTCAAAATTTCAACTTTGCTGAAATCTGGCACAAAGCCCAAATAAGAATAGAAATAATGTTTTGGCAGTTTTGAGAAGCATTTCAACATCATTTCTAGACTCCTCTTTGAAATAGGCAAAGTTTCCAGAAAATTCCAAATTTGAGCCAAAACCATGGGTTAACCCCTTTGGGTTTTGGTCCAAATTTCAACTTTGCTGAAATCTGGCACAAAGCTCAAATAAGAATAGAAATAATGTTTTGGCAGTTTTTAGAAGCATTTCAACATCATTTCTAGACTCCTCTTTGAAATAGGCAAAGTTTCCAGAAAATTCCAAATTTGAGCCAAAACCATGGGTTAACCCCTTTGGGTTTTGGTCAAAATTTCAACTTTGCTGAAATCTGGCACAAAGCTCAAATAAGAATAAAAATAATGTTTTGGCAGTTTTGAGAAGCATTTCAACATCATTTCTAGACTCCTTTTTGAAATAGGTAAAGTTTCCAGAAAATTCCAAATTTGAGCCAAAACCATGGGTTAACCCCTTTGGGTTTTGGTTAAAATTCCAACTTTGCTGAAATCTGGCACAAAGCCCAAATAAGAATAGAAATAATGTTTTGGCAGTTTTGAGAAGCATTTCAACATCATTTCTAGACTCCTCTTTGAAATAGGCAAAGTTTCCAGAAAATTCAAAATTTGAGCCAAAACCATGGGTTGATCCCTTTGGGTTTTGGTCCAAATTTCAACTTTGCTGAAATCTGGCACAAAGCTCAAATAAGAATAGAAATAATGTTTTGGCAGTTTTGAAAAGCATTTCAACATCATTTCTAGACTCCTTTTTGAAATAAGTAAAGTTTCCAGAAAATTCCAAATTTGAGCCAAAACCATGGGTTAACCCCTTTGGGTTTTGGTCAAAATTTCAACTTTGCTGAAATCTGGCACACAGCCCAAATAAGAATAGAAATAATGTTTTGGCAGTTTTTAGAAGCATTTCAACATCATTTCTAGACTCCTCTTTGAAATAGGCAAAGTTTCCAGAAAATTCCAAATTTGAGCCAAAACCATGGGTTAACCCCTTTGGGTTTTGGTCCAAATTTCAACTTTGCTGAAATCTGGCACAAAGCTCAAATAAGAATAGAAATAATGTTTTGGCAGTTTTTAGAAGCATTTCAACATCATTTCTAGACTCCTCTTTGAAATAGGCAAAGTTTCCAGAAAATTCCAAATTTGAGCCAAAACCATGGGTTAACCCCTTTGGGTTTTGGTCCAAATTTCAACTTTGCTGAAATCTGGCACAAAGCTCAAATAAGAATAGAAATAATGTTTTGGCAGTTTTTAGAAGCATTTGAACATCATTTCTAGACTCCTCTTTGAAATAGGCAAAGTTTCCAGAAAATTCCAAATTTGAGCCAAAACCATGGGTTAACCCCTTTGGGTTTTGGTCAAAATTTCAACTTTGCTGAAATCTGGCACAAAGCCCAAATAACAATAGAAATAATGTTTTGGCAGTTTTGAGAAGCATTTCAACATCATTTCTAGACTCCTCTTTGAACTAGGCAAAGTTTCCAGAAAATTCCAAATTTGAGCCAAAACCATGGGTTAACCCCTTTGGGTTTTGGTCAAAATTTCAACTTTGCTGAAATCTGGCACAAAGCTCAAATAAGAATAGAAATAATGTTTTGGCAGTTTTGAGAAGCATTTCAACATCATTTCTAGACTCCTTTTTGAAATACGTTAAGTTTCCAGAAAATTCCAAATTTGAGCCAAAACCATGGGTTAACCCCTTTGGGTTTTGGTCAAAATTTTAACTTTGCTGAAATCTGGCACAAAGCTCAAATAAGAATAGAAATAATGTTTTGGCAGTTTTTTAAGAATTTCAACATCATTTCTAGACTTCTCTTTGAAATAGGCAAAGTTTCCAGAAAATTCCAAATTTGAGCCAAAACCATGGGTTAACCCCTTTGGGTTTTGGTCCAAATTTCAACTTTGCTGAAATCTGGCACAAAGCTCAAATAAGAATAGAAATAATGTTTTGGCAGTTTTGAGAAGCATTTCAACATCATTTCTAGACTCCTTTTTGAAATAGGTAAAGTTTCCAGAAAATTCCAAATTTGAGCCAAAACCATGGGTTAACCCCTTTGGGTTTTGGTCAAAATTTCAACTTTGCTGAAATCTGGCACAAAGCTCAAATAAGAATAGAAATAATGTTTTGGCAGTTTTTAGAAGCATTTCAACATCATTTCTAGACTCCTTTTTGAAATAAGTAAAGTTTCCAGAAAATTCCAAATTTGAGCCAAAACCATGGGTTAACCCCTTTGGGTTTTGGTCAAAATTTCAACTTTGCTGAAATCTGGCACAAAGCCCAAATAAGAATAGAAATAATGTTTTGGCAGTTTTTAGAAGCATTTCAACATCTTTTCTAGACTCCTTTTTGAAATAGGTAAAGTTTCCAGAAAATTCCAAATTTGAGCCAAAACCATGGGTTAACCCCTTTGGGTTTTGGTCAAAATTTCAACTTTGCTGAAATCTGGCACAAAGCTCAAATAAGAATAGAAATAATGTTTTGGCAGTTTTGAGAAGCATTTCAACATCATTTCTAGACTCCTCTTTGAAATAGGCAAAGTTTCCAGAAAATTCCAAATTTGAGCCAAAACCATGGGTTAACCCCTTTGGGTTTTGGTCCAAATTTCAACTTTGCTGAAATCTGGCACAAAGCTCAAATAAGAATAGAAATAATGTTTTGGCAGTTTTTAGAAGCATTTCAACATCATTTCTAGACTCCTCTTTAAAATAGGCAAAGTTTCCAGAAAATTCCAAATTTGAGCCAAAACCATGGGTTAACTCCTTTGGGTTTTGGTCCAAATTTCAACTTTGCTGAAATCTGGCACAAAGCTCAAATAAGAATAAAAATAATGTTTTGGCAGTTTTGAGAAGCATTTCAACATCTTTTCTAGACTCCTTTTTGAAATAGGTAAAGTTTCCAGAAAATTCCAAATTTGAGCCAAAACCATGGGTTAACCCCTCTGGGTTTTGGTCAAAATTTCAACTTTGCTGAAATCTGGCACAAAGCTCAAATAAGAATAGAAATAATGTTTTGGCAGTTTTGAGAAGCATTTCAACATCATTTCTAGACTCCTCTTTGAAATAGGCAAAGTTTCCAGAAAATTCCAAATTTGAGCCAAAACCATGGGTTAACCCCTTTGGGTTTTGGTCCAAATTTCAACTTTGCTGAAATCTGGCACAAAGCTCAAATAAGAATAGAAATAATGTTTTGGCAGTTTTTAGAAGCATTTCAACATCATTTCTAGACTCCTCTTTAAAATAGGCAAAGTTTCCAGAAAATTCCAAATTTGAGCCAAAACCATGGGTTAACCCCTTTGGGTTTTGGTCCAAATTTCAACTTTGCTGAAATCTGGCACAAAGCTCAAATAAGAATAAAAATAATGTTTTGGCAGTTTTGAGAAGCATTTCAACATCATTTCTAGACTCCTTTTTGAAATAGGCAAAGTTTCCAGAAAATTCCAAATTTGAGCCAAAACCATGGGTTAACCCCTTTGGGTTTTGGTCCAAATTTCAACTTTGCTGAAATCTGGCACAAAGCTTAAATAAGAATAGAAATAATGTTTTGGCAGTTTTTAGAAGCATTTCAACATCATTTCTAGACTCCTCTTTGAAATAGGCAAAGTTTCCAGAAAATTCCAAATTTGAGCCAAAACCATGGGTTAACCCCTTTGGGTTTTGGTCAAAATTTCAACTTTGCTGAAATCTGGCACAAAGCTCAAATAAAAATAGAAATAATGTTTTGGCAGTTTTGAGAAGCATTTCAACATCTTTTCTAGACTCCTTTTTGAAATAGGTAAAGTTTCCAGAAAATTCAAAATTTGAGCCAAAACCATGGGTTAACCCCTCTGGGTTTTGGTCAAAATTTCAACTTTGCTGAAATCTGGCACAAAGCTCAAATAAGAATAGAAATAATGTTTTGGCAGTTTTGAGAAGCATTTCAACATCATTTCTAGACTCCTCTTTGAAATAGGCAAAGTTTCCAGAAAATTCCAAATTTGAGCCAAAACCATGGGTTAACCCCTTTGGGTTTTGGTCCAAATTTCAACTTTGCTGAAATCTGGCACAAAGCTCAAATAAGAATAGAAATAATGTTTTGGCAGTTTTTAGAAGCATTTCAACATCATTTCTAGACTCCTCTTTAAAATAGGCAAAGTTTCCAGAAAATTCCAAATTTGAGCCAAAACCATGGGTTAACCCCTTTGGGTTTTGGTCCAAATTTCAACTTTGCTGAAATCTGGCACAAAGCTCAAATAAGAATAAAAATAATGTTTTGGCAGTTTTGAGAAGCATTTCAACATCATTTCTAGACTCCTTTTTGAAATAGGTAAAGTTTCCAGAAAATTCCAAATTTGAGCCAAAACCATGGGTTAACCCCTTTGGGTTTTGGTCAAAATTTCAACTTTGCTGAAATCTGGCACAAAGCTCAAATAAGAATACAGATAATGTTTTGGCAGTTTTGAGAAGCATTTCAACATCATTTCTAGACTTCTTTTTGAAATAGGCAAAGTTTCCAGAAAATTCCAAATTTGAGCCAAAACCATGGGTTAACCCCTTTGGGTTTTGGTCCAAATTTCAACTTTGCTGAAATCTGGCACAAAGCTTAAATAAGAATAGAAATAATGTTTTGGCAGTTTTTAGAAGCATTTCAACATCATTTCTAGACTCCTTTTTGAAATAAGTAAAGTTTCCAGAAAATTCCAAATTTGAGCCAAAACCATGGGTTAACCCCTTTGGGTTTTGGTCAAAATTTCAACTTTGCTGAAATCTGGCACAAAGCCCAAATAAGAATAGAAATAATGTTTTGGCAGTTTTTAGAAGCATTTCAACATCATTTCTAGACTTCTCTTTGAAATAGGCAAAGTTTCCAGAAAATTCCAAATTTGAGCCAAAACCATGGGTTAACCCCTTTGGGTTTTGGTCAAAATTTCAACTTTGCTGAAATCTGGCACAAAGCTCAAATAAGAATACAGATAATGTTTTGGCAGTTTTGAGAAGGATTTCAACATCATTTCTAGACTTCTTTTTGAAATAGGCAAAGTTTCCAGAAAATTCCAAATTTGAGCCAAAACCATGGGTTAACCCCTTTGGGTTTTGGTCCAAATTTCAACTTTGCTGAAATCTGGCACAAAGCTTAAATAAGAATAGAAATAATGTTTTGGCAGTTTTCAGAAGCATTTCAACATCATTTCTAGACTCCTCTTTGAAATAGGCAAAGTTTCCAGAAAATTCCAAATTTGAGCCAAAACCATGGGTTAACCCCTTTGGGTTTTGGTCAAAATTTCAACTTTGCTGAAATCTGGCACAAAGCTCAAATAAAAATAGAAAAAATGTTTTGGCAGTTTTGAGAAGCATTTCAACATCTTTTCTAGACTCCTTTTTGAAATAGGTAAAGTTTCCAGAAAATTCCAAATTTGAGCCAAAACCATGGGTTAACCCCTCTGGGTTTTGGTCAAAATTTCAACTTTGCTGAAATCTGGCACAAAGCTCAAATAAGAATAGAAATAATGTTTTGGCAGTTTTGAGAAGCATTTCAACATCATTTCTAGACTCCTCTTTGAAATAGGCAAAGTTTCCAGAAAATTCCAAATTTGAGCCAAAACCATGGGTTAACCCCTTTGGGTTTTGGTCCAAATTTCAACTTTGCTGAAATCTGGCACAAAGCTCAAATAAGAATAGAAATAATGTTTTGGCAGTTTTTAGAAGCATTTCAACATCATTTCTAGACTCCTCTTTAAAATAGGCAAAGTTTCCAGAAAATTCCAAATTTGAGCCAAAACCATGGGTTAACCCCTTTGGGTTTTGGTCCAAATTTCAACTTTGCTGAAATCTGGCACAAAGCTCAAATAAGAATAAAAATAATGTTTTGGCAGTTTTGAGAGGCATTTCAACATCATTTCTAGACTCCTTTTTGAAATAGGCAAAGTTTCCAGAAAATTCCAAATTTGAGCCAAAACCATGGGTTAACCCCTTTGGGTTTTGGTCCAAATTTCAACTTTGCTGAAATCTGGCACAAAGCTTAAATAAGAATAGAAATAATGTTTTGGCAGTTTTTAGAAGCATTTCAACATCATTTCTAGACTCCTCTTTGAAATAGGCAAAGTTTCCAGAAAATTCCAAATTTGAGCCAAAACCATGGGTTAACCCCTTTGGGTTTTGGTCAAAATTTCAACTTTGCTGAAATCTGGCACAAAGCTCAAATAAAAATAGAAATAATGTTTTGGCAGTTTTGAGAAGCATTTCAACATCTTTTCTAGACTCCTTTTTGAAATAGGTAAAGTTTCCAGAAAATTCAAAATTTGAGCCAAAACCATGGGTTAACCCCTCTGGGTTTTGGTCAAAATTTCAACTTTGCTGAAATCTGGCACAAAGCTCAAATAAGAATAGAAATAATGTTTTGGCAGTTTTGAGAAGCATTTCAACATCATTTCTAGACTCCTCTTTGAAATAGGCAAAGTTTCCAGAAAATTCCAAATTTGAGCCAAAACCATGGGTTAACCCCTTTGGGTTTTGGTCCAAATTTCAACTTTGCTGAAATCTGGCACAAAGCTCAAATAAGAATAGAAATAATGTTTTGGCAGTTTTTAGAAGCATTTCAACATCATTTCTAGACTCCTCTTTAAAATAGGCAAAGTTTCCAGAAAATTCCAAATTTGAGCCAAAACCATGGGTTAACCCCTTTGGGTTTTGGTCCAAATTTCAACTTTGCTGAAATCTGGCACAAAGCTCAAATAAGAATAAAAATAATGTTTTGGCAGTTTTGAGAAGCATTTCAACATCATTTCTAGACTCCTTTTTGAAATAGGTAAAGTTTCCAGAAAATTCCAAATTTGAGCCAAAACCATGGGTTAACCCCTTTGGGTTTTGGTCAAAATTTCAACTTTGCTGAAATCTGGCACAAAGCCCAAATAAGAATAGAAATAATGTTTTGGCAGTTTTGAGAAGCATTTCAACATCATTTCTAGACTCCTCTTTGAAATAGGCAAAGTTTCCAGAAAATTCCAAATTTGAGCCAAAACCATGGGTTAACCCCTTTGGGTTTTGGTCCAAATTTCAACTTTGCTGAAATCTGGCACAAAGCTCAAATAAGAATAGAAATAATGTTTTGGCAGTTTTTAGAAGCATTTCAACATCATTTCTAGACTCCTTTTTGAAATAAGTAAAGTTTCCAGAAAATTCCAAATTTGAGCCAAAACCATGGGTTAACCCCTTTGGGTTTTGGTCAAAATTTTAACTTTGCTGAAATCTGGCACAAAGCTCAAATAAGAATAGAAATAATGTTTTGGCAGTTTTTCAAGAATTTCAACATCATTTCTAGACTTCTCTTTAAATTAGGCAAAGTTTCCAGAAAATTCCAAATTTGAGCCAAACCCATGGGTTAACCCCTTTGGGTTTTGGTCAAAATTTCAACTTTGCTGAAATCTGGCACAAAGCTCAAATAAGAATACAGATAATGTTTTGGCAGTTTTGAGAAGCATTTCAACATCATTTCTAGACTTCTTTTTGAAATAGGCAAAGTTTCCAGAAAATTCCAAATTTGAGCCAAAACCATGGGTTAACCCCTTTGGGTTTTGGTCAAAATTTTAACTTTTCTGAAATCTGGCACAAAGCTCAAATAAGAATAGAAATAATGTTTTGGCAGTTTTGAGAAGCATTTCAACATCATTTCTAGACTCCTCTTTGAAATAGGCAAAGTTTCCAGAAAATTCCAAATTTGAGCAGAACCCATGGGTTAACCCCTTTGGGTTTTGGTCAAAATTTCAACTTTGCTGAAATCTGGCACAAAGCTCAAATAAGAATAGAAATAATGTTTTGGCAGTTTTTACAAGAATTTCAACATTATTTCTACGCTCCTCTTTGAAAAAGGCAAAGTTTCCAGAAAATTCCAAATTTGAGCCAAAACCATGGGTTAACCCCTTTGGGTTTTGGTCCAAATTTCAACTTTGCTGAAATCTGGCACAAAGCCCAAATAAGAATAGAAATAAAGTTTTGGCAGTTTTTAGAAGCATTTCAACATCCTTTCTAGACTCCTCTTTGAAATAGGCAAAGTTTCCAGAAAATTCCAAATTTGAGCCAAAACCATGGGTTAACCCCTTTGGGTTTTGGTCCAAATTTCAACTTTGCTGAAATCTGGCACAAAGCTCAAATAAGAATAGAAATAATGTTTTAATAGTTTTTCAAGAATTTCAACATCATTTCTACGCTCCTCTTTGAAATAGGCAAAGTTTCCAGAAAATTCCAAATTTGAGCCAAAACCATGGGTTAACCCCTTTGGGTTTTGGTCCAAATTTTACCTTTGCTAAAATCCGGCACAAAGCTCAAATAAGAATAGAAATAATGTTTTGGTAGTTTTTAGAAGCATTTCAACATCATTTCTAGACTCCTCTTTGAAATAGGCAAAGTTTCCAGAAAATTCCAAATTTGAGCCAAAACCATGGGTTAACCCCTTTGGGTTTTGGTCAAAATTTTAACTTTGCTGAAATCTGGCACAAAGCTCAAATAAGAATAGAAATAATAATTTGGCAGTTTTTCAAGAATTTCAACATCATTTCTACGCTCCTCTTTGAAATAGGCAAAGTTTCCAGAAAATTCAAAATTTGAGCCAAAACCATGGGTTAACCCCTTTGGGTTTTGGTCAAAATTTCAACTTTGCTGAAATCTGGCACAAAGCTCAAATAAGAATAGAAATAATGTTTTGGCAGTTTTGAGAAGGATTACAACATCATTTCTAGACTCCTCTTTGAAATAGGCAAAGTTTCCAGAAAATTCCAAATTTGAGCCAAAACCATGGGTTAACCCCTTTGGGTTTTGGTCAAAATTTCAACTTTGCTGAAATCTGGCACAAAGCTCAAATAAGAATAGAAATAATGTTTTGGCAGTTTTGAGAAGCATTTCAACATCATTTCTAGACTCCTCTTTGAAATAGGCAAAGTTTCCAGAAAATTCCAAATTTGAGCCAAAACCATGGGTTAACCCCTTTGGGTTTTGGTCAAAATTTCAACTTTGCTGAAATCTGGCACAAAGCTCAAATAAGAATACAGATAATGTTTTGGCAGTTTTGAGAAGCATTTCAACATCATTTCTAGACTCCTCTTTGAAATAGGCAAAGTTTCCAGAAAATTCCAAATTTGAGCCAAAACCATGGGTTAACCCCTTTGGGTTTTGGTCAAAATTTCAACTTTGCTGAAATCTGGCACAAAGCTCAAAATAAGAATAGAAATAATCTTTTGGCAGTTTTGAGAAGCATTTCAACATCATTTCTAGACTCCTCTTTGAAGTAGGGAAAGTTTCCAGAAAATTCCAAATTTGAGCCAAACCCATGGGTTAACCCCTTTGGGTTTTGGTCCAAATTTCAACTTTGCTGAAATCTGGCACAAAGCTCAAATAAGAATAGAGATAATGTTTTGGGAGTTTTAGAAGCATTTCAACATCATTTCTAGACTCCTCTTTGAAATAGGCAAAGTTTCCAGAAAATTCCAAATTTGAGCCAAAACGATGGGTTAACCCCTTTGGGTTTTGGTCAAAATTTCAACTTTGCTGAAATCTGGCATAAAGCTCAAATAAGAATAGAAATAATGTTTTGGCAGTTTTTACAAGAATTTCAACATTATTTCTACGCTCCTCTTTGAAATAGGCAAAGTTTCCAGAAAATTCAAAATTTGAGCCAAAACCATGGGTTAACCCCTTTGGGTTTTGGTCCAAATTTCAACTTTGCTGAAATCTGGCACAAAGCTCAAATAAGAATAGAAATAATGTTTTGGCAGTTTTTAGAAGCATTTTAACATCATTTCTAGACTCCTCTTTGAAATAAGCAAAGTTTCCAGAAAATTCCAAATTTGAGCCAAAACCATGGGTTAACCCCTTTGGGTTTTGGTCCAAATTTCAACTTTGCTGAAATCTGGCACAAAGCTCAAATAAGAATAGAAATAATGTTTTGGCAGTTTTGAGAAGCATTTCAACATCATTTCTAGACTCCTTTTTGAAATAGGTAAAGTTTCCAGAAAATTCCAAATTTGAGCCAAAACCATGGGTTAACCCCTTTGGGTTTTGGTCCAAATTTCAACTTTGCTGAAATCTGGCACAAAGCTCAAATAAGAATAGAAATAATGTTTTGGCAGTTTTGAGAAGCATTTCAACATCATTTCTAGACTCCTTTTTGAAATAGGTAAAGTTTCCAGAAAATTCCAAATTTGAGCCAAAACCATGGGTTAACCCCTTTGGGTTTTGGTCAAAATTTCAACTTTGCTGAAATCTGGCACAAAGCTCAAATAAGAATAGAAATAATGTTTTGGCAGTTTTTACAAGAATTTCAACATTATTTCTACGCTCCTCTTTGAAATAGGCAAAGTTTGCAGAAAATTCCAAATTTGAGCCAAAACCATGGGTTAACCCCTTTGGGTTTTGGTCAAAATTTCAACTTTGCTGAAATCTGGCACAAAGCTCAAATAAGAATAGAAATAATGTTTTGGCAGTTTTGAGAAGCATTTCAACATCATTTCTAGACTCCTCTTTGAAATAGGCAAAGTTTCCAGAAAATTCCAAATTTGAGCCAAAACCATGGGTTAACCCCTTTGGCTTTTGGTCAAAATTTTAACTTTGCTGAAACCTGGCACAAAGCTCAAATAAGAATAAAAATAATGTTTTGGCAGTTTTTCAAGAATTTCAACATCATTTCTAGACTCCTCTTTGAAATAGGCAAAGTTTCCAGAAAATTCCAAATTTGAGCCAAAACCATGGGTTAACCCCTTTGGGTTTTGGTCCAAATGTCAACTTTGCTGAAATCTGGCACAAAGCTCAAATAAGAATAGAAATAATGTTTTGGCAGTTTTGAGAAGCATTTCAACATCATTTCTAGACTTGTTTGTGAAATAGGTAAAGTTTCCAGAAAATTCCAAATTTGAGCCAAAACCATGGGTTAACCCCTTTGGGTTTTGGTCCAAATTTCAACTTTGCTGAAATCTGGCACAAAGCTCAAATAAGAATAGAAATAATGTTTTGGCAGTTTTTCAAGAATTTCAACATCATTTCTAGACTCCTCTTTGAAATAGGCAAAGTTTCCAGAAAATTCCAAATTTGAGCCAAAACCATGGGTTAACCCCTTTGGGTTTTGGTCCAAATTTCAACTTTGCTGAAATCTGGCACAAAGCTCAAATAAGAATAGAAATAATGTTTTGGCAGTTTTGAGAAGCATTTCAGCATCATTTCTAGACTCCTCTTTGAAATAGGCAAAGTTTCCAGAAAATTCCAAATTTGAGCCAAAACCATGGGTTAACCCCTTTGGGTTTTGGTCAAAATTTCAACTTTGCTGAAATCTGGCACAAAACTCAAATAAGAATAGAAATAATGTTTTGGCAGTTTTGAGAAGCATTTCAACATCTTTTCTAGACTCCTTTTTGAAATAGGTAAAGTTTCCAGAAAATTCCAAATTTGAGCCAAAACCATGGGTTAACCCCTTTGGGTTCTGGTCAAAATTTCAACTTTGCTGAAATCTGGCACAAAGCCCAAATAAGAATAAAAATAATGTTTTGGCAGTTTTGAGAAGCATTTCAACATCATTTCTAGACACCTCTTTGAAATAGGCAAAGTTTCCAGAAAATTCCAAATTTGAGCCAAAACCATGGGTTAACCCCTTTGGGTTTTGGTCCAAATTTCAACTTTGCTGAAATCTGGCACAAAGCTCAAATAAGAATAGAAATAATGTTTTGGCAGTTTTTAGAAGCATTTTAACATCATTTCTTGACTCCTCTTTGAAATAGGCAAAGTTTCCAGAAAATTCCAAATTTGAGCCAAAACCATGGGTTAACCCCTTTGGGTTTTGGTCAAAATTTCAACTTTGCTGAAATCTGGCACAAAGCTCAAATAAGAAGAGAAATAATAATTTGGCAGTTTTTCAAGAATTTCAACATCATTTCTAGACTTCTCTTTGAAATAGGCAAAGTTTCCAGAAAATTCAAAATTTGAGCCAAAACCATGGGTTAACCCCTTTGGGTTTTGGTCAAAATTTCAACTTTGCTGAAATCTGGCACAAAGCTCAAATAAGAATAGAAATAATGTTTTGGCAGTTTTGAGAAGCATTTCAACATCTTTTCTAGACTCCTTTTTGAAATAGGTAAAGTTTCCAGAAAATTCAAAATTTGAGCCAAAACCATGGGTTAACCCCTCTGGGTTTTGGTCAAAATTTCAACTTTGCTGAAATCTGGCACAAAGCTCAAATAAGAATAGAAATAATGTTTTGGCAGTTTTGAGAAGCATTTCAACATCATTTCTAGACTCCTCTTTGAAATAGGCAAAGTTTCCAGAAAATTCCAAATTTGAGCCAAAACCATGGGTTAACCCCTTTGGGTTTTGGTCAAAATTTCAACTTTGCTGAAATCTGGCACAAAGCTCAAATAAAAATAGAAATAATGTTTTGGCAGTTTTGAGAAGCATTTCAACATCTTTTCTAGACTCCTTTTTGAAATAGGTAAAGTTTCCAGAAAATTCAAAATTTGAGCCAAAACCATGGGTTAACCCCTCTGGGTTTTGGTCAAAATTTCAACTTTGCTGAAATCTGGCACAAAGCTCAAATAAGAATAGAAATAATGTTTTGGCAGTTTTGAGAAGCATTTCAACATCATTTCTAGACTCCTCTTTGAAATAGGCAAAGTTTCCAGAAAATTCCAAATTTGAGCCAAAACCATGGGTTAACCCCTTTGGGTTTTGGTCCAAATTTCAACTTTGCTGAAATCTGGCACAAAGCTCAAATAAGAATAGAAATAATGTTTTGGCAGTTTTTAGAAGCATTTCAACATCATTTCTAGACTCCTCTTTAAAATAGGCAAAGTTTCCAGAAAATTCCAAATTTGAGCCAAAACGATGGGTTAACCCCTTTGGGTTTTGGTCCAAATTTCAACTTTGCTGAAATCTGGCACAAAGCTCAAATAAGAATAAAAATAATGTTTTGGCAGTTTTGAGAAGCATTTCAACATCATTTCTAGACTCCTTTTTGAAATAGGTAAAGTTTCCAGAAAATTCCAAATTTGAGCCAAAACCATGGGTTAACCCCTTTGGGTTTTGGTCAAAATTTCAACTTTGCTGAAATCTGGCACAAAGCCCAAATAAGAATAGAAATAATGTTTTGGCAGTTTTGAGAAGCATTTCAACATCATTTCTAGACTCCTCTTTGAAATAGGCAAAGTTTCCAGAAAATTCAAAATTTGAGCCAAAACCATGGGTTAACCCCTTTGGGTTTTGGTCCAAATTTCAACTTTGCTGAAATCTGGCACAAAGCTCAAATAAGAATAGAAATAATGTTTTGGCAGTTTTTAGAAGCATTTCAACATCATTTCTAGACTCCTCTTTGAAATAGGCAAAGTTTCCAGAAAATTCCAAACTTTGGGTTTTGGTCCAAATTTCAACTTTGCTGAAATCTGGCACAAAGCTCAAATAAGAATAGAAATAATGTTTTGGCAGTTTTTTAAGAATTTCAACATCATTTCTAGACTTCTCTTTGAAATAGGCAAAGTTTCCAGAAAATTCCAAATTTGAGCCAAAACCATGGGTTAACCCCTTTGGGTTTTGGTCAAAATTTTAACTTTGTTGAAATCTGGCACAAAGCTCAAATAAGAATAGAAATAATAATTTGGCAGTTTTTCAAGAATTTCAACATCATTTCTAGACTTCTCTTTGAAATAGGCAAAGTTTCCAGAAAATTCCAAATTTGAGCCAAAACCATGGGTTAACCCCTTTGGGTTTTGGTCAAAATTTTAACTTTGCTGAAATCTGGCACAAAGCTCAAATAAGAATAGAAATAATGTTTTGGCAGTTTTGAGAAGCATTTCAACATCTTTTCTAGACTCCTTTTTGAATTAGGTAAAGTTTCCAGAAAATTCCAAATTTGAGCCAAAACCATGGGTTAACCCCTTTGGGTTTTGGTCCAAATTTCAACTTTGCTGAAATCTGGCACAAAGCTTAAATAAGAATAGAAATAATGTTTTGGCAGTTTTCAGAAGCATTTCAACATCATTTCTAGACTCCTCTTTGAAATAGGCAAAGTTTCCAGAAAATTCCAAATTTGAGCCAAAACCATGGGTTAACCCCTTTGGGTTTTGGTCAAAATTTCAACTTTGCTGAAATCTGGCACAAAACCCAAATAAGAATAGAAATAATGTTTTGGCAGTTTTGAGAAGCATTTCAACATCTTTTCTAGACTCCTTTTTGAACTAGGTAAAGTTTCCAGAAAATTCCAAATTTGAGCCAAAACCATGGGTTAACCCCTTTGGGTTTTGGTCAAAATTTCAACTTTGCTGAAATCTGGCACAAAGCTCAAATAAGAATAGAAATAATGTTTTGGCAGTTTTTACAAGAATTTCAACATTATTTCTACGCTCCTCTTTGAAATAGGCAAAGTTTCAAGAAAATTCCAAATTTGAGCCAAAACCATGGGTTAACCCCTTTGGATTTTGGTCAAAATTTCAACTTTGCTGAAATCTGGCACAAAGCTCAAATAAGAATAGAACTAATGTTTTGGCAGTTTTTACAAGAATTTCAACATCATTTCTAGACTCCTCTTTGAAATAGGCAAAGTTTCCAGAAAATTCCAAACTTGAGCCAAAACCATGGGTTAACCCCTTTGGGTTTTGGTCCAAATTAACAATTTGCTGAAATCTGGCACAAAGCTTAAATAAGAATAGAAATAATGTTTTGGCAGTTTTGAGAAGCATTTCAACATCATTTCTAGACTCCTCTTTGAAATAGGCAAAGTTTCCAGAAAATTCCAAATTTGAGCCAAAACCATGGGTTAACCCCTTTGGGTTTTGGTCAAAATTTCAACTTTGCTGAAATCTGGCACAAAGCTCAAATAAAAATAGAAATAATGTTTTGGCAGTTTTGAGAAGCATTTCAACATCTTTTCTAGACTCCTTTTTGAAATAGGTAAAGTTTCCAGAAAATTCAAAATTTGAGCCAAAACCATGGGTTAACCCCTCTGGGTTTTGGTCAAAATTTCAACTTTGCTGAAATCTGGCACAAAGCTTAAATAAGAATAGAAATAATGTTTTGGCAGTTTTGAGAAGCATTTCAACATCTTTTCTAGACTCCTTTTTGAAATAGGTAAAGTTTCCAGAAAATTCCAAATTTGAGCCAAAACCATGGGTTAACCCCTCTGGGTTTTGGTCAAAATTTCAACTTTGCTGAAATCTGGCACAAAGCTCAAATAAGAATAGAAATAATGTTTTGGCAGTTTTGAGAAGCATTTCAACATCATTTCTAGACTCCTCTTTGAAATAGGCAAAGTTTCCAGAAAATTCAAAATTTGAGCCAAAACCATGGGTTAACCCCTTTGGGTTTTGGTCCAAATTTCAACTTTGCTGAAATCTGGCACAAAGCTCAAATAAGAATAGAAATAATGTTTTGGCAGTTTTTAGAAGCATTTCAACATCATTTCTAGACTCCTCTTTAAAATAGGCAAAGTTTCCAGAAAATTCCAAATTTGAGCCAAAACCATGGGTTAACCCCTTTGGGTTTTGGTCCAAATTTCAACTTTGCTGAAATCTGGCACAAAGCTCAAATAAGAATAAAAATAATGTTTTGGCAGTTTTGAGAAGCATTTCAACATCATTTCTAGACTCCTTTTTGAAATAGGTAAAGTTTCCAGAAAATTCCAAATTTGAGCCAAAACCATGGGTTAACCCCTTTGGGTTTTGGTCAAAATTTCAACTTTGCTGAAATCTGGCACAAAGCCCAAATAAGAATAGAAATAATGTTTTGGCAGTTTTGAGAAGCATTTCAACATCATTTCTAGACTCCTCTTTGAAATAGGCAAAGTTTCCAGAAAATTCAAAATTTGAGCCAAAACCATGGGTTAACCCCTTTGGGTTTTGGTCCAAATTTCAACTTTGCTGAAATCTGGCACAAAGCTCAAATAAGAATAGAAATAATGTTTTGGCAGTTTTTAGAAGCATTTCAACATCATTTCTAGACTCCTCTTTGAAATAGGCAAAGTTTCCAGAAAATTCCAAACTTTGGGTTTTGGTCCAAATTTCAACTTTGCTGAAATCTGGCACAAAGCTCAAATAAGAATAGAAATAATGTTTTGGCAGTTTTTTAAGAATTTCAACATCATTTCTAGACTTCTCTTTGAAATAGGCAAAGTTTCCAGAAAATTCCAAATTTGAGCCAAAACCATGGGTTAACCCCTTTGGGTTTTGGTCAAAATTTTAACTTTGTTGAAATCTGGCACAAAGCTCAAATAAGAATAGAAATAATAATTTGGCAGTTTTTCAAGAATTTCAACATCATTTCTAGACTTCTCTTTGAAATAGGCAAAGTTTCCAGAAAATTCCAAATTTGAGCCAAAACCATGGGTTAACCCCTTTGGGTTTTGGTCAAAATTTTAACTTTGCTGAAATCTGGCACAAAGCTCAAATAAGAATAGAAATAATGTTTTGGCAGTTTTGAGAAGCATTTCAACATCTTTTCTAGACTCCTTTTTGAATTAGGTAAAGTTTCCAGAAAATTCCAAATTTGAGCCAAAACCATGGGTTAACCCCTTTGGGTTTTGGTCCAAATTTCAACTTTGCTGAAATCTGGCACAAAGCTTAAATAAGAATAGAAATAATGTTTTGGCAGTTTTCAGAAGCATTTCAACATCATTTCTAGACTCCTCTTTGAAATAGGCAAAGTTTCCAGAAAATTCCAAATTTGAGCCAAAACCATGGGTTAACCCCTTTGGGTTTTGGTCAAAATTTCAACTTTGCTGAAATCTGGCACAAAACCCAAATAAGAATAGAAATAATGTTTTGGCAGTTTTGAGAAGCATTTCAACATCTTTTCTAGACTCCTTTTTGAACTAGGTAAAGTTTCCAGAAAATTCCAAATTTGAGCCAAAACCATGGGTTAACCCCTTTGGGTTTTGGTCAAAATTTCAACTTTGCTGAAATCTGGCACAAAGCTCAAATAAGAATAGAAATAATGTTTTGGCAGTTTTGAGAAGCATTTCAACATCTTTTCTAGACTCCTTTTTGAATTAGGTAAAGTTTCCAGAAAATTCCAAATTTGAGCCAAAACCATGGGTTAACCCCTTTGGGTTTTGGTCCAAATTTCAACTTTGCTGAAATCTGGCACAAAGCTCAAATAAGAATAGAAATAATGTTTTGGCAGTTTTGAGAAGCATTTCAACATCTTTTCTAGACTCCTTTTTGAATTAGGTAAAGTTTCCAGAAAATTCCAAATTTGAGCCAAAACCATGGGTTAACCCCTTTGGGTTTTGGTCCAAATTTCAACTTTGCTGAAATCTGGCACAAAGCTTAAATAAGAATAGAAATAATGTTTTGGCAGTTTTCAGAAGCATTTCAACATCATTTCTAGACTCCTCTTTGAAATAGGCAAAGTTTCCAGAAAATTCCAAATTTGAGCCAAAACCATGGGTTAACCCCTTTGGGTTTTGGTCAAAATTTCAACTTTGCTGAAATCTGGCACAAAACCCAAATAAGAATAGAAATAATGTTTTGGCAGTTTTGAGAAGCATTTCAACATCTTTTCTAGACTCCTTTTTGAACTAGGTAAAGTTTCCAGAAAATTCCAAATTTGAGCCAAAACCATGGGTTAACCCCTTTGGGTTTTGGTCAAAATTTCAACTTTGCTGAAATCTGGCACAAAGCTCAAATAAGAATAGAAATAATGTTTTGGCAGTTTTTACAAGAATTTCAACATTATTTCTACGCTCCTCTTTGAAATAGGCAAAGTTTTAAGAAAATTCCAAATTTGAGCCAAAACCATGGGTTAACCCCTTTGGATTTTGGTCCAAATTTCAACTTTGCTGAAATCTGGCACAAAGCTCAAATAAGAATAGAAATAATGTTTTGGCAGTTTTTACAAGAATTTCAACATCATTTCTAGACTCCTCTTTGAAATAGGCAAAGTTTCCAGAAAATTCCAAACTTGAGCCAAAACCATGGGTTAACCCCTTTGGGTTTTGGTCAAAATTTCAACTTTGCTGAAAACTGGCACAAAGCTCAAATAAGAATAGAAATAATGTTTTGGCAGTTTTGAGAAGCATTTCAACATCATTTCTAGACTCCTTTTTGAAATAGGTAAAGTTTCCAGAAAATTCCAAATTTGAGCCAAAACCATGGGTTAACCCCTTTGGGTTTTGGTCAAAATTTCAACTTTGCTGAAATCTGGCACAAAGCTCAAAGAAGAATAGAAATAATGTTTTGGCAGTTTTGAGAAGCATTTCAACATCATTTCTAGACTCCTCTTTGAAATAGGCAAAGTTTCCAGAAAATTCCAAATTTGAGCCAAAACCATGGGTTAACCCCTTTGGGTTTTGGTCCAAATTTCAACTTTGCTGAAATCTGGCACAAAGCTCAAATAAGAATAGAAATAATGTTTTGGCAGTTTTGAGAACCATTTTAACATCATTTCTGGACTCCTCTTTGAAATAGGCAAAGTTTCCAGAAAATTCAAAATTTGAGCCAAAACCATGGGCTAACCCCTTTGGGTTTTGGTCCAAATTTCAACTTTGCTGAAATCTGGCACAAAGCTCAAATAAGAATAGAAATAATGTTTTGGCAGTTTTTAGAAGCATTTCAACATCATTTCTAGACTCCTCTTTGAAATAGGTAAAGTTTCCAGAAAATTTTAAATTTGAGCCAAAACCATGGGTTAACCCCTTTGGGTTTTGGTCCAAATTTCAACTTTGCTGAAATCTGGCACAAAGCTCAAATAAGAATAGAAATAATGTTTTGGCAGTTTTGAGAAGCATTTCAACATCATTTCTAGACTCCTTTCTGAAATAGGTAAAGTTTCCAGAAAATTCCAAATTTGAGCCAAAACCATGGGTTAACCCCTTTGGGTTTTGGTCAAAATTTCAACTTTGCTGAAATCTGGCACAAAGCTCAAATAAGAATAGAAATAATGTTTTGGCAGTTTTGAGAAGCATTTCAACATCATTTCTAGACTCCTCTTTGAAATAGGCAAAGTTTCCAGAAAATTCCAAATTTGAGCCAAAACCATGGGTTAACCCCTTTGGGTTTTGGTCAAAATTTCAACTTTGCTGAAATCTGGCACAAAGCTCAAATAAGAATAGAAATAATGTTTTGGCAGTTTTTCAAGAATTTCAACATCATTTCTAGACTCCTCTTTGAAATAGGCAAAGTTTCCAGAAAATTCAAAATTTGAGCCAAAACCATGGGTTAACCCCTTTGGATTTTGGTCAAAATTTCAACTTTGCTGAAATCTGGCACAAAGCTCAAATAAGAATAGAAATAATGTTTTGGCAGTTTTGAGAAGCATTTCAACATCATTTCTAGACTCCTCTTTGAAATAGGCAAAGTTTCCAGAAAATTTAAAATTGAGCCAAAACCATGGGTTAACCCCTTTGGGTTTTGGTCAAAATTTCAACTTTGCTGAAATCTGGCACAAAGCCCAAATAAGAATAGAAATAATGTTTTGGCAGTTTTTAGAAGCATTTCAACATTATTTCTAGACTTCTCTTTGAAATAGGCAAAGTTTCCAGAAAATTCCAAATTTGAGCCAAAACCATGGGTTAACCCCTTTGGGTTTTGGTCCAAATTTCAACTTTGCTGAAATCTGGCACAAAGCTCAAATAAGAATAGAAATAATGTTTTGGCAGTTTTTCAAGAATTTCAACATCATTTCTAGACTCCTCTTTGAAATAGGCAAAGTTTCCAGAAAATTCCAAATTTGAGCCAAAACCATGGGTTAACCCCTTTGGGTTTTGGTCCAAATTTCAACTTTGCTGAAATCTGGCACAAAGCTCAAATAAGAATAGAAATAATGTTTTGGTAGTTTTTCAAGAATTTCAACATCATTTCTAGACTCCTCTTTGAAATAGGCAAAGTTTCCAGAAAATTCCAAATTTGAGCCAAAACCATGGGTTAACCCCTTTGGGTTTTGGTCAAAATTTCAACTTTGCTGAAATCTGGCACAAAGCTCAAATAAGAATAGAAATAATGTTTTGGCAGTTTTTACAAGAATTTCAACATTATTTCTACGCTCCTCTTTGAAATAGGCAAAGTTTCCAGAAAATTCCAAATTTGAGCCAAAACCATGGGTTAACCCCTTTGGGTTTTGGTCAAAATTTCAACTTTGCTGAAATCTGGCACAAAGCTCAAATAAGAATAGAAATAATGTTTTGGCAGTTTTTCAAGAATTTCAACATCATTTCTAGACTCCTCTTTGAAATAGGCAAAGTTTCCAGAAAATTCCAAATTTGAGCCAAAACCATGGGTTAACCCCTTTGGGTTTTGGTCCAAATTTCAACTTTGCTGAAATCTGGCACAAAGCTCAAATAAGAATAGAAATAATGTTTTGGCAGTTTTTCAAGAATTTCAACATCATTTCTAGACTCCTCTTTGAAATAGGCAAAGTTTCCAGAAAATTCCAAATTTGAGCCAAAACCATGGGTTAACCCCTTTGGGTTTTGGTCCAAATTTCAACTTTGCTGAAATCTGGCACAAAGCTCAAATAAGAATAGAAATAATGTTTTGGCAGTTTTGAGAAGCATTTCAACATCATTTCTAGACTCCTCTTTGAAATAGGCAAAGTTTCCAGAAAATTCCAAATTTGAGCCAAAACCATGGGTTAATCCCTTTGGGTTTTGGTCAAAATTTCAACTTTGCTGAAATCTGGCACAAAGCTCAAATAAGAATAGAAATAATGTTTTGGCAGTTTTGAGAAGCATTTCAACATCATTTCTAGACTGCTTTTTGAAATAGGCAAAGTTTCCAGAAAATTCCAAATTTGAGCCAAAACCATGGGTTAACCCCTTTGGGTTTTGGTCAAAATTTCAACTTTGCTGAAATCTGGCACAAAGCTCAAATAAGAATAGAAATAAAGTTTTGGCAGTTTTTAGAAGCATTTTAACATCATTTCTAGACTCCTCTTTAAAATAGGCAAAGTTGCCAGAAAATTTAAAATTTGAGCCAAAACCATGGGTTAACCCCTTTGGGTTTTGGTCAAAATTTTAACTTTGCTGAAATCTGGCACAAAGCTCAAATAAGAATAGAAATAATGTTTTGGCAGTTTTGAGAAGCATTTTATGATCATTTCTAGACTCCTCTTTAAAATAGGCAAAGTTTCCAGAAAATTCCAAATTTGAGCCAAAACCATGGGTTAACCCCTTTGGGTTTTGGTCAAAATTTCAACTTTGCTGAAATCTGGCACAAAGCTCAAATAAGAATAGAAATAATGTTTTGCCAGGTTTGAGAAGCATTTCAACATCATTTCTAGACTGCTTTTTGAAATAGGCAAAGTTTCCAGAAAATTCCAAATTTGAGCCAAAACCATGGGTTAACCCCTTTGGGTTTTGGTCAAAATTTCAACTTTGCTGAAATCTGGCACAAAGCTCAAATAAGAATAGAAATAAAGTTTTGGCAGTTTTTAGAAGCATTTTAACATCATTTCTAGACTCCTCTTTAAAATAGGCAAAGTTGCCAGAAAATTTAAAATTTGAGCCAAAACCATGGGTTAACCCCTTTGGGTTTTGGTCAAAATTTTAACTTTGCTGAAATCTGGCACAAAGCTCAAATAAGAATAGAAATAATGTTTTGGCAGTTTTGAGAAGCATTTTATGATCATTTCTAGACTCCTCTTTAAAATAGGCAAAGTTTCCAGAAAATTCCAAATTTGAGCCAAAACCATGGGTTAACCCCTTTGGGTTTTGGTCAAAATTTCAACTTTGCTGAAATCTGGCACAAAGCTCAAATAAGAATAGAAATAATGTTTTGGCAGTTTTTAGAAGCATTTCAACATCATTTCTAGACTCCTCTTTGAAATAGGCAAAGTTTCCAGAAAATTCCAAATTTGAGCCAAAACCATGGGTTAACCCCTTTGGGTTTTGGTCAAAATTTCAACTTTGCTGAAATCTGGCACAAAGCTCACATAAGAATAGAAATAATGTTTTGGCAGGTTTGAGAAGCATTTCAACATCATTTCTAGACTGCTTTTTGAAATAGGCAAAGTCTCCAGAAAATTCCAAATTTGAGCCAAAACCATGGGTTAACCCCTTTGGGTTTTGGTCAAAATTTCAACTTTGCTGAAATCTGGCACAAAGCTCAAATAAGAATAGAAATAAAGTTTTGGCAGTTTTTAGAAGTATTTTAACATCATTTCTAGACTCCTCTTTAAAATAGGCAAAGTTGCCAGAAAATTTAAAATTTGAGCCAAAACCATGGGTTAACCCCTTTGGGTTTTGGTCAAAATTTTAACTTTGCTGAAATCTGGCACAAAGCTCAAATAAGAATAGAAATAATGTTTTGGAAGTTTTGAGAAGCATTTTATGATCATTTCTAGACTCCTCTTTAAAATAGGCAAAGTTTCCAGAAAATTCCAAATTTGAGCCAAAACCATGGGTTAACCCCTTTGGGTTTTGGTCAAAATTTCAACTTTGCTGAAATCTGGCACAAAGCTCAAATAAGAATAGAAATAATGTTTTGGCAGTTTTTAGAAGCATTTCAACATCATTTCTAGACT
This sequence comes from Galaxea fascicularis, assembly GCA_948470475.1. Classification (NCBI taxonomy): domain Eukaryota; kingdom Metazoa; phylum Cnidaria; class Anthozoa; order Scleractinia; family Euphylliidae; genus Galaxea; species Galaxea fascicularis. The sequence continues at coordinate 252,879 of OX419346.1, forward strand.
CCTCTTTGAAATAGGCAAAGTTTCCAGAAAATTCCAAATTTGAGCCAAAACCATGGGTTAACCCCTTTGGGTTTTGGTCAAAATTTCAACTTTGCTGAAATCTGGCACAAAGCTCAAATAAGAATAGAAATAATGTTTTGGCAGTTTTGAGAAGCATTTCAACATCATTTCTAGACTCCTCTTTGAAATAGGCAAAGTTTCAAGAAAATTCCAAATTTGAGCCAAAACCATGGGTTAACCCCTTTGGGTTTTGGTCCAAATTTCAACTTTGCTGAAATCTGGCACAAAGCTCAAATAAGAATAGAAATAATGTTTTGGCAGTTTTGAGAAGCATTTCAACATCATTTCTAGACTCCTCTTTGAAATAGGCAAAGTTTCCAGAAAATTCCAAATTTGAGCCAAAACCATCGGTTAACCCTTTGGGTTTTGGTCAAAATTTCAACTTTGCTGAAATCTGGCACAAAGCTCAAATAAGAATAGAAATAATGTTTTGGCAGTTTTGAGAAGCATTTCAACATCATTTCTAGACTCCTCTTTGAAATAGGCAAAGTTTCCAGAAAATTCCAAATTTGAGCCAAAACCATGGGTTAACCCCTTTGGGTTTTGGTCAAAATTTCAACTTTGCTGAAATATGGCACAAAGCTCAAATAAGAATAGAAATAATGTTTTGGCAGTTTTTAGAAGCATTTCAACATCATTTCTAGACTCCTCTTTAAAATAGGCAAAGTTGCCAGAAAATTTAAAATTTGAGCCAAAACAATGGGTTAACCCCTTTGGGTTTTGGTCAAAATTTTAACTTTGCTGAAATCTGGCACAAAGCTCAAATAAGAATAGAAATAATGTTTTGGCAGTTTTGAGAAGCATTTCAACATCATTTCTAGACTCCTCTTTGAAATAGGCAAAGTTTCCAGAAATTTGCAAATTTGAGCCAAAACCATCGGTTAACCCTTTGGGTTTTGGTCAAAATTTGAAGTTTGCTGAAATCTGGCACAAAGCTCAAATAAGAATATAAATAATGTTTTGGCAGTTTTGAGAAGCATTTCAACATCATTTCTAGACTCCTCTTTGAAATAGGCAAAGTTTTCAGAAAATTCAAAATTTGAGCCAAAACCATGGGTTAACCTTTTTGGGTTTTGGTCAAAATTTCAACTTTGCTGAAATCTGGCACAAAGCTCAAATAAGAATAGAAATAATGTTTTGGCAGTTTTTCAACAATTTTAACATCATTTCTAGACTCCTCTTTGAAATAGGCAAAGTTTCCAGAAAATTCAAAATTTGAGCCAAAACCATGGGTTAACCCCTTTGGGTTTTGGTCAAAATTTCAACTTTGCTGAAATCTGGCACAAAGCTCACATAAGAATAGAAATAATGTTTTGGCAGTTTTTACAAGAATTTCAACATTATTTCTATGCTCCTCTTTGAAATAGGCAAAGTTTCCAGAAAATTCCAAATTTGAGCCAAAACCATGCGTTAACCCCTTTGGGTTTTGGTCAAAATTTCAACTTTGCTGAAATGTGGCACAAAGCTCAAATAAGAATAGAAAGAAAGTTTTGGCAGTTTTTAGAAGCATTTCAACATCATTTGTAGACTCCTTTTTGAAATAGGCAAAGTTTCCAGAAAATTCCAAATTTGAGCCAAAACCATGGGTTAACCCCTTTGGGTTTTGGTCAAAATTTCAACTTTGCTGAAATCTGGCACAAAGCTCAAATAAGAATAGAAATAATGTTTTTGCAGGTTTGAGAAGCATTTCAACATCATTTTTAGCCTCCTCTTTGAAATAGGCAAAGTTTCCAGAAAATTCCAAATTTGAGCCAAACCCATGGGTTAACCCCTTTGGGTTTTGGTCCAAATTTGAACTTTGCTGAAATCTGGCACAAAGCTCAAATAAGAATAGAAATAAGATTTTGGCAGTTTTTACAAGAATTTCAACATTATTTCTACGCTCCTCTTTGAAATAGGCAAAGTTTCCAGAAAATTCCAAATTTGAGCCAAAACCATGGGTTAACCCCTTTGGGTTTTGGTCAAAATTTCAACTTTGCTGAAATCTGGCACAAAGCTCAAATAAGAATAGAAATAATGTTTTGGTAGTTTTTAGAAGCATTTCAACATCATTTCTAGACTCCTCTTTAAAATAGGCAAAGTTGCCAGAAAATTTAAAATTTGAGCCAAAACCATGGGTTAACCCCTTTGGGTTTTGGTCAAAATTTTAACTTTGCTGAAATCTGGCACAAAGCTCAAATAAGAATAGAAATAATGTTTTGGCAGTTTTGAGAAGCATTTCAACATCATTTCTAGACTCCTCTTTGAAATAGGCAAAGTTTCCAGAAAATTCCAAATTTAAGCCAAAACCATCGGTTCACCCTTTGGGTTTTGGTCAAAATTTGAAGTTTGCTGAAATCTGGCACAAAGCTCAAATAAGAATAGAAATAATGTTTTGGCAGTTTTGAGAAGCATTTCAACATCATTTCTAGACTCCTCTTTGAAATAGGCAAAGTTTTCAGAAAATTCAAAATTTGAGCCAAAACCATGGGTTAACCCCTTTGGGTTTTGGTCAAAATTTCAACTTTGCTGAAATCTGGCACAAAGCTCAAATAAGAATAGAAATAATGTTTTGGCAGTTTTGAGAAGCATTTCAACATCATTTCTAGACTCCTCTTTGAAATAGGCAAAGTTTCCAGAAAATTCCAAATTTGAGCCAAAACCATGGGTTAACCCCTTTGGGTTTTGGTCAAAATTTCAACTTTGCTGAAATCTGGCACAAAGCTCAAATAAGAATAGAAATAATGTTTTGGCAGTTTTTAGAAGCATTTCAACATCATTTCTAGACTCCTCTTTGAAATAGGCAAAGTTTCCAGAAAATTCCAAATTTGAGCCAAAACCATGGGTTAACCCCTTTGGGTTTTGGTCAAAATTTCAACTTTGCTGAAATCTGGCACAAAGCTCAAATAAGAATAGAAATAAAGTTTTGGCAGTTTTTAGAAGCATTTTAACATCATTTCTAGACTCCTCTTTAAAATAGGCAAAGTTGCCAGAAAATTTAAAATTTGAGCCAAAACCATGGGTTAACCCCTTTGGGTTTTGGTCAAAATTTTAACTTTGCTGAAATCTGGCACAAAGCTCAAATAAGAATAGAAATAATGTTTTGGCAGTTTTGAGAAGCATTTTATGATCATTTCTAGACTCCTCTTTAAAATAGGCAAAGTTTCCAGAAAATTCCAAATTTGAGCCAAAACCATGGGTTAACCCCTTTGGGTTTTGGTCAAAAATTCAACTTTGCTGAAATCTGGCACAAAGCTCAAATAAGAATAGAAATAATGTTTTGGCAGTTTTTAGAAGCATTTCAACATCATTTCTAGACTCCTCTTTGAAATAGGCAAAGTTTCCAGAAAATTCCAAATTTGAGCCAAAACCATGGGTTAACCCCTTTGGGTTTTGGTCAAAATTTCAACTTTGCTGAAATCTGGAACAAAGCTCAAATAAGAATAGAAATAATGTTTTGGCAGTTTTGAGAAGCATTTCAACATCATTTCTAGACTCCTCTTTGAAATAGGCAAAGTTTCAAGAAAATTCCAAATTTGAGCCAAAACCATGGGTTAACCCCTTTGGGTTTTGGTCCAAATTTCAACTTTGCTGAAATCTGGCACAAAGCTCAAATAAGAATAGAAATAATGTTTTGGCAGTTTTGAGAAGCATTTCAACATCATTTCTAGACTCCTCTTTGAAATAGGCAAAGTTTCCAGAAAATTCCAAATTTGAGCCAAAACCATCGGTTAACCCTTTGGGTTTTGGTCAAAATTTGAAGTTTGCTGAAATCTGGCACAAAGCTCAAATAAGAATATAAATAATGTTTTGGCAGTTTTGAGAAGCATTTCAACATCATTTCTAGACTCCTCTTTGAAATAGGCAAAGTTTCCAGAAAATTCCAAATTTGAGCCAAAACCATGGGTTAACCCCTTTGGGTTTTGGTCCAAATTTCAACTTTGCTGAAATATGGCACAAAGCTCAAATAAGAATAGAAATAATGTTTTGGCAGTTTTTAGAAGCATTTCAACATCATTTCTAGACTCCTCTTAAAAATAGGCAAAGTTGCCAGAAAATTTAAAATTTGAGCCAAAACAATGGGTTAACCCCTTTGGGTTTTGGTCAAAATTTTAACTTTGCTGAAATCTGGCACAAAGCTCAAATAAGAATAGAAATAATGTTTTGGCAGTTTTGAGAAGCATTTCAACATCATTTCTAGACTCCTCTTTGAAATAGGCAAAGTTTCCAGAAATTTGCAAATTTGAGCCAAAACCATCGGTTAACCCTTTGGGTTTTGGTCAAAATTTGAAGTTTGCTGAAATCTGGCACAAAGCTCAAATAAGAATATAAATAATGTTTTGGCAGTTTTGAGAAGCATTTCAACATCATTTCTAGACTCCTCTTTGAAATAGGCAAAGTTTTCAGAAAATTCAAAATTTGAGCCAAAACCATGGGTTAACCTTTTTGGGTTTTGGTTAAAATTTCAACTTTGCTGAAATCTGGCACAAAGCTCAAATAAGAATAGAAATAATGTTTTGGCAGTTTTTCAACAATTTTAACATCATTTCTAGACTCCTCTTTGAAATAGGCAAAGTTTCCAGAAAATTCAAAATTTGAGCCAAAACCATGGGTTAACCCCTTTGGGTTTTGGTCAAAATTTCAACTTTGCTGAAGTCTGGCACAAAGCTCACATAAGAATAGAAATAATGTTTTGGCAGTTTTTACAAGAATTTCAACATTATTTCTATGCTCCTCTTTGAAATAGGCAAAGTTTCCAGAAAATTCCAAATTTGAGCCAAAACCATGCGTTAACCCCTTTGGGTTTTGGTCAAAATTTCAACTTTGCTGAAATGTGGCACAAAGCTCAAATAAGAATAGAAAGAAAGTTTTGGCAGTTTTTAGAAGCATTTCAACATCATTTCTAGACTCCTTTTTGAAATAGGCAAAGTTTCCAGAAAATTCCAAATTTGAGCCAAAACCATGGGTTAACCCCTTTGGGTTTTGGTCAAAATTTCAACTTTGCTGAAATCTGGCACAAAGCTCAAATAAGAATAGAAATAATGTTTTTGCAGGTTTGAGAAGCATTTCAACATCATTTTTAGCCTCCTCTTTGAAATAGGCAAAGTTTCCAGAAAATTCCAAATTTGAGCCAAACCCATGGGTTAACCCCTTTGGGTTTTGGTCCAAATTTCAACTTTGCTGAAATCTGGCACAAAGCTCAAATAAGAATAGAAATAAGATTGTGGCAGTTTTTACAAGAATTTCAACATTATTTCTACGCTCTTCGTTGAAATAGGCAAAGTTTCCAGAAAATTCCAAATTTGAGCCAAAACCATGGGTTAACCCCTTTGGGTTTTGGTCAAAATTTCAACTTTGCTGAAATCTGGCACAAAGCTCAAATAAGAATAGAAATAATGTTTTGGTAGTTTTTAGAAGCATTTCAACATCATTTCTAGACTCCTCTTTAAAATAGGCAAAGTTGCCAGAAAATTTAAAATTTGAGCCAAAACCATGGGTTAACCCCTTTGGGTTTTGGTCAAAATTTTAACTTTGCTGAAATCTGGCACAAAGCTCAAATAAGAATAGAAATAATGTTTTGGCAGTTTTGAGAAGCATTTCAACATCATTTCTAGACTCCTCTTTGAAATAGGCAAAGTTTCCAGAAAATTCCAAATTTGAGCCAAAACCATCGGTTCACCCTTTGGGTTTTGGTCAAAATTTGAAGTTTGCTGAAATCTGGCACAAAGCTCAAATAAGAATATAAATAATGTTTTGGCAGTTTTGAGAAGCATTTCAACATCATTTCTAGACTCCTCTTTGAAATAGGCAAAGTTTTCAGAAAATTACAAATTTGAGCCAAAACCATGGGTTAACCCCTTTGGGTTTTGGTCAAAATTTCAACTTTGCTGAAATCTGGCACAAAGCTCAAATAAGAATAGAAATAATGTTTTGGCAGTTTTTAGAAGCATTTCAACATCATTTCTAGACTCCTCTTTGAAATAGGCAAAGTTTCCAGAAAATTTCTAAATTTGAGCCAAAAACATGGGTTAACCCCTTTGGGTTTTGGTCCAAATTTCAACTTTGCTGAAATCTGGCACAAAGCTCAAATAAGAATAGAAATAATGTTTTGGCAGTTTTGAGAACCATTTCAACATCATTTCTGGACTCCTCTTTGAAATAGGCAAAGTTTCCAGAAAATTCAAAATTTGAGCCAAAACCATGGGCTAACCCCTTTGGGTTTTGGTCAAAATTTCAACTTTGCTGAAATCTGGCACAAAGCTCAAATAAGAATAGAAATAATGTTTTGGCAGTTTTTAGAAGCATTTCAACATCATTTCTAGACTCCTCTTTGAAATAGGTAAAGTTTCCAGAAAATTTTAAATTTGAGCCAAAACCATGGGTTAACCCCTTTGGGTTTTGGTCAAAATTTCAACTTTGCTGAAATCTGGCACAAAGCTCAAATAAGAATAGAAATAATGTTTTGGCAGTTTTGAGAAGCATTTCAACATCATTTCTAGACTCCTTTCTGAAATAGGTAAAGTTTCCAGAAAATTCCAAATTTGAGCCAAAACCATGGGTTAACCCCTTTGGGTTTTGGTCCAAATTTCAACTTTGCTGAAATCTGGCACAAAGCTCAAATAAGAATAGAAATAATGTTTTGGCAGTTTTTCAAGAATTTCAACATCATTTCTAGACTCCTCTTTGAAATAGGCAAAGTTTCCAGAAAATTCAAAATTTGAGCCAAAACCATGGGTTAACCCCTTTGGATTTTGGTCCAAATTTCAACTTTGCTGAAATCTGGCACAAAGCTCAAATAAGAATAGAAATAATGTTTTGGCAGTTTTGAGAAGCATTTCAACATCATTTCTAGACTCCTCTTTGAAATAGGCAAAGTTTCCAGAAAATTCCAAATTTGAGCCAAAACCATGGGTTAACCCCTTTGGGTTTTGGTCAAAATTTTAACTTTGCTGAAATCTGGCAGAAAGCTCAAATAAGAATAGAAATAATATTTTGGCAGTTTTTAGAAGCATTTCAACATCATTTCTACGCTCCTCTTTGAAATAGGCAAAGTTTCCAGAAAATTCCAAATTTGAGCCAAAACCATGGGTTAACCCCTTTGGGTTTTGGTCAAAATTTCAACTTTGCTGAAATCTGGCACAAAGCTCAAATAAGAATAGAAATAATGTTTTGGCAGTTTTTCAAGAATTTCAACATCATTTCTAGACTCCTCTTTGAAATAGGCAAAGTTTCCAGAAAATTCCAAATTTGAGCCAAAACCATGGGTTAACCCCTTTGGGTTTTGGTCAAAATTTCAACTTTGCTGAAATCTGGCACAAAGCTCAAATAAGAATAGAAATAATGTTTTGGCAGTTTTTCAAGAATTTCAACATCATTTCTAGACTCCTCTTTGAAATAGGCAAAGTTTCCAGAAAATTCCAAATTTGAGCCAAAACCATGGGTTAACCCCTTTGGGTTTTGGTCAAAATTTCAACTTTGCTGAAATCTGGCACAAAGCTCAAATAAGAATAGAAATAATGTTTTGGCAGTTTTTACAAGAATTTCAACATTATTTCTACGCTCCTCTTTGAAATAGGCAAAGTTTCAAGAAAATTCCAAATTTGAGCCAAAACCATGGGTTAACCCCTTTGGGTTTTGGTCCAAATTTCAACTTTGCTGAAATCTGGCACAAAGCTCAAATAAGAATAGAAATAATGTTTTGGCAGTTTTGAGAAACATTTCAACATCATTTCTAGACTCCTCTTTGAAATAGGCAAAGTTTCCAGAAAATTCCAAATTTGAGCCAAAACCATGGGTTAACCCCTTTGGGTTTTGGTCAAAATTTCAACTTTGCTGAAAACTGGCACAAAGCTCAAATAAGAATAGAAATAATGTTTTGGCAGTTTTGAGAAGCATTTCAACATCATTTCTAGACTCCTTTTTGAAATAAGTAAAGTTTCCAGAAAATTCCAAATTTGAGCCAAAACCATGGGTTAACCCCTTTGGGTTTTGGTCAAAATTTCAACTTTGCTGAAATCTGGCACAAAGCTCAAATAAGAATAGAAATAATGTTTTGGCAGTTTTTAGAAGCATTTCAACATCATTTCTAGACTCCTCTTTGAAATAGGCAAAGTTTCCAGAAAATTCCAAATTTGAGCCAAAAACATGGGTTAACCCCTTTGGGTTTTGGTCAAAATTTTAACTTTGCTGAAATCTGGCAGAAAGCTCAAATAAGAATAGAAATAATATTTTGGCAGTTTTTAGAAGCATTTCAACATCATTTCTACGCTCCTCTTTGAAATAGGCAAAGTTTCCAGAAAATTCCAAATTTGAGCCAAAACCATGGGTTAACCCCTTTGGGTTTTGGTCAAAATTTCAACTTTGCTGAAATCTGGCACAAAGCTCAAATAAGAATAGAAATAATGTTTTGGCAGTTTTTCAAGAATTTCAACATCATTTCTAGACTCCTCTTTGAAATAGGCAAAGTTTCCAGAAAATTCCAAATTTGAGCCAAAACCATGGGTTAACCCCTTTGGGTTTTGGTCAAAATTTCAACTTTGCTGAAATCTGGCACAAAGCTCAAATAAGAATAGAAATAATGTTTTGGCAGTTTTTCAAGAATTTCAACATCATTTCTAGACTCCTCTTTGAAATAGGCAAAGTTTCCAGAAAATTCCAAATTTGAGCCAAAACCATGGGTTAACCCCTTTGGGTTTTGGTCAAAATTGCAACTTTGCTGAAATCTGGCACAAAGCTCAAATAAGAATAGAAATAATGTTTTGGCAGTTTTGAGAAGCATTTCATGATCATTTCTAGACTCCTCTTTAAAATAGGCAAAGTTTCCAGAAAATTCCAAATTTGAGCCAAAACCATGGGTTAACCCCTTTGGGTTTTGGTCCAAATTTCAACTTTGCTGAAATCTGGCACAAAGCTCAAATAAGAATAGAAATAATGTTTTGGCAGTTTTTAGAAGCATTTCAACATCATTTCTAGACTCCTCTTTGAAATAGGCAAAGTTTCCAGAAAATTCCAAATTTGAGCCAAAACCATGGGTTAACCCCTTTGGGTTTTGGTCCAAATTTCAACTTTGCTGAAATCTGGCACAAAGCTCAAATAAGAATAGAAATAATGTTTTGGCAGTTTTTAGAAGCATTTCAACATCATTTCTAGACTCCTCTTTGAAATAGGCAAAGTTTCCAGAAAATTCAAAATTTGAGCCAAAACCATGGGTTAACCCCTTTGGGTTTTGGTCCAAATTTCAACTTTGCTGAAATCTGGCACAAAGCTCAAATAAGAATAGAAATAATGTTTTGGCAGTTTTTAGAAGCATTTCAACATCATTTCTAGACTCCTCTTTGAAATAGGCAAAGTTTCCAGAAAATTCAAAATTTCAGCCAAAACCATGGGTTAACCCCTTTGGGTTTTGGTCAAAATTTCAACTTTGCTGAAATCTGGCACAAAGCTCAAATAAGAATAGAAATAATGTTTTGGCAGTTTTGAGAAGCATTTCAACATCATTTCTAGACTCCTCTTTGAAATAGGCAAAGTTTCCAGAAAATTCCAAATTTGAGCCAAAACCATGGGTTAACCCCTTTGGGTTTTGGTCAAAATTTTAACTTTGCTGAAATCTGGCAGAAAGCTCAAATAAGAATAGAAATAATATTTTGGCAGTTTTTAGAAGCATTTCAACATCATTTCTAGACTCCTCTTTGAAATAGGCAAAGTTTCCAGAAAATTCCAAATTTGAGCCAAAACCATGGGTTAACCCCTTTGGGTTTTGGTCAAAATTTCAACTTTGCTGAAATCTGGCACAAAGCTCAAATAAGAATAGAAATAATGTTTTGGCAGTTTTTCAAGAATTTCAACATCATTTCTAGACTCCTCTTTGAAATAGGCAAAGTTTCCAGAAAATTCCAAATTTGAGCCAAAACCATGGGTTAACCCCTTTGGGTTTTGGTCAAAATTTCAACTTTGCTGAAATCTGGCACAAAGCTCAAATAAGAATAGAAATAATGTTTTGGCAGTTTTTCAAGAATTTCAACATCATTTCTAGACTCCTCTTTGAAATAGGCAAAGTTTCCAGAAAATTCCAAATTTGAGCCAAAACCATGGGTTAACCCCTTTGGGTTTTGGTCAAAATTGCAACTTTGCTGAAATCTGGCACAAAGCTCAAATAAGAATAGAAATAATGTTTTGGCAGTTTTTACAAGAATTTCAACATTATTTCTACGCTCCTCTTTGAAATAGGCAAAGTTTCCAGAAAATTCCAAATTTGAGCCAAAAACATGGGTTAACCCCTTTGGGTTTTGGTCCAAATTTCAACTTTGCTGAAATCTGGCACAAAGCTCAAATAAGAATAGAAATAATGTTTTGGCAGTTTTGAGAACCATTTCAACATCATTTCTGGACTCCTCTTTGAAATAGGCAAAGTTTCCAGAAAATTCAAAATTTGAGCCAAAACCATGGGCTAACCCCTTTGGGTTTTGGTCCAAATTTCAACTTTGCTGAAATCTGGCACAAAGCTCAAATAAGAATAGAAATAATGTTTTGGCAGTTTTTAGAAGTATTTCAACATCATTTCTAGACTCCTCTTTGAAATAGGTAAAGTTTCCAGAAAATTCAAAATTTGAGCCAAAACCATGGGTTAACCCCTTTGGGTTTTGGTCAAAATTTCAACTTTGCTGAAATCTGGCACAAAGCTCAAATAAGAATAGAAATAATGTTTTGGCAGTTTTGAGAAGCATTTCAACATCATTTCTAGACTCCTTTCTGAAATAGGTAAAGTTTCCAGAAAATTCCAAATTTGAGCCAAAACCATGGGTTAACCCCTTTGGGTTTTGGTCAAAATTTCAACTTTGCTGAAATCTGGCACAAAGCTCAAATAAGAATAGAAATAATGTTTTGGCAGTTTTGAGAAGCATTTCAACATCATTTCTAGACTCCTCTTTGAAATAGGCAAAGTTTCCAGAAAATTCCAAATTTGAGCCAAAACCATGGGTTAACCCCTTTGGGTTTTGGTCAAAATTGCAACTTTGCTGAAATCTGGCACAAAGCTCAAATAAGAATAGAAATAATGTTTTGGCAGTTTTTCAAGAATTTCAACATCATTTCTAGACTCCTCTTTGAAATAGGCAAAGTTTCCAGAAAATTCAAAATTTGAGCCAAAACCATGGGTTAACCCCTTTGGATTTTGGTCAAAATTTCAACTTTGCTGAAATCTGGCACAAAGCTCAAATAAGAATAGAAATAATGTTTTGGCAGTTTTGAGAAGCATTTCAACATCATTTCTAGACTCCTCTTTGAAATAGGCAAAGTTTCCAGAAAATTTAAAATTTGAGCCAAAACCATGGGTTAACCCCTTTGGGTTTTGGTCAAAATTTCAACTCTGCTGAAATCTGGCACAAAGCCCAAATAAGAATAGAAATAATGTTTTGGCAGTTTTTAGAAGCATTTCAACATTATTTCTAGACTCCTCTTTGAAATAGGCAAAGTTTCCAGAAAATTCCAAATTTGAGCCAAAACCATGGGTTAACCCCTTTGGGTTTTGGTCAAAATTTCAACTTTGCTGAAATCTGGCACAAAGCTCAAATAAGAATAGAAATAATGTTTTGGCAGTTTTGAGAAGCATTTAAACATTATTTCTAGACTCCTTTTTGAAATAAGTAAAGTTTCCAGAAAATTCCAAATTTGAGCCAAAACCATGGGTTTTTGGTCAAAATTTCAACTTTGCTGAAATCTGGCACAAAGCCCAAATAAGAATAGAAATAATGTTTTGGCAGTTTTTAGGAGCATTTTAACATCATTTCTAGACTCCTCTTTGATATAGGCAAAGTTTCCAGAAGATTCCAAATTTGAGCCAAAACCATGGGTTAACCCCTTTGGGTTTTGGTCAAAATTTCAACTTTGCTGAAATCTGGCACAAAGCTCAAATAAGAATAGAAATAATGTTTTGGCAGTTTTTAGAAGCATTTCAACATCATTTCTAGACTCCTCTTTGAAATAGGCAAAGTTTCCAGAAAATTCCAAATTTGAGCCAAAACCATGGATTAACCCCTTTGGGTTTTGGTCAAAATTTCAACTTTGCTGAAATCTGGCACAAAGCTCAAATAAGAATAGAAATAAAAGTTTTGGCAGTTTTTAGAAGCATTTTAACATTATTTCTAGACTCCTCTTTAAAATAGGCAAAGTTGCCAAAAAATTTAAAATTTGAGCCAAAACCATGGGTTAACCCCTTTGGGTTTTGGTCAAAATTTTAACTTTGCTGAAATGTGGCACAAAGCTCAAATAAGAATAGAAATAATGTTTTGGCAGTTTTGAGAAGCATTTCATGATCATTTCTAGACTCCTCTTTGAAATAGGCAAAGTTTCCAGAAAATTCCAAATTTGAGCCAAAACCATGGGTTAACCCCTTTGGGTTTTGGTCCAAATTTCAACTTTGCTGAAATCTGGCACAAAGCTCAAATAAGAATAGAAATAATGTTTTGGCAGTTTTTAGAAGCATTTCAACATCATTTCTAGACTCCTCTTTGAAATAGGCAAAGTTTCCAGAAAATTCCAAATTTGAGCCAAAACCATGGGTTAACCCCTTTGGGTTTTGGTCCAAATTTCAACTTTGCTGAAATCTGGCACAAAGCTCAAATAAGAATAGAAATAATGTTTTGGCAGTTTTTAGAAGCATTTCAACATCATTTCTAGACTCCTCTTTGAAATAGGCAAAGTTTCCAGAAAATTCCAAATTTGAGCCAAAACCATGGGTTAACCCCTTTAGGTTTTGGTCAAAATTTCAACTTTGCTGAAATCTGGCACAAAGCTCACATAAGAATAGAAATAATGTTTTGGCAGTTTTGAGAAGCATTTCAACATCATTTCTAGACTCCTCTTTGAAATAGGCAAAGTTTCCAGAAAATTCCAAATTTAAGCCAAAACCATGGGTTAACCCCTTTGGGTTTTAGTCAAAATTTCAACTTTGCTGAAATCTGGCACAAAGCTCAAATAAGAATAGAAATAAAGTTTTGGCAGTTTTTAGAAGCATTTTAACATCATTTCTAGAGTCCTCTTTAAAATAGGCAAAGTTGCCAGAAAATTTAAAATTTGAGCCAAAACCATGGGTTAACCCCTTTGGGTTTTGGTCAAAATTTCAACTTTGCTGAAATCTGGCACAAAGCTCAAATAAGAATAGAAATAATGTTTTGGCAGTTTTTCAAGAATTTCAACATCATTTCTAGACTCCTCTTTGAAATAGGCAAAGTTTCCAGAAAATTCAAAATTTGAGCCAAAACCATGGGTTAACCCCATTGGATTTTGGTCAAAATTTCAACTTTGCTGAAATCTGGCACAAAGCTCAAATAAGAATAGAAATAATGTTTTGGCAGTTTTGAGAAGCATTTCAACATCATTTCTAGACTCCTCTTTGAAATAGGCAAAGTTTCCAGAAAATTTAAAATTTGAGCCAAAACCATGGGTTAACCCCTTTGGGTTTTGGTCAAAATTTGAACTTTGCTGAAATCTGGCACAAAGCCCAAATAAGAATAGAAATAATGTTTTGGCAGTTTTTAGAAGCATTTCAACATTATTTCTAGACTCCTCTTTGAAATAGGCAAAGTTTCCAGAAAATTCCAAATTTGAGCCAAAACCATGGGTTAACCCCTTTGGGTTTTGGTCAAAATTTCAACTTTGCTGAAATCTGGCACAAAGCTCAAATAAGAATAGAAATAATGTTTTGGCAGTTTTGAGAAGCATTTAAACATTATTTCTAGACTCCTTTTTGAAATAAGTAAAGTTTCCAGAAAATTCAAAATTTGAGCCAAAACCATGGGTTTTTGGTCAAAATTTCAACTTTGCTGAAATCTGGCACAAAGCCCAAATAAGAATAGAAATAATGTTTTGGCAGTTTTTAGGAGCATTTTAACATCATTTCTAGACTCCTCTTTGATATAGGCAAAGTTTCCAGAAGATTCCAAATTTGAGCCAAAACCATGGGTTAACCCCTTTGGGTTTTGGTCAAAATTTCAACTTTGCTGAAATCTGGCACAAAGCTCAAATAAGAATAGAAATAATGTTTTGGCAGTTTTTAGAAGCATTTCAACATCATTTCTAGACTCCTCTTTGAAATAGGCAAAGTTTCCAGAAAATTCCAAATTTGAGCCAAAACCATGGATTAACCCCTTTGGGTTTTGGTCAAAATTTCAACTTTGCTGAAATCTGGCACAAAGCTCAAATAAGAATAGAAATAAAAGTTTTGGTAGTTTTTAGAAGCATTTTAACATTATTTCTAGACTCCTCTTTAAAATAGGCAAAGTTGCCAAAAAATTTAAAATTTGAGCCAAAACCATGGGTTAACCCCTTTGGGTTTTGGTCAAAATTTTAACTTTGCTGAAATCTGGCACAAAGCTCAAATAAGAATAGAAATAATGTTTTGGCAGTTTTGAGAAGCATTTCATGATCATTTCTAGACTCCTCTTTGAAATAGGCAAAGTTTCCAGAAAATTCCAAATTTGAGCCAAAACCATGGGTTAACCCCTTTGGGTTTTGGTCCAAATTTCAACTTTGCTGAAATCTGGCACAAAGCTCAAATAAGAATAGAAATAATGTTTTGGCAGTTTTTAGAAGCATTTTAACATCATTTCTAGACTCCTCTTTGAAATAGGCAAAGTTTCCAGAAAATTCCAAATTTGAGCCAAAACCATGGGTTAACCCCTTTGGGTTTTGGTCCAAATTTCAACTTTGCTGAAATCTGGCACAAAGCTCAAATAAGAATAGAAATAATGTTTTGGCAGTTTTTAGAAGCATTTCAACATCATTTCTAGACTCCTCTTTGAAATAGGCAAAGTTTCCAGAAAATTCCAAATTTGAGCCAAAACCATGGGTTAACCCCTTTAGGTTTTGGTCAAAATTTCAACTTTGCTGAAATCTGGCACAAAGCTTACATAAGAATAGAAATAATGTTTTGGCAGTTTTGAGAAGCATTTCAACATCATTTCTAGACTCCTCTTTGAAATAGGCAAAGTTTCCAGAAAATTCCAAATTTAAGCCAAAACCATGGGTTAACCCCTTTGGGTTTTAGTCAAAATTTCAACTTTGCTGAAATCTGGCACAAAGCTCAAATAAGAATAGAAATAAAGTTTTGGCAGTTTTTAGAAGCATTTTAACATCATTTCTAGAGTCCTCTTTAAAATAGGCAAAGTTGCCAGAAAATTTAAAATTTGAGCCAAAACCATGGGTTAACCCCTTTGGGTTTTGGTCAAAATTTCAACTTTGCTGAAATCTGGCACAAAGCTCAAATAAGAATAGAAATAATGTTTTGGCAGTTTTGAGAAGCATTTCATGATCATTTCTAGACTCCTCTTTAAAATAGGCAAAGTTTCCAGAAAATTCCAAATTTGAGCCAAAACCATGGGTTAACCCCTTTGGGTTTTGGTCCAAATTTCAACTTTGCTGAAATCTGGCACAAAGCTCAAATAAGAATAGAAATAATGTTTTGGCAGTTTTTAGAAGCATTTCAACATCATTTCTAGACTCCTCTTTGAAATAGGCAAAGTTTCCAGAAAATTCAAAATTTGAGCCAAAACCATGGGTTAACCCCTTTGGGTTTTGGTCCAAATTTCAACTTTGCTGAAATCTGGCACAAAGCTCAAATAAGAATAGAAATAATGTTTTGGCAGTTTTTAGAAGCATTTCAACATCATTTCTAGACTCCTCTTTGAAATAGGCAAAGTTTCCAGAAAATTCAAAATTTGAGCCAAAACCATGGGTTAACCCCTTTGGGTTTTGGTCAAAATTTCAACTTTGCTGAAATCTGGCACAAAGCTCAAATAAGAATAGAAATAATGTTTTGGCAGTTTTGAGAAGCATTTCAACATCATTTCTAGACTCCTCTTTGAAATAGGCAAAGTTTCCAGAAAATTCCAAATTTGAGCCAAAACCATGGGTTAACCCCTTTGGGTTTTGGTCAAAATTTCAACTTTGCTGAAATCTGGCACAAAGCTCAAATAAGAATAGAAATAATGTTTTGGCAGTTTTGAGAAGCATTTCAACATTATTTCTGGACTCCTCTTTGAAATAGGCAAAGTTTCCAGAAAATTCCAAATTTGAGCCAAAACCATGGGTTAACCCCTTTGGGTTTTGGTCAAAATTTCAACTTTGCTGAAATCTGGCACAAAGCTCAAATAAGAATAGAAATAATGTTTTGGCAGTTTTTACAAGAATTTCAACATTATTTCTACGCTCCTCTTTGAAATAGGCAAAGTTTCCAGAAAATTCCAAATTTGAGCCAAAACCATGGGTTAACCCCTTTGGGTTTTGGTCAAAATTTCAACTTTGCTGAAATCTGGCACAAAGCTCAAATAAGAATAGAAATAATGTTTTGGCAGTTTTTACAAGAATTTCAACATCATTTCTAGACTCCTCTTTGAAATAGGCAAAGTTTCCAGAAAATTCCAAATTTGAGCCAAAACCATGGGTTAACCCCTTTGGGTTTTGGTCAAAATTTCAACTTTGCTGAAATCTGGCACAAAGCTCAAATAAGAATAGAAATAATGTTTTGGCAGTTTTTAGAAGCATTTCAACATCATTTCTAGACTCCTCTTTGAAATAGGCAAAGTTTTCAGAAAATTCAAAATTTGAGCCAAAACCATGGGTTAACCCGTTTGGGTTTTGGGCAAAATTTCAACTTTGCTGAAATCTGGCACAAAGCCCAAATAAGAATAGAAATAATGTTTTGGCAGTTTTTACAAGAATTTGAACATTATTTCTACGCTCCTCTTTGAAATAAGCAAAGTTTCCAGAAAATTCCAAATTTGAGCCAAAACCATGGGTTAACCCCTTTGGGTTTTGGTCCAAATTTCAACTTTGCTGAAATCTGGCACAAAGCTCAAATAAGAATAGAAATAATGTTTTGGCAGTTTTTAGAAGCATTTCAACATCATTTCTAGACTCCTCTTTGAAATAGGCAAAGTTTCCAGAAAATTCCAAATTTGACCCAAAACCATGGGTTAACCCCTTTGGGTTTTGGTCCAAATTTCAACTTTGCTGAAATCTGGCACAAAGCTCAAATAAGAATAGAAATAATGTTTTGGCAGTTTTTAGAAGCATTTCAACATCATTTCTAGACTCCTCTTTGAAATAGGCAAAGTTTCCAGAAAATTCCAAATTTGAGCCAAAACCATGGGTTAACCCCTTTGGGTTTTGGTCAAAATTTCAACTTTGCTGAAATCTGGCACAAAGCTCAAATAAGAATAGAAATAATGTTTTGGCAGTTTTTCAAGAATTTCAACATCATTTCTAGACTCCTCTTTGAAATAGGCAAAGTTTCCAGAAAATTCCAAATTTGAGCCAAAACCATGGGTTAACCCCTTTGGGTTTTGGTCCAAATTTCAACTTTGCTGAAATCTGGAACAAAGCTCAAATAAGAATAGAAATAATGTTTTGGCAGTTTTTACAAGAATTTCAACATTATTTCTACGCTGCTCTTTGAAATAGGCAAAGTTTGCAGAAAATTCCAAATTTGAGCCAAAACCATGGGTTAACCCCTTTGGGTTTTGGTCAAAATTTCAACTTTGCTGAAATCTGGCACAAAGCTCAAATAAGAATAGAAATAATGTTTTGGCAGTTTTTAGAAGCATTTCAACATCATTTCTAGACTCCTCTTTGAAATAGGCAAAGTTTCCAGAAAATTCCAAATTTGAGCCAAAACCATGGGTTAACCCCTTTGGGTTTTGGTCAAAATTTCAACTTTGCTGAAATCTGGCACAAAGCTCAAATAAGAATAGAAATAATGTTTTGGCAGTTTTTACAAGAATTTCAAGATTATTTCTACGCTCCTCTTTGAAATAGGCAAAGTTTCCAGAAAATTCCAAATTTGAGCCAAAACCATGGGTTAACCCCTTTGGGTTTTGGTCAAAATTTCAACTTTGCTGAAATCTGGCACAAAGCTCAAATAAGAATAGAATTAATGTTTTGGCAGTTTTTACAAGAATTTCAACATTATTTCTACGCTCCTCTTTGAAATAGGCAAAGTTTCCAGAAAATTCCAAATTTGAGCCAAAACCATGGGTTAACCCGTTTGGGTTTTGGTCAAAATTTCAACTTTGCTGAAATCTGGCACAAAGCTCAAATAAGAATAGAAATAATGTTTTGGCAGTTTTTCAAGAATTTCAACATCATTTCTAGACTCCTCTTTGAAATAGGCAAAGTTTCCAGAAAATTCCAAATTTGAGCCAAAACCATGGGTTAACCCCTTTGGGTTTTGGTCAAAATTTCAACTTTGCAGAAATCTGGCAAGAAGCTCAAATAAGAATAGAAATAATGTTTTGGCAGTTTTTCAAGAATTTCAACATCATTTCTAGACTCCTCTTTGAAATAGGCAAAGTTTCCAGAAAATTCCAAATTTGAGCCAAAACCATGGGTTAACCCCTTTGGGTTTTGGTCCAAATTTCAACTTTGCTGAAATCTGGCACAAAGCTCAAATAAGAATAGAAATAATGTTTTGGCAGTTTTTAGAAGCATTTCAACATCATTTCTAGACTCCTCTTTGAAATAGGCAAAGTTTCAAGACAATTCAAAATTTGAGCCAAAACCATGGGTTAACCCCTTTTAGGTTTTGGTCAAAATTTCAACTTTGCTAAAATCTGGCACAAAGCTCAAATAAGAATAGAAATAATGTTTTGGCAGTTTTGAGAAGCATTTCAACATCATTTCTAGACTCCTTTTTGAAATAGGTAAAGTTTCCAGAAAATTTAAAATTTGCGCCAAAACCATGGGTTAACCCCTTTGGGTTTTGGTCAAAATTTCAACTTTGCTGAAATCTGGCACAAAGCTCAAATAAGAATAGAAATAATGTTTTGGCAGTTTTTAGAAGCATTTCAACATCATTTCTAGACTCCTCTTTGAAATAGGCAAAGTTTCCAGAAAATTCAAAATTTGAGCCAAAACCATGGGTTAACCTTTTTGGGTTTTGGTCCAAATTTCAACTTTGCTGAAATCTGGCACAAAGCTCAAATAAGAATAGAAATAATGTTTTGGCAGTTTTTCAAGAATTTCAACATCATTTCTAGACTCCTCTTTGAAATAGGCAAAGTTTCCAGAAAATTCCAAATTTGAGCCAAAACCATGGGTTAATCCCTTTGGGTTTTGGTCAAAATTTCAACTTTGCTGAAATCTGGCACAAAGCTCAAATAAGAATAGAAATAATGTTTTAACAGTTTTTCAAGAATTTCAACATCATTTCTAGACTCCTCTTTGAAATAGGCAAAGTTTCCAGAAAATTCCAAACTTGAGCCAAAACCATGGGTTAACCCCTTTGGGTTTTGGTCAAAATTTCAACTTTGCTGAAATCTGGCACAAAGCTCAAATAAGAATAGAAATAATGTTTTGGCAGTTTTGAGAAGCATTTCAACATCATTTCTAGACTCCTTTGTGAAATAGGTAAAGTTTCCAGAAAATTCCAAATTTGAGCCAAAACCATGGGTTAACCCCTTTGGGTTTTGGTCCAAATTTCAACTTTGCTGAAATCTGGCACAAAGCTCAAATAAGAATAGAAATAATGTTTTGGCAGTTTTGAGAAGCATTTCAACATCATTTCTAGACTCCTCTTTGAAATAGGCAAAGTTTCCAGAAAATTCCAAATTTGAGCCAAAACCATGGGTTAACCCCTTTGGGTTTTGGTCAAAATTTCAACTTTGCTGAAATCTGGCACAAAGCTCAAATAAGAATAGAAATAATGTTTTGGCAGTTTTGAGAAGCATTTCAACATCATTTCTAGACTCCTCTTTGAAATAGGCAAAGTTTCCAGAAAATTCCAAATTTGAGCCAAAACCATGGGTTAACCCCTTTGGGTTTTGGTCCAAATTTCAACTTTGCTGAAATCTGGCACAAAGCTCAAATAAGAATAGAAATAATGTTTTGGCAGTTTTTCAAGAATTTCAACATCATTTCTAGACTCCTCTTTGAAATAGGCAAAGTTTCCAGAAAATTCCAAATTTGAGCCAAAACCATGGGTTAACCCCTTTGGGTTTTGGTCAAAATTTCAACTTTGCTGAAATCTGGCACAAAGCTCAAATAAGAATAGAAATAATGTTTTGGCAGTTTTTCAAGAATTTCAACATCATTTCTAGACTCCTCTTTGAAATAGGCAAAGTTTCCAGAAAATTCCAAATTTGAGCCAAAACCATGGGTTAATCCCTTTGGGTTTTGGTCAAAATTTCAACTTTGCTGAAATCTGGCACAAAGCTCAAATAAGAATAGAAATAATGTTTTGGCAGTTTTGAGAAGCATTTCAACATCATTTCTGGACTCCTCTTTGAAATAGGCAAAGTTTCCAGAAAATTCCAAATTTGAGCCAAAACCATGGGTTAACCCCTTTGGGTTTTGGTCAAAATTTCAACTTTGCTGAAATCTGGCACAAAGCTCAAATAAGAATAGAAATAATGTTTTGGCAGTTTTTAGAAGCATTTCAACATCATTTCTAGACTCCTCTTTGAAATAGGCAAAGTTTCCAGAAAATTCCAAATTTGAGCCAAAACCATGGGTTAACCCCTTTGGGTTTTGGTCAAAATTTCAACTTTGCTGAAATCTGGCACAAAGCTCAAATAAGAATAGAAATAAAGTTTTGGCAGTTTTTAGAAGCATTTTAACATCATTTCTAGACTCCCCTTTAAAATAGGCAAAGTTGCCAGAAAATTAAAAATTTGAGCCAAAACCATGGGTTAACCCCTTTGGGTTTTGGTCAAAATTTTAACTTTGCTGAAATCTGGCACAAAGCCCAAATAAGAATAGAAATAATGTTTTGGCAGTTTTGAGAAGCATTTCATGATCATTTCTAGACTCCTCTTTGAAATAGGCAAAGTTTCCAGAAAATTCCAAATTTGAGCCAAAACCATGGGTTAACCCCTTTGGGTTTTGGTCCAAATTTCAACTTTGCTGAAATCTGGCACAAAGCTCAAATAAGAATAGAAATAATGTTTTGGCAGTTTTTAGAAGCATTTCAACATCATTTCTAGACTCCTCTTTGAAATAGGCAAAGTTTCCAGAAAATTCCAAATTTGAGCCAAAACCATGGGTTAACCCCTTTGGGTTTTGGTCCAAATTTCAACTTTGCTGAAATATGGCACAAAGCTCAAATAAGAATAGAAATAATGTTTTGGACGTTTTAAGAAGCATTTCAACATCATTTCTAGACTCCTCTTTGAAATAGGCAAAGTTTCCAGAAAATTCCAAATTTGAGCCAAAACCATGGGTTAACCCCTTTGGGTTTTGGCCAAAATTTCAACTTTGCTGAAATCTGGCACAAAGCTCAAATAAGAATAGAAATAATGTTTTGGCAGGTTTGAGAAGCATTTCAACATCATTTCTAGACTGCTTTTTGAAATAGGCAAAGTTTCCAGAAAATTCCAAATTTGAGCCAAAACCATGGGTTAACCCCTTTGGGTTTTGGTCAAAATTTCAACTTTGCTGAAATCTGGCACAAAGCTCAAATAAGAATAGAAATAAAGTTTTGGCAGTTTTTAGAAGCATTTTAACATCATTTCTAGACTCCTCTTTAAAATAGGCAAAGTTGCCAGAAAATTTAAAATTTGAGCCAAAACCATGGGTTAACCCCTTTGGGTTTTGGTCAAAATTTTAACTTTGCTGAAATCTGGCACAAAGCTCAAATAAGAATAGAAATAATGTTTTGGCAGTTTTTAGAAGCATTTCAACATCATTTCTAGACTCCTCTTTGAAATAGGCAAAGTTTCAAGACAATTCAAAATTTGAGCCAAAACCATGGGTTAACCCCTTTTAGGTTTTGGTCAAAATTTCAACTTTGCTGAAATCTGGCACAAAGCTCAAATAAGAATAGAAATAATGTTTTGGCAGTTTTGAGAAGCATTTCAACATCATTTCTAGACTCCTTTTTGAAATAGGTAAAGTTTCCAGAAAATTTAAAATTTGCGCCAAAACCATGGGTTAACCCCTTTGGGTTTTGGTCAAAATTTCAACTTTGCTGAAATCTGGCACAAAGCTCAAATAAGAATAGAAATAATGTTTTGGCAGTTTTTAGAAGCATTTCAACATCATTTCTAGACTCCTCTTTGAAATAGGCAAAGTTTCCAGAAAATTCAAAATTTGAGCCAAAACCATGGGTTAACCTTTTTGGGTTTTGGTCCAAATTTCAACTTTGCTGAAATCTGGCACAAAGCTCAAATAAGAATAGAAATAATGTTTTGGCAGTTTTTCAAGAATTTCAACATCATTTCTAGACTCCTCTTTGAAATAGGCAAAGTTTCCAGAAAATTCCAAATTTGAGCCAAAACCATGGGTTAATCCCTTTGGGTTTTGGTCAAAATTTCAACTTTCCTGAAATCTGGCACAAAGCTCAAATAAGAATAGAAATAATGTTTTAACAGTTTTTCAAGAATTTCAACATCATTTCTAGACTCCTCTTTGAAATAGGCAAAGTTTCCAGAAAATTCCAAACTTGAGCCAAAACCATGGGTTAACCCCTTTGGGTTTTGGTCAAAATTTCAACTTTGCTGAAATCTGGCACAAAGCTCAAATAAGAATAGAAATAATGTTTTGGCAGTTTTGAGAAGCATTTCAACATCATTTCTAGACTCCTTTGTGAAATAGGTAAAGTTTCCAGAAAATTCCAAATTTGAGCCAAAACCATGGGTTAACCCCTTTGGGTTTTGGTCCAAATTTCAACTTTGCTGAAATCTGGCACAAAGCTCAAATAAGAATAGAAATAATGTTTTGGCAGTTTTGAGAAGCATTTCAACATTATTTCTAGACTCCTCTTTGAAATAGGCAAAGTTTCCAGAAAATTCCAAATTTGAGCCAAAACCATGGGTTAACCCCTTTGGGTTTTGGTCAAAATTTCAACTTTGCTGAAATCTGGCACAAAGCTCAAATAAGAATAGAAATAATGTTTTGGCAGTTTTGAGAAGCATTTCAACATCATTTCTAGACTCCTCTTTGAAATAGGCAAAGTTTCCAGAAAATTCCAAATTTGAGCCAAAACCATGGGTTAACCCCTTTGGGTTTTGGTCCAAATTTCAACTTTGCTGAAATCTGGCACAAAGCTCAAATAAGAATAGAAATAATGTTTTGGCAGTTTTTCAAGAATTTCAACATCATTTCTAGACTCCTCTTTGAAATAGGCAAAGTTTCCAGAAAATTCCAAATTTGAGCCAAAACCATGGGTTAACCCCTTTGGGTTTTGGTCAAAATTTCAACTTTGCTGAAATCTGGCACAAAGCTCAAATAAGAATAGAAATAATGTTTTGGCAGTTTTTCAAGAATTTCAACATCATTTCTAGACTCCTCTTTGAAATAGGCAAAGTTTCCAGAAAATTCCAAATTTGAGCCAAAACCATGGGTTAATCCCTTTGGGTTTTGGTCAAAATTTCAACTTTGCTGAAATCTGGCACAAAGCTCAAATAAGAATAGAAATAATGTTTTGGCAGTTTTGAGAAGCATTTCAACATCATTTCTGGACTCCTCTTTGAAATAGGCAAAGTTTCCAGAAAATTCCAAATTTGAGCCAAAACCATGGGTTAACCCCTTTGGGTTTTGGTCAAAATTTCAACTTTGCTGAAATCTGGCACAAAGCTCAAATAAGAATAGAAATAATGTTTTGGCAGTTTTTAGAAGCATTTCAACATCATTTCTAGACTCCTCTTTGAAATAGGCAAAGTTTCCAGAAAATTCCAAATTTGAGCCAAAACCATGGGTTAACCCCTTTGGGTTTTGGTCAAAATTTCAACTTTGCTGAAATCTGGCACAAAGCTCAAATAAGAATAGAAATAAAGTTTTGGCAGTTTTTAGAAGCATTTTAACATCATTTCTAGACTCCCCTTTAAAATAGGCAAAGTTGCCAGAAAATTAAAAATTTGAGCCAAAACCATGGGTTAACCCCTTTGGGTTTTGGTCAAAATTTTAACTTTGCTGAAATCTGGCACAAAGCCCAAATAAGAATAGAAATAATGTTTTGGCAGTTTTGAGAAGCATTTCATGATCATTTTTAGACTCCTCTTTGAAATAGGCAAAGTTTCCAGAAAATTCCAAATTTGAGCCAAAACCATGGGTTAACCCCTTTGGGTTTTGGTCCAAATTTCAACTTTGCTGAAATCTGGCACAAAGCTCAAATAAGAATAGAAATAATGTTTTGGCAGTTTTTAGAAGCATTTCAACATCATTTCTAGACTCCTCTTTGAAATAGGCAAAGTTTCCAGAAAATTCCAAATTTGAGCCAAAACCATGGGTTAACCCCTTTGGGTTTTGGTGCAAATTTCAACTTTGCTGAAATATGGCACAAAGCTCAAATAAGAATAGAAATAATGTTTTGGCAGTTTTTAGAAGCATTTCAACATCATTTCTAGACTCCTCTTTGAAATAGGCAAAGTTTCCAGAAAATTCCAAATTTGAGCCAAAACCATGGGTTAACCCCTTTGGGTTTTGGTCAAAATTTCAACTTTGCTGAAATCTGGCACAAAGCTCAAATAAGAATAGAAATAATGTTTTGGCAGGTTTGAGAAGCATTTCAACATCATTTCTAGACTGCTTTTTGAAATAGGCAAAGTTTCCAGAAAATTCCAAATTTGAGCCAAAACCATGGGTTAACCCCTTTGGGTTTTGGTCAAAATTTCAACTTTGCTGAAATCTGGCACAAAGCTCAAATAAGAATAGAAATAAAGTTTTGGCAGTTTTTAGAAGCATTTTAACATCATTTCTAGACTCCTCTTTAAAATAGGCAAAGTTGCCAGAAAATTTAAAATTTGAGCCAAAACCATGGGTTAACCCCTTTGGGTTTTGGTCAAAATTTTAACTTTGCTGAAATCTGGCACAAAGCTCAAATAAGAATAGAAATAATGTTTTGGCAGTTTTGAGAAGCATTTCATGATCATTTCTAGACTCCTCTTTAAAATAGGCAAAGTTTCCAGAAAATTCCAAATTTGAGCCAAAACCATGGGTTAACCCCTTTGGGTTTTGGTCAAAATTTCAACTTTGCTGAAATCTGGCACAAAGCTCAAATAAGAATAGAAATAATGTTTTGGCAGTTTTTAGAAGCATTTCAACATCATTTCTAGACTCCTCTTTGAAATAGGCAAAGTTTCCAGAAAATTCCAAATTTGAGCCAAAACCATGGGTTAACCCCTTTGGGTTTTGGTCAAAATTTCAACTTTGCTGAAATCTGGCACAAAGCTCAAATAAGAATAGAAATAATGTTTTGGCAGTTTTGAGAAGCATTTCAACATCATTTCTAGACTCCTCTTTGAAATAGGCAAAGTTTCAAGAAAATTTGCAAATTTGAGCCAAAACCATGGGTTAACCCCTTTGGGTTTTGGTCCAAATTTCAACTTTGCTGAAATCTGGCACAAAGCTCAAATAAGAATAGAAATAATGTTTTGGCAGTTTTGAGAAGCATTTCAACATCATTTCTAGACTCCTCTTTGAAATAGGCAAAGTTTTCAGAAAATTCAAAATTTGAGCCAAAACCATCGGTTAACCCTTTGGGTTTTGGTCAAAATTTGAAGTTTGCTGAAATCTGGCACAAAGCTCAAATAAGATTAGAAATAATGTTTTGGCAGTTTTGAGAAGCATTTCAACATCATTTCTAGACTCCTCTTTGAAATAGGCAAAGTTTCCAGAAAATTCAAAATTTGAGCTAAAAAAAATGGGTTAACCCCTTTGGGTTTTGGTCAAAATTTCAACTTTGCTGAAATCTGGCACAAAGCCCAAATAAAAATGGAGATAATGTTTTGGCAGTTTTTAGAAGCATTTCAACATCATTTCTAGACTCCTCTTTGAAATAGGCAAAGTTTCCAGAAAATTCCAAATTTGAGCCAAAACCATGGGTTAACCCCTTTGGGTTTTGGTCAAAATTTCAACTTTGCTTAAATATGGCACAAAGCTCAAATAAGAATAGAAATAATGTTTTGGCAGTTTTTAGAAGCATTTCAACATCATTTCTAGACTCCTCTTTAAAATAGGCAAAGTTGCCAGAAAATTTAAAATTTGAGCCAAAACCATGGGTTAACCCCTTTGGGTTTTGTCAAAATTTTAACTTTGCTGAAATCTGGCACAAAGCTCAAATAAGAATAGAAATAATGTTTTGGCAGTTTTGAGAAGCATTTCAACATCATTTCTAGACTCCTCTTTGAAATAGGCAAAGTTTCCAGAAATTTGCAAATTTGAGCCAAAACCATCGGTTAACCCTTTGGGTTTTGGTCAAAATTTCAACTTTGCTGAAATCTGGCACAAAGCTCAAATAAGAATATAAATAATGTTTTGGCAGTTTTGAGAAGCATTTCAACATCATTTCTAGACTCCTCTTTGAAATAGGCAAAGTTTTCAGAAAATTCAAAATTTGAGCCAAAACCATGGGTTAACCCCTTTGGGTTTTTGTTAAAATTTCAACTTTGCTGAAATCTGGCACAAAGCTCAAATAAGAATAGAAATAATGTTTTGGCAGTTTTTCAACAATTTTAACATCATTTCTAGACTCCTCTTTGAAATAGGCAAAATTTCCAGAAAATTCAAAATTTGAGCCAAAACCATGGGTTAACCCCTTTGGGTTTTGGTCAAAATTTCAACTTTGCTGAAATCTGGCACAAAGCTCACATAAGAATAGAAATAATGTTTTGGCAGTTTTTACAAGAATTTCAACATTATTTCTATGCTCCTCTTTGAAATAGGCAAACTTTCCAGAAAATTCCAAATTTGAGCCAAAACCATGGGTTAACCCCTTTGGGTTTTGGTCAAAATTTCAACTTTGCTGAAATCTGGCACAAAGCTCAAATAAGAATAGAAATAATGTTTTGGCAGTTTTTAGAAGCATTTCAACATCATTTCTAGACTCCTCTTTGAAATAGGCAAAGTTTCCAGAAAATTCCAAATTTGAGCCAAAACCATGGGTTAACCCCTTTGGGTTTTGGTCAAAATTTCAACTTTGCTGAAATATGGCACAAAGCTCAAATAAGAATAGAAATAATGTTTTGGCAGTTTTTAGAAGCATTTCAACATCATTTCTAGACTCCTCTTTGAAATAGGCAAAGTTGCCAGAAAATTTAAAATTTGAGCCAAAACCATGGGTTAACCCCTTTGGGTTTTGGTCAAAATTTCAACTTTGCTGAAATCTGGCACAAAGCTCAAATAAGAATAGAAATAATGTTTTGGCAGTTTTGAGAAGCATTTCAACATCATTTCTGGACTCCTCTTTGAAATAGGCAAAGTTTCCAGAAAATTCCAAATTTGAGCCAAAACCATGGGTTAACCCCTTTGGGTTTTGGTCAAAATTTCAACTTTGCTGAAATCTGGCACAAAGCTCAAATAAGAATAGAAATAATGTTTTGGCAGTTTTTAGAAGCATTTCAACATCATTTCTAGACTCCTCTTTGAAATAGGCAAAGTTTCCAGAAAATTCCAAATTTGAGCCAAAACCATGGGTTAACCCCTTTGGGTTTTGGTCAAAATTTCAACTTTGCTGAAATCTGGCACAAAGCTCAAATAAGAATAGAAATAATGTTTTGGCAGCTTTGAGAAGCATTTCAACATCATTTCTAGACTCCTTTTTGAAATAGGCAAAGTTTCCAGAAAATTCCAAATTTGAGCCAAAACCATGGGTTAACCCCTTTGGGTTTTGGTCAAAATTTCAACTTTGCTGAAATCTGGCACAAAGCTCAAATAAGAATAGAAATAATGTTTTGGCAGTTTTTAGAAGCATTTCAACATCATTTCTAGACTCCTCTTTGAAATAGGCAAAGTTTCCAGAAAATTCCAAATTTGAGCCAAAACCATGGGTTAACCCCTTTGGGTTTTGGTCAAAATTTCAACTTTGCTGAAATCTGGCACAAAGCTCAAATAAGAATAGAAATAATGTTTTGGCAGTTTTGAGAAGCATTTCAACATCATTTCTAGACTCCTTTTTTAAAAAGGCAAAGTTTCCAGAAAATTCAAAAATTTGACCCAAAACCATGGGTTAACCCCTTTGGGTTTGGTCAAAATTTGAAGTTTGCTGAAATCTGGCACAAAGCTCAAATAAGATTAGAAATAATGTTTTGGCAGTTTTGAGAAGCATTTCAACATCATTTCTAGACTCCTCTTTGAAATAGGCAAAGTTTCCAGAAAATTCAAAATTTGAGCTAAAAAAAATGGGTTAACCCCTTTGGGTTTTGGTCAAAATTTCAACTTTGCTGAAATCTGGCACAAAGCCCAAATAAAAATGGAGATAATGTTTTGGCAGTTTTTAGAAGCATTTCAACATCATTTCTAGACTCCTCTTTGAAATAGGCAAAGTTTCCAGAAAATTCAAAATTTCAGCCAAACCCATGGGTTAACCCCTTTGGGTTTTGGTCCAAATTTCAACTTTGCTGAAATCTGGCACAAAGCTCAAATAAGAATAGAAATAATGTTTTGGCAGTTTTTACAAGAATTTCAACATTATTTCTACGCTCCTCTTTGAAATAGGCAAAGTTTCCAGAAAATTCCAAATTTGAGCCAAAACCATGGGTTAACCCCTTTGGGTTTTGGTCAAAATTTCAACTTTGCTGAAATATGGCACAAAGCTCAAATAAGAATAGAAATAATGTTTTGGCAGTTTTTAGAAGCATTTCAACAACATTTCTAGACTCCTCTTTGAAATAGGCAAAGTTTCCAGAAAATTCCAAATTTGAGCCAAAACCATGGGTTAACCCCTTTGGGTTTTGGTCAAAATTTCAACTTTGCTGAAATCTGGCACAAAGCTCAAAAAAGAATAGAAATCATGTTTTGGCAGTTTTTACAAGAATTTCAACATTATTTCTACGCTCCTCTTTGAAATAGGCAAAGTTTCCAGAAAATTCCAAATTTGAGGCAAAACCATGGGTTAACCCCTTTGGGTTTTGGTCAAAATTTCAACTTTGCTGAAATCTGGCACAAAGCTCAAATAAGAATAGAAATAATGTTTTGGCAGTTTTTAGAAGCATTTCAACATCATTTCTAGACTCCTCTTTGAAATAGGCAAAGTTTCCAGAAAATTCCAAATTTGAGCCAAAACCATGGGTTAACCCCTTTGGGTTTTGGTCAAAATTTCAACTTTGCTGAAATCTGGCACAAAGCTCAAATAAGAATAGAAATATTGTTTTGGCAGTTTTTAGAAGCATTTCATCATCATTTCTAGACTCCTCTTTGAAATAGGCAAAGTTTCCAGAAAATTCCAAATTTGAGCCAAAACCATGGGTTAACCCCTTTGGGTTTTGGTCAAAATTTCAACTTTGCTGAAATCTGGCACAAAGCTCAAATAAGAATAGAAATAATGTTTTGGCAGTTTTGAGAAGCATTTCAACATCATTTTTAGCCTCCTCTTTGAAATAGGCAAAGTTTCCAGAAAATTCAAAATTTGAGCCAAAACCATGGGTTAACCCCTTTGGGTTTTGGTCCAAATTTCAACTTTGCTGAAATCTGGCACAAAGCTCAAATAAGAATAGAAAGAAAGTTTTGGCAGTTTTTAGAAGCATTTCAACATCATTTCTAGACTCCTGTTTGAAATAGGTAAAGTTTCCAGAAAATTCCAAATTTGAGCCAAAACCATGGGTTAACCCCTTTGGGTTTGGTCAAAATTTCAACTTTGCTGAAATGTGGCACAAAGCTCAAATAAGAATAGAAAGAAAGTTTTGGCAGTTTTTAGAAGCATTTTAACATCATTTCTAGACTTCTTTTTGAAATAGGCAAAGTTTCCAGAAAATTCCAAATTTGAGCCAAAACCATGGGTTAACCCCTTTGGGTTTTGGTCAAAATTTCAACTTTGGTGAAATCTAACACAAAGCTCAAATAAGAATAGAAAGAAAGTTTTGGCAGTTTTTAGAAGCATTTCAACATCATTTCTAGACTCCTTTTTGAACTAGGCAAAGTTTCCAGAAAATTCCAAATTTGAGCCAAAACCATGGGTTAACCCCTTTGGGTTTTGGTCCAAATTTCAACTTTGCTGAAATCTGGCACAAAGCTCAAATAAGAATAGAAATAATGTTTTGGCAGTTTTTACAAGAATTTCAACATTATTTCTACGCTGCTCTTTGAAATAGGCAAAGTTTCCAGAAAATTCCAAATTTCAGTTAAAACCATGGGTTAACCCCTTTGGGTTTTGGTCAAAATTTCAACTTTGCTGAAATCTGGCACAAAGCTCAAATAAGAATAGAAATAATGTTTTGGCAGTTTTGAGAAGCATTTCAACATCATTTCTAGACTACTCTTTGAAATAGGCAAAGTTTCCAGAAACTTCCAAATTTAAGCCAAAACCATGGGTTAACCCCTTTGGGTTTTGGTCAAAATTTCAACTTTGCTGAAATCTGGCACAAAGCTCAAATAAGAATAGAAATAATGTTTTGGCAGTTTTGAGAAGCATTTCAACATCATTTTTAGCCTCCTCTTTGAAATAGGCAAAGTTTCCAGAAAATTTAAAATTTGAGCCAAAACCATGGGTTAACCCCTTTGGGTTTTGGTCCAAATTTCAACTTTGCTGAAATCTGGCACAAAGCTCAAATCAGAATAGAAAGAAAGTTTTGGCAGTTTTTAGAAGCATTTCAACATCATTTCTAGACTCCTTTTTGAAATAGGTAAAGTTTCCAGAAAATTCAAAATTTGAGCCAAAACCATGGGTTAACCCCTTTGGGTTTTGGTCAAAATTTCAACTTTGGTGAAATCTAACACAAAGCTCAAGTAAGAATAGAAAGAAAGTTTTGGCAGTTTTTAGAAGCATTTCAACACCATTTCTAGACTCCTTTCTGAAATAGGCAAAGTTTCCAGAAAATTCCAAATTTGAGCCAAAACCATGGGTTAACCCCTTTGGGTTTTGGTCAAAATTTCAACTTTGCTGAAATCTGGCACAAAGCTCAAATAAGAATAGAGAGAAAGTTTTGGCAGTTTTTAGAAGCATTTTAACATCATTTCTAGACTCCTTTTTGAAATAGGCAAAGTTTCCAGAAAATTCAAAATTTGAGCCAAAACCATGGGTTAACCCCTTTGGGTTTTGGTCAAAATTTCAACTTTGCCGAAATCTGGCACAAAGCTCAAATAAGAATAGAAATAATGTTTTGGCAGTTTTGAGAAGCATTTCAACATCATTTCTAGACTCCTCTTTGAAATAGGCAAAGTTTCCAGAAAATTCCAAATTTGAGCCAAAACCATGGGTTAACCCCTTTGGGTTTTGGTCAAAATTTCAACTTTGCTGAAATCTGGCACAAAGCTCAAATAAGAATAGAAATAATGTTTTGGCAGTTTTGTGAAGCATTTCAACATCATTTCTAGACTCCTCTTTGAAATAGGCAAAGTTTCCAGAAAATTAAAAATTTGAGCCAAACCCATGGGTTAACCCCTTTGGGTTTTGGTCAAAATTTCAACTTTGCTGAAATCTGGCACAAAGCTCAAATAAGAATAGAAATAATGTTTTGGCAGTTTTTACAAGAATTTCAACATTATTTCTACGCTCCTCTTTGAAATAGGCAAAGTTTCCAGAAAATTCCAAATTTGAGCCAAAACCATGGGTTAACCCCTTTGGGTTTTGGTCAAAATTTCAACTTTGCTGAAGTCTGGCACAAAGCTCAAATAAGAATAGAAATAATGTTTTGGCAGTTTTTAGAAGCATTTTAACATCATTTCTAGACTCCTCTTTGAAATAGGCAAAGTTTCCAGAAAATTCCAAATTTGAGCCAAAACCATGGGTTAACCCCTTTGGGTTTTGGTCCAAATTTCAACTTTGCTGAAATCTGGCACAAAGCTCAAATAAGAATAGAAATAATGTTTTGGCAGTTTTGAGAAGCATTTCAACATCATTTCTAGACTCCTCTTTGAAATAGGCAAAGTTGCCAGAAAATTCCAAATTTGAGCCAAAACCATGGGTTAACCCCTTTGGGTTTCGTCAAAATTTCAACTTTGCTGAAATCTGGCACAAAGCTCAAATAAGAATAGAAATAATGTTTTGGCAGTTTTTAGAAGCATTTCAACATCATTTCTAGACTCCACTTTGAAATAGGCAAAGTTTCCAGAAAATTCTAAATTTGAGCCAAAACCATGGGTTAACCCCTTTGGGTTTTGGTCAAAATTTCAACTTTGCTGAAATCTGGCACAAAGCTCAAATAAGAATAGAAATAATGTTTTGGCAGTTTTGAGAAGCATTTCAACATCATTTTTAGCCTCGTCTTTGAAATAGGCAAAGTTTCCAGAAAATTCAAAATTTGAGCCAAAACCATGGGTTAACCCATTTGGGTTTTGGTCAAAATTTCAACTTTGCTGAAATCTGGCACAAAGCTCAAATAAGAATAGAAATAATGTTTTGGCAGTTTTTACAAGAATTTCAACATTATTTCTACGCTCCTCTTTGAAATAGGCAAAGTTTCCAGAAAATTCCAAATTTCAGTTAAAACCATGGGTTAACCCGTTTGGGTTTTGGTCAAAATTTCAACTTTGCTGAAATCTGGCACAAAGCTCAAATAAGAATAGAAATAATGTTTTGGCAGTTTTGAGAAGCATTTCAACATCATTTCTAGACTCCTCTTTGAAATAGGCAAAGTTTCCAGAAAATTCCAAATTTGAGCCAAAACCATGGGTTAACCCCGTTGGGTTTTGGTCAAAATTTCAACTTTGCTGAAATCTGGCACAAAGCTCAAATAAGAATAGAAATAATGTTTTGGCAGTTTTGAGAAGCATTTCAACATCATTTCTAGACTCCTCTTTGAAATAGGCAAAGTTTCCAGAAAATGAAAAATTTGACCCAAACCCATGGGTTAACCCCTTTGGGTTTTGGTCAAAATTTCAACTTTGCTGAAATCTGGCACAAAGCTCAAATAAGAATAGAAATAATATTTTGGCAGTTTTTACAAGAATTTCAACATTATTTCTACGCTCCTCTTTGAAATAGGCAAAGTTTCCAGAAAATTCCAAATTTGAGCCAAAACCATGGGTTAACCCCTTTGGGTTTTGGTCAAAATTTCAACTTTGCTGAAATCTGGCACAAAGCTCAAATAAGAATAGAAATAATGTTTTGGTAGTTTTTAGAAGCATTTCAACATCATTTCTAGACTCCTCTTTGAAATAGGCAAAGTTTCCAGAAAATTCCAAATTTGAGCCAAAACCATGGGTTAACCCCTTTGGGTTTTGGTCAAAATTTCAACTTTGCTGAAATATGGCACAAAGCTCAAATAAGAATAGAAATAATGTTTTGGCAGTTTTTAGAAGCATTTCAACATCATTTCTAGACTCCTCTTTGAAATAGGCAAAGTTTCCAGAAAATTCCAAATTTGAGCCAAAACCATGGGTTAACCCCTTTGGGTTTTGGTCAAAATTTCAACTTTGCTGAAATCTGGCACAAAGCTCAAATAAGAATAGAAATAATGTTTTGGCAGTTTTTAGAAGCATTTCAACATCATTTCTAGACTCCTCTTTGAAATAGGCAAAGTTTCCAGAAAATTCAAAATTTGAGCCAAAACCATGGGTTAACCCCTTTGGGTTTCGTCAAAATTTTAACTTTGCTGAAATCTGGCACAAAGCTCAAATAAGAATAGAAATAATGTTTTGGCAGTTTTGAGAAGCATTTCAACATCATTTCTAGACTCCTCTTTGAAATAGGCAAAGTTTCCAGAAAATTCCAAATTTGAGCCAAAACCATGGGTTAACCCCTTTGGGTTTTGGTCAAAATTTCAACTTTGCTGAAATCTGGCACAAAGCTCAAATAAGAATAGAAATAATGTTTTGGCAGTTTTGAGAAGCATTTCAACATCATTTTTAGCCTCCTCTTTGAAATAGGCAAAGTTTCCAGAAAATTCCAAATTTGAGCCAAAACCATGGGTTAACCCCTTTGGGTTTTGGTCAAAATTTCAACTTTGCTGAAATCTGGCACAAAGCTCAAATAAGAATAAAAATAATGTTTTGGCAGTTTTTACAAGAATTTCAACATTATTTCTACGCTGCTCTTTGAAATAGGAAAAGTTTCCAGAAAATTCCAAATTTCAGTTAAAACCATGGGTTAACCCCTTTGGGTTTTGGTCAAAATTTCAACTTTGCTGAAATCTGGCACAAAGCTCAAATAAGAATAGAAATAATGTTTTGGCAGTTTTTAGAAGCATTTCAACATCATTTCTAGACTACTCTTTGAAATAGGCAAAGTTTCCAGAAAATTCCAAATTTGAGCCAAAACCATGGGTTAACCCCTTTGGGTTTTGGTCAAAATTTCAACTTTGCTGAAATCTGGCACAAAGCTCAAATAAGAATAGAAATAATGTTTTGGCAGTTTTGAGAAGCATTTCAACATCATTTCTAGACTCCTCTTTGAAATAGGCAAAGTTTCCAGAAAATTAAAAATTTGAGCCAAACCCATGGGTTAACCCCTTTGGGTTTTGGTCAAAATTTCAACTTTGCTGAAATCTGGCACAAAGCTCAAATAAGAATAGAAATAATGTTTTGGCAGTTTTTACAAGAATTTCAACATTATTTCTACGCTCCTCTTTGAAATAGGCAAAGTTTCCAGAAAATTCAAAATTTTAGCCAAAACCATGGGTTAACCCCTTTGGGTTTTGGTCAAAATTTCAACTTTGCTGAAATCTGGCACAAAGCTCAAATAAGAATAGAAATAATGTTTTGGTAGTTTTTAGAAGCATTTCAACATCATTTCTAGACTCCTCTTTGAAATACCCAATTTTCCAGAAAATTCCAAATTTGAGCCAAAACCATGGGTTAACCCCTTTGGGTTTTGGTCAAAATTTCAACTTTGCTGAAATATGGCACAAAGCTCAAATAAGAATAGAAATAATGTTTTGGCAGTTTTTAGAAGCATTTCAACATCATTTCTAGACTCCTCTTTGAAATAGGCAAAGTTTCCAGAAAATTCCAAATTTGAGCCAAAACCATGGGTTAACCCCTTTGGGTTTGGTCCAAATTTCAACTTTGCTGAAGTCTGGCACAAAGCTCAAATAAGAATAGAAATAATGTTTTGGCAGTTTTTAGAAGCATTTCAACATCATTTCTAGACTCCTCTTTGAAATAGGCAAAGTTTCCAGAAAATTCCAAATTTGAGCCAAAACCATGGGTTAACCCCTTTGGGTTTTGGTCCAAATTTCAACTTTGCTGAAATCTGGCACAAAGCTCAAATAAGAATAGAAATAATGTTTTGGCAGTTTTTAGAAGCATTTCAACATCATTTCTAGACTCCTCTTTGAAATAGGCAAAGTTGCCAGAAAATTCCAAATTTAAGCCAAAACCATGGGTTAACCCCTTTGGGTTTCGTCAAAATTTCAACTTTGCTGAAATATGGCACAAAGCTCAAATAAGAATAGAAATAATGTTTTGGCAGTTTTTAGAAGCATTTCAACATCATTTCTAGACTCCTCTTTGAAATAGGCAAAGTTTCCAGAAAATTCTAAATTTGAGCCAAAACCATGGGTTAACCCCTTTGGGTTTTGGTCAAAATTTCAACTTTGCTGAAATCTGGCACAAAGCTCAAATAAGAATAGAAATAATGTTTTGGCAGTTTTGAGAAGCATTTCAACATCATTTTTAGCCTCCTCTTTGAAATAGGCAAAGTTTCCAGAAAATTCAAAATTTGAGCCAAAACCATGGGTTAACCCCTTTGGGTTTTGGTCAAAATTTCAACTTTGCTGAAATCTGGCACAAAGCTCAAATAAGAATAGAAATAATGTTTTGGCAGTTTTTACAAGAATTTCAACATTATTTCTACGCTCCTCTTTGAAATAGGCAAAGTTTCCAGAAAATTCCAAATTTCAGTTAAAACCATGGGTTAACCCGTTTGGGTTTTGGTCAAAATTTCAACTTTGCTGAAATCTGGCACAAAGCTCAAATAAGAATAGAAATAATGTTTTGGCAGTTTTGAGAAGCATTTCAACATCATTTCTAGACTCCTCTTTGAAATAGGCAAAGTTTCCAGAAAATTCCAAATTTGAGCCAAAACCATGGGTTAACCCCGTTGGGTTTTGGTCAAAATTTCAACTTTGCTGAAATCTGGCACAAAGCTCAAATAAGAATAGAAATAATGTTTTGGCAGTTTTGAGAAGCATTTCAACATCATTTCTAGACTCCTCTTTGAAATAGGCAAAGTTTCCAGAAAATTCCAAATTTGAGCCAAAACCATGGGTTAACCCCTTTGGGTTTTGGTCAAAATTTCAACTGTGCTGAAATCTGGCACAAAGCTCAAATAAGAATAGAAATAATATTTTGGCAGTTTTTACAAGAATTTCAACATTATTTCTACGCTCCTCTTTGAAATAGGCAAAGTTTCCAGAAAATTCCAAATTTGAGCCAAAACCATGGGTTAACCCCTTTGGGTTTTGGTCAAAATTTCAACTTTGCTGAAATCTGGCACAAAGCTCAAATAAGAATAGAAATAATGTTTTGGTAGTTTTTAGAAGCATTTCAACATCATTTCTAGACTCCTCTTTGAAATAGGCAAAGTTTCCAGAAAATTCCAAATTTGAGCCAAAACCATGGGTTAACCCCTTTGGGTTTTGGTCAAAATTTCAACTTTGCTGAAATATGGCACAAAGCTCAAATAAGAATAGAAATAATGTTTTGGCAGTTTTTAGAAGCATTTCAACATCATTTCTAGACTCCTCTTTGAAATAGGCAAAGTTTCCAGAAAATTCCAAATTTGAGCCAAAACCATGGGTTAACCCCTTTGGGTTTTGGTCCAAATTTCAACTTTGCTGAAGTCTGGCACAAAGCTCAAATAAGAATAGAAATAATGTTTTGGCAGTTTTTAGAAGCATTTCAACATCATTTCTAGACTCCTCTTTGAAATAGGCAAAGTTTCCAGAAAATTCCAAATTTGAGCCAAAACCATGGGTTAACCCCTTTGGGTTTTGGTCAAAATTTCAACTTTGCTGAAATCTGGCACAAAGCTCAAATAAGAATAGAAATAATGTTTTGGCAGTTTTTAGAAGCATTTCAACATCATTTCTAGACTCCTCTTTGAAATAGGCAAAGTTTCCAGAAAATTCCAAATTTGAGCCAAAACCATGGGTTAACCCCTTTTGGTTTCGTCAAAATTTTAACTTTGCTGAAATCTGGCACAAAGCTCAAATAAGAATAGAAATAATGTTTTGGCAGTTTTGAGAAGCATTTCAACATCATTTCTAGACTCCTCTTTGAAATAGGCAAAGTTTCCAGAAAATTCCAAATTTGAGCCAAAACCATGGGTTAACCCCTTTGGGTTTTGGTCAAAATTTCAACTTTGCTGAAATCTGGCACAAAGCTCAAATAAGAATAGAAATAATGTTTTGGCAGTTTTGAGAAGCATTTCAACATCATTTCTACACTCCTCTTTGAGATAGGCAAAGTTTCCAGAAAATTCCAAATTTGAGCCAAAAGCATGGGTTAACCCCTTTGGGTTTTGGTCAAAATTTTAACTTTGCTGAAATCTGGCACAAAGCTGAAATAAGAATAGAAATAATGTTTTGGCAGTTTTTAGAAGCATTTCAACATCATTTCTAGACTCCTTTTTGAAATAGGTAAAGTTTCCAGAAAATTCCAAATTTGAGCCAAAACCATGGGTTAACCCCTTTGGGTTTTGGTCAAAATTTCAACTTTGCTGAAATCTGGCACAAAGCTCAAATAAGAATAGAAATAATGTTTTGGTAGTTTTTAGAAGCATTTCAACATCATTTCTAGACTCCTCTTTGAAATAGGCAAAGTTTCCAGAAAATTCCAAATTTGAGCCAAAACCATGGGTTAACCCCTTTGGGTTTTGGTCAAAATTTCAACTTTGCTGAAATATGGCACAAAGCTCAAATAAGAATAGAAATAATGTTTTGGCAGTTTTTAGAAGCATTTCAACATCATTTCTAGACTCCTCTTTGAAATAGGCAAAGTTTCCAGAAAATTTAAAATTTGAGCCAAAACCATGGGTTAACCCCTTTGGGTTTGGTCCAAATTTCAACTTTGCTGAAGTCTGGCACAAAGCTCAAATAAGAATAGAAATAATGTTTTGGCAGTTTTTAGAAGCATTTCAACATCATTTCTAGACTCCTCTTTGAAATAGGCAAAGTTTCCAGAAAATTCCAAATTTGAGCCAAAACCATGGGTTAACCCCTTTGGGTTTTGGTCCAAATTTCAACTTTGCTGAAATCTGGCACAAAGCTCAAATAAGAATAGAAATAATGTTTTGGCAGTTTTTAGAAGCATTTCAACATCATTTCTAGACTCCTCTTTGAAATAGGCAAAGTTGCCAGAAAATTCCAAATTTGAGCCAAAACCATGGGTTAACCCCTTTGGGTTTCGTCAAAATTTCAACTTTGCTGAAATATGGCACAAAGCTCAAATAAGAATAGAAATAATGTTTTGGCAGTTTTTAGAAGCATTTCAACATCATTTCTAGACTCCTCTTTGAAATAGGCAAAGTTTCCAGAAAATTCTAAATTTGAGCCAAAACCATGGGTTAACCCCTTTGGGTTTTGGTCAAAATTTCAACTTTGCTGAAATCTGGCACAAAGCTCAAATAAGAATAGAAATAATGTTTTGGCAGTTTTGAGAAGCATTTCAACATCATTTTTAGCCTCCTCTTTGAAATAGGCAAAGTTTCCAGAAAATTCAAAATTTGAGCCAAAACCATGGGTTAACCCCTTTGGGTTTTGGTCAAAATTTCAACTTTGCTGAAATCTGGCACAAAGCTCAAATAAGAATAGAAATAATGTTTTGGCAGTTTTTACAAGAATTTCAACATTATTTCTACGCTCCTCTTTGAAATAGGCAAAGTTTCCAGAAAATTCCAAATTTCAGTTAAAACCATGGGTTAACCCCTTTGGGTTTTGGTCAAAATTTCAACTTTGCTGAAATCTGGCACAAAGCTCAAATAAGAATAGAAATAATGTTTTGGCAGTTTTGAGAAGCATTTCAACATCATTTCTAGACTCCTCTTTGAAATAGGCAAAGTTTCCAGAAAATTCCAAATTTGAGCCAAAACCATGGGTTAACCCCGTTGGGTTTTGGTCAAAATTTCAACTTTGCTGAAATCTGGCACAAAGCTCAAATAAGAATAGAAATAATGTTTTGGCAGTTTTGAGAAGCATTTCAACATCATTTCTAGACTCCTCTTTGAAATAGGCAAAGTTTCCAGAAAATTCCAAATTTGAGCCAAAACCATGGGTTAACCCCTTTGGGTTTTGGTCAAAATTTCAACTGTGCTGAAATCTGGCACAAAGCTCAAATAAGAATAGAAATAATATTTTGGCAGTTTTTACAAGAATTTCAACATTATTTCTACGCTCCTCTTTGAAATAGGCAAAGTTTCCAGAAAATTCCAAATTTGAGCCAAAACCATGGGTTAACCCCTTTGGGTTTTGGTCAAAATTTCAACTTTGCTGAAATCTGGCACAAAGCTCAAATAAGAATAGAAATAATGTTTTGGCAGTTTTTAGAAGCATTTCAACATCATTTCTAGACTCCTCTTTGAAATAGGCAAAGTTTCCAGAAAATTCCAAATTTGAGCCAAAACCATGGGTTAACCCCTTTGGGTTTTGGTCAAAATTTCAACTTTGCTGAAATATGGCACAAAGCTCAAATAAGAATAGAAATAATGTTTTGGCAGTTTTTAGAAGCATTTCAACATCATTTCTAGACTCCTCTTTGAAATAGGCAAAGTTTCCAGAAAATTCCAAATTTGAGCCAAAACCATGGGTTAACCCCTTTGGGTTTTGGTCCAAATTTCAACTTTGCTGAAGTCTGGCACAAAGCTCAAATAAGAATAGAAATAATGTTTTGGCAGTTTTTAGAAGCATTTCAACATCATTTCTAGACTCCTCTTTGAAATAGGCAAAGTTTCCAGAAAATTCCAAATTTGAGCCAAAACCATGGGTTAACCCCTTTGGGTTTTGGTCAAAATTTCAACTTTGCTGAAATCTGGCACAAAGCTCAAATAAGAATAGAAATAATGTTTTGGCAGTTTTTAGAAGCATTTCAACATCATTTCTAGACTCCTCTTTGAAATAGGCAAAGTTTCCAGAAAATTCCAAATTTGAGCCAAAACCATGGGTTAACCCCTTTTGGTTTCGTCAAAATTTTAACTTTGCTGAAATCTGGCACAAAGCTCAAATAAGAATAGAAATAATGTTTTGGCAGTTTTGAGAAGCATTTCAACATCATTTCTAGACTCCTCTTTGAAATAGGCAAAGTTTCCAGAAAATTCCAAATTTGAGCCAAAACCATGGGTTAACCCCTTTGGGTTTTGGTCAAAATTTCAACTTTGCTGAAATCTGGCACAAAGCTCAAATAAGAATAGAAATAATGTTTTGGCAGTTTTGAGAAGCATTTCAACATCATTTTTAGCCTCCTCTTTGAAATAGGCAAAGTTTCCAGAAAATTCAAAATTTGAGCCAAAACCATGGGTTAACCCCTTTGGGTTTTGGTCAAAATTTCAACTTTGCTGAAATCTGGCACAAAGCTCAAATAAGAATAAAAATAATGTTTTGGCAGTTTTTACAAGAATTTCAACATTATTTCTACGCTGCTCTTTGAAATAGGAAAAGTTTCCAGAAAATTCCAAATTTCAGTTAAAACCATGGGTTAACCCCTTTGGGTTTTGGTCAAAATTTCAACTTTGCTGAAATCTGGCACAAAGCTCAAATAAGAATAGAAATAATGTTTTGGCAGTTTTTAGAAGCATTTCAACATCATTTCTAGACTACTCTTTGAAATAGGCAAAGTTTCCAGAAAATTCCAAATTTGAGCCAAAACCATGGGTTAACCCCTTTGGGTTTTGGTCAAAATTTCAACTTTGCTGAAATCTGGCACAAAGCTCAAATAAGAATAGAAATAATGTTTTGGCAGTTTTGAGAAGCATTTCAACATCATTTCTAGACTCCTTTTTGAAATAGGTAAAGTTTCTAGAAAATTCCAAATTTGAGCCAAAACCATGGGTTAACCCCTTTGGGTTTTGGTCAAAATTTCAACTTTGCTGAAACCTGGCACAAAGCCCAAATAAGAACAGAAATAATGTTTTGGCAGTTTTTACAAGCATTTCAACATCATTTCTACACTCCTCTTTGAGATAGGCAAAGTTTCCAGAAAATTCCAAATTTGAGCCAAAAGCATGGGTTAACCCCTTTGGGTTTTGGTCAAAATTTTAACTTTGCTGAAATCTGGCACAAAGCTTAAATAAGAATAGAAATAATGTTTTGGCAGTTTTTAGAAGCATTTCAACATCATTTCTAGACTCCTCTTTGAAATAGGCAAAATTTCCAGAAAATTCAAAATTTGAGCCAAAACCATGGGTTAACCCCTTTGGGTTTTGGTCCAAATTTCAACTTTGCTGAAATCTGGCACAAAGCTCAAATAAGAATAGAAATAATGTTTTGGCAGTTTTTAGAAGCATTTCAACATCATTTCTAGACTCCTCTTTGAAATAGGCAAAGTTTCCAGAAAATTCCAAATTTGAGCCAAAACCATGGGTTAACCCCTTTGGGTTTT
Organism: Galaxea fascicularis; assembly: GCA_948470475.1. NCBI lineage: Eukaryota > Metazoa > Cnidaria > Anthozoa > Scleractinia > Euphylliidae > Galaxea > Galaxea fascicularis. The sequence continues at coordinate 294,312 of OX419346.1, forward strand.
GGTCAAAATTTCAACTTTGCTGAAATCTGGCACAAAGCTCAAATAAGAATAGAAATAATGTTTTTGCAGTTTTGAGAAGCATTTCAACATCATTTCTAGACTCCTTTTTGAAATAGGTAAAGTTTCCAGAAAATTCAAAATTTGAGCCAAAACCATGGGTTAACCCCTTTGGGTTTTGGTCAAAATTTCAACTTTGCTGAAATCTGGCACAAAGCCCAAATAAGAATAGAAATAATGTTTTGGCAGTTTTTAGAAGCATTTCAACATCATTTCTAGACTCCTCTTTGAAATAGGCAAAGTTTCCAGAAAATTCCAAATTTGAGCCAAAACCATGGGTTAACCCCTTTGGGTTTTGGTCCAAATTTCAACTTTGCTGAAATCTGGCACAAAGCTCAAATAAGAATAGAAATAATGTTTTGGCAGTTTTTACAAGAATTTCAACATTATTTCTACGCTCCTCTTTGAAATAGGCAAAGTTTCCAGAAAATTCAAAATTTGAGCCAAAACCATGGGTTAACCCCTTTGGGTTTTGGTCAAAATTTCAACTTTGCTGAAATCTGGCACAAAGCTCAAATAAGAATAGAAATAATGTTTTGGTAGTTTTTAGAAGCATTTCAACATCATTTCTAGACTCCTCTTTGAAATAGGCAAAGTTTCCAGAAAATTCCAAATTTGAGTCAAAACCATGGGTTAACCCCTTTGGGTTTTGGTCAAAATTTCAACTTTGCTGAAATCTGGCACAAAGCTCAAATAAGAATAGAAATAATGTTTTGGCAGTTTTTAGAAGCATTTAACCATCATTTCTAGACTCCTCTTTGAAATAGGCAAAGTTTCCAGAAAATTCCAAATTTGAGCCAAAACCATGGGTTAACCCCTTTGGGTTTTGGTCAAAATTTCAACTTTGCTGAAATCTGGCACAAAGCTTAAATAAGAATAGAAATAATGTTTTGGCAGTTTTTACAAGAATTTCAACATTATTTCTACGCTCCTCTTTGAAATAGGCAAAGTTTCCAGAAAATTCCAAATTTGAGCCAAAACCATGGGTTAACCCCTTTGGGTTTTGGTCAAAATTTCAACTTTGCTGAAATCTGGCACAAAGCTCAAATAAGAATAGAAATAATGATTTGGTAGTTTTTAGAAGCATTTCAACATCATTTCTAGACTCCTCTTTGAAATAGGCAAAGTTTCCAGAAAATTCCAAATTAGAGCCAAAACCATGGGTTAACCCCTTTGGGTTTTGGTCCAAATTTCAACTTTGCTGAAATATGGCACAAAGCTCAAATAAGAATAGAAATAATGTTTTGGCAGTTTTTAGAAGCATTTCAACATCATTTCTAGACTCCTCTTTGAAATAGGCAAAGTTTCCAGAAAATTCCAAATTTGAGCCAAAACCATGGGTTAACCCCTTTGGGTTTTGGTCAAAATTTCAACTTTGCTGAAATCTGGCACAAAGCTCAAATAAGAATAGAAATAATGTTTTGGCAGTTTTTACAAGAATTTCAACATTATTTCTACGCTCCTCTTTGAAATAGGCAAAGTTTCCAGAAAATTCCAAATTTGAGCCAAAACCATGGGTTAACCCCTTTGGGTTTTGGTCCAAATTTCAACTTTGCTGAAATCTGGCACAAAGCTCAAATAAGAATAGAAATAATGTTTTGGCAGTTTTTAGAAGCATTTCAACATCATTTCTAGACTCCTCTTTGAAATAGGCAAAGTTTCCAGAAAATTCCAAATTTGAGCCAAAACCATGGGTTAACCTTTTTGGGTTTTGGTCAAAATTTCAACTTTGCTGAAATCTGGCACAAAGCTCAAATAAGAATAGAAATAATGTTTTGGCAGTTTTTAGAAGCATTTCAACATCATTTCTAGACTCCTCTTTGAAATAGGCAAAGTTTCCAGAAAATTCCAAATTTGAGCCAAAACCATGGGTTAACCCCTTTGGGTTTTGGTCAAAATTTCAACTTTGCTGAAATATGGCACAAAGCTCAAATAAGAATAGAAATAATGTTTTGGCAGTTTTTAGAAGCATTTCAACATCATTTCTAGACTCCTCTTTGAAATAGGTAAAGTTTCCAGAAAATTCCAAATTTGAGCCAAAACCATGGGTTAACCCCTTTGGGTTTTGGTCAAAATTTCAACTTTGCTGAAATCTGGCACAAAGCTCAAATAAGAATAGAAATAATGTTTTGGCAGTTTTTAGAAGCATTTCAACATCATTTCTAGACTCCTCTTTGAAATAGGCAAAGTTTCCAGAAAATTCCAAATTTGAGCCAAAACCATGGGTTAACCCCTTTGGGTTTTGGTCAAAATTTCAACTTTGCTGAAATATGGCACAAAGCTCAAATAAGAATAGAAATAATGTTTTGGCAGTTTTTAGAAGCATTTCAACATCATTTCTAGACTCCTCTTTGAAATAGGCAAAGTTTCCAGAAAATTCCAAATTTGAGCCAAAACCATGGGTTAACCCCTTTGGGTTTTGGTCAAAATTTCAACTTTGCTGAAATCTGGCACAAAGCTCAAATAAGAATAGAAATAATGTTTTGGCAGTTTTTACAAGAATTTCAACATCATTTCTACGCTTCTCTTTGAAATAGGCAAAGTTTCCAGAAAATTCCAAATTTGAGCCAAAACCATGGGTTAACCCCGTTGGGTTTTGGTCAAAATTTCAACTTTGCTGAAATCTGGCACAAAGCTCAAATAAGAATAGAAATAATGTTTTGGCAGTTTTGAGAAGCATTTCAACATCATTTCTAGACTCCTCTTTGAAATAGGCAAAGTTTCCAGAAAATTCCAAATTTGAGCCAAAACCATGGGTTAACCCCTTTGGGTTTTGGTCAAAATTTCAACTGTGCTGAAATCTGGCACAAAGCTCAAATAAGAATAGAAATAATATTTTGGCAGTTTTTACAAGAATTTCAACATTATTTCTACGCTCCTCTTTGAAATAGGCAAAGTTTCCAGAAAATTCCAAATTTGAGCCAAAACCATGGGTTAACCCCTTTGGGTTTTGGTCAAAATTTCAACTTTGCTGAAATCTGGCACAAAGCTCAAATAAGAATAGAAATAATGTTTTGGTAGTTTTTAGAAGCATTTCAACATCATTTCTAGACTCCTCTTTGAAATAGGCAAAGTTTCCAGAAAATTCCAAATTTGAGCCAAAACCATGGGTTAACCCCTTTGGGTTTTGGTCAAAATTTCAACTTTGCTGAAATATGGCACAAAGCTCAAATAAGAATAGAAATAATGTTTTGGCAGTTTTTAGAAGCATTTCAACATCATTTCTAGACTCCTCTTTGAAATAGGCAAAGTTTCCAGAAAATTCCAAATTTGAGCCAAAACCATGGGTTAACCCCTTTGGGTTTTGGTCCAAATTTCAACTTTGCTGAAGTCTGGCACAAAGCTCAAATAAGAATAGAAATAATGTTTTGGCAGTTTTTAGAAGCATTTCAACATCATTTCTAGACTCCTCTTTGAAATAGGCAAAGTTTCCAGAAAATTCCAAATTTGAGCCAAAACCATGGGTTAACCCCTTTGGGTTTTGGTCAAAATTTCAACTTTGCTGAAATCTGGCACAAAGCTCAAATAAGAATAGAAATAATGTTTTGGCAGTTTTTAGAAGCATTTCAACATCATTTCTAGACTCCTCTTTGAAATAGGCAAAGTTTCCAGAAAATTCCAAATTTGAGCCAAAACCATGGGTTAACCCCTTTTGGTTTCGTCAAAATTTTAACTTTGCTGAAATCTGGCACAAAGCTCAAATAAGAATAGAAATAATGTTTTGGCAGTTTTGAGAAGCATTTCAACATCATTTCTAGACTCCTCTTTGAAATAGGCAAAGTTTCCAGAAAATTCCAAATTTGAGCCAAAACCATGGGTTAACCCCTTTGGGTTTTGGTCAAAATTTCAACTTTGCTGAAATCTGGCACAAAGCTCAAATAAGAATAGAAATAATGTTTTGGCAGTTTTGAGAAGCATTTCAACATCATTTTTAGCCTCCTCTTTGAAATAGGCAAAGTTTCCAGAAAATTCAAAATTTGAGCCAAAACCATGGGTTAACCCCTTTGGGTTTTGGTCAAAATTTCAACTTTGCTGAAATCTGGCACAAAGCTCAAATAAGAATAAAAATAATGTTTTGGCAGTTTTTACAAGAATTTCAACATTATTTCTACGCTGCTCTTTGAAATAGGAAAAGTTTCCAGAAAATTCCAAATTTCAGTTAAAACCATGGGTTAACCCCTTTGGGTTTTGGTCAAAATTTCAACTTTGCTGAAATCTGGCACAAAGCTCAAATAAGAATAGAAATAATGTTTTGGCAGTTTTTAGAAGCATTTTAACATCATTTCTAGACTACTCTTTGAAATAGGCAAAGTTTCCAGAAAATTCCAAATTTGAGCCAAAACCATGGGTTAACCCCTTTGGGTTTTGGTCAAAATTTCAACTTTGCTGAAATCTGGCACAAAGCTCAAATAAGAATAGAAATAATGTTTTGGCAGTTTTGAGAAGCATTTCAACATCATTTCTAGACTCCTTTTTGAAATAGGTAAAGTTTCTAGAAAATTCCAAATTTGAGCCAAAACCATGGGTTAACCCCTTTGGGTTTTGGTCAAAATTTCAACTTTGCTGAAACCTGGCACAAAGCCCAAATAAGAACAGAAATAATGTTTTGGCAGTTTTTACAAGCATTTCAACATCATTTCTACACTCCTCTTTGAGATAGGCAAAGTTTCCAGAAAATTCCAAATTTGAGCCAAAAGCATGGGTTAACCCCTTTGGGTTTTGGTCAAAATTTTAACTTTGCTGAAATCTGGCACAAAGCTTAAATAAGAATAGAAATAATGTTTTGGCAGTTTTTAGAAGCATTTCAACATCATTTCTAGACTCCTCTTTGAAATAGGCAAAATTTCCAGAAAATTCAAAATTTGAGCCAAAACCATGGGTTAACCCCTTTGGGTTTTGGTCCAAATTTCAACTTTGCTGAAATCTGGCACAAAGCTCAAATAAGAATAGAAATAATGTTTTGGCAGTTTTTAGAAGCATTTCAACATCATTTCTAGACTCCTCTTTGAAATAGGCAAAGTTTCCAGAAAATTCCAAATTTGAGCCAAAACCATGGGTTAACCCCTTTGGGTTTTGGTCAAAATTTCAACTTTGCTAAAATCTGGCACAAAGCTCAAATAAGAATAGAAATAATGTTTTTGCAGTTTTGAGAAGCATTTCAACATCATTTCTAGACTCCTTTTTGAAATAGGTAAAGTTTCCAGAAAATTCAAAATTTGAGCCAAAACCATGGGTTAACCCCTTTGGGTTTTGGTCAAAATTTCAACTTTGCTGAAATCTGGCACAAAGCCCAAATAAGAATAGAAATAATGTTTTGGCAGTTTTTAGAAGCATTTCAACATCATTTCTAGACTCCTCTTTGAAATAGGCAAAGTTTCCAGAAAATTCCAAATTTGAGCCAAAACCATGGGTTAACCCCTTTGGGTTTTGGTCCAAATTTCAACTTTGCTGAAATCTGGCACAAAGCTCAAATAAGAATAGAAATAATGTTTTGGCAGTTTTTACAAGAATTTCAACATTATTTCTACGCTCCTCTTTGAAATAGGCAAAGTTTCCAGAAAATTCAAAATTTGAGCCAAAACCATGGGTTAACCCCTTTGGGTTTTGGTCAAAATTTCAACTTTGCTGAAATCTGGCACAAAGCTCAAATAAGAATAGAAATAATGTTTTGGTAGTTTTTAGAAGCATTTCAACATCATTTCTAGACTCCTCTTTGAAATAGGCAAAGTTTCCAGAAAATTCCAAATTTGAGTCAAAACCATGGGTTAACCCCTTTGGGTTTTGGTCAAAATTTCAACTTTGCTGAAATCTGGCACAAAGCTCAAATAAGAATAGAAATAATGTTTTGGCAGTTTTTAGAAGCATTTAACCATCATTTCTAGACTCCTCTTTGAAATAGGCAAAGTTTCCAGAAAATTCCAAATTTGAGCCAAAACCATGGGTTAACCCCTTTGGGTTTTGGTCAAAATTTCAACTTTGCTGAAATCTGGCACAAAGCTTAAATAAGAATAGAAATAATGTTTTGGCAGTTTTTACAAGAATTTCAACATTATTTCTACGCTCCTCTTTGAAATAGGCAAAGTTTCCAGAAAATTCCAAATTTGAGCCAAAACCATGGGTTAACCCCTTTGGGTTTTGGTCAAAATTTCAACTTTGCTGAAATCTGGCACAAAGCTCAAATAAGAATAGAAATAATGTTTTGGTAGTTTTTAGAAGCATTTCAACATCATTTCTAGACTCCTCTTTGAAATAGGCAAAGTTTCCAGAAAATTCCAAATTAGAGCCAAAACCATGGGTTAACCCCTTTGGGTTTTGGTCCAAATTTCAACTTTGCTGAAATATGGCACAAAGCTCAAATAAGAATAGAAATAATGTTTTGGCAGTTTTTAGAAGCATTTCAACATCATTTCTAGACTCCTCTTTGAAATAGGCAAAGTTTCCAGAAAATTCCAAATTTGAGCCAAAACCATGGGTTAACCCCTTTGGGTTTTGGTCAAAATTTCAACTTTGCTGAAATCTGGCACAAAGCTCAAATAAGAATAGAAATAATGTTTTGGCAGTTTTTACAAGAATTTCAACATTATTTCTACGCTCCTCTTTGAAATAGGCAAAGTTTCCAGAAAATTCCAAATTTGAGCCAAAACCATGGGTTAACCCCTTTGGGTTTTGGTCCAAATTTCAACTTTGCTGAAATCTGGCACAAAGCTCAAATAAGAATAGAAATAATGTTTTGGCAGTTTTTAGAAGCATTTCAACATCATTTCTAGACTCCTCTTTGAAATAGGCAAAGTTTCCAGAAAATTCCAAATTTGAGCCAAAACCATGGGTTAACCCCTTTGGGTTTTGGTCCAAATTTCAACTTTGCTGAAATATGGCACAAAGCTCAAATAAGAATAGAAATAATGTTTTGTCAGTTTTTTAGAAGCATTTCAACATCATTTCTAGACTCCTCTTTGAAATAGGCAAAGTTTCCAGAAAATTCCAAATTTGAGCCAAAACCATGGGTTAACCCCTTTGGGTTTTGGTCAAAATTTCAACTTTGCTGAAATCTGGCACAAAGCTCAAATAAGAATAGAAATAATGTTTTGGCAGTTTTTAGAAGCATTTCAACATCATTTCTAGACTCCTCTTTGAAATAGGCAAAGTTTCCAGAAAATTCCAAATTTGAGCCAAAACCATGGGTTAACCCCTTTGGGTTTTGGTCCAAATTTCAACTTTGCTGAAATCTGGCACAAAGCTCAAATAAGAATAGAAATAATGTTTTTGCAGTTTTGAGAAGCATTTCAACATCATTTCTAGACTCCTTTTTGAAATAGGTAAAGTTTCCAGAAAATTCCAAATTTCAGTTAAAACCATGGGTTAACCCCTTTGGGTTTTGGTCAAAATTTCAACTTTGCTGAAATCTGGCACAAAGCCCAAATAAGAATAGAAATAATGTTTTGGCAGTTTTTAGAAGCATTTCAACATCATTTCTAGACTCCTCTTTGAAATAGGCAAAGTTTCCAGAAAATTCCAAATTTGAGCCAAACCCATGGGTTAACCCCTTTGGGTTTTGGTCAAAATTTCAACTTTGCTGAAATCTGGCACAAAGCTCAAATAAGAATAGAAATAATGTTTTGGCAGTTTTTACAAGAATTTCAACATCATTTCTAGACTCCTCTTTGAAATAGGTAAAGTTTCCAGAAAATTCAAAATTTGAGCCAAAACCATGGGTTTTGGTCAAACTTTGAACTTTGCTGAAATCTGGCACAAAGCTCCAATAAGAATAGAAATAATGTTTTGGGAGTTTTTAGAAGGATTTCAAGATCATTTCTAGACTCCTCTTTGAAATAGGCAAAGTTTGAGCCAAATTCCAAATTTGAGCCAAAACCATGGGTTAACCCCTTTGGGTTTTGGTCCAAATTTCAACTTTGCTGAAATCTTGCACACAGCTCAAATAAGAATAGAAATAATGTTTTGGCAGTTTTTAGAAGCATTTCAACATCATTTTTAGACTCCTCTTTGGAATAGGCAAAGTTTCCAGAAAATTCCAAATTTGAGCCAAAACCATGGGTTAACCCGTTTGGGTTTTGGTTAAAATTTCAACTTTGCTGAAATCTGGCACAAAGCTCAAATAAGAATAGAAATCAGGTTTGGGGAGTTTTTAGAAGCATTTCAACATCATTTCTACGCTCCTCTTTGAAATAGGCAAAGTTTCCAGAAAATTCAAAATTTGAGCCAAAACCATGGGTTAACCCCTTTGGGTTTTGGTCAAAATTTCAACTTTGCTGAAATCTGGCACAAAGCTCAAATAAGAATAGAAATAATGTTTTGGCAGTTTTGAGAAGCATTTCAACATCATTTCTAGACTCCTCTTTGAAATAGGCAAAGTTTCCAGAAAATTCAAAATTTGAGCCAAAACCATGGGTTAACCCCTTTGGGTTTTGGTCAAAATTTTAACTTTGCTGAAATCTGGCACAAAGCTCAAATAAGAATAGAAATAATGTTTTGGCAGTTTTTCAAGAATTTCAACATCATTTCTACGGTCCTCTTTGAAATAGGCAAAGTTTTCAGAAAATTCAAAATTTGAGCCAAAACCATGGGTTAACCCCTTTGGGTTTTGGTCAAAATTTCAACTTTGCTGAAATATGGCACAAAGCTCAAATAAGAATAGAAATAATGTTTTGGGAGGTTTTAGAAGCATTTTAACATCATTTCTAGACTCCGCTGTGAAATAGGCAAAGTTTCCAGAAAATTCCAAATTTGAGCCAAAACCATGGGTTAACCCCTTTGGGTTTTGGTCAAAATTTCAACTTTGCTGAAATCTAGCACAAAGCTCCAATAACAATAGAAATAATATTTTGGCAGTTTTTAGAAGCATTTTAACATCATTTCTAGACTCCTCTTTAAAATAGGCAAAGTTTCCAGAAAATTCCAAATTTGAGCCAAAAGCATGGGTTAACTTTTTTGGGTTTTGGTTAAAATTTCAACTTTCCTGAAATATGGCACAAAGCTCAAATAAGAATAGAAATAATGTTTTGGGAGGTTTTAGAAGCATTTCAACATCATTTCTAGACTCCTCTTTGAAATAGGCAAAGTTTCCAGAAAATTCCAAATTTGAGCCAAAACCATGGGTTAACCCCTTTGGGTTTTGGTCAAAATTTTAACTTTGCTGAAATCTGGGACAAAGCTCAAATAAGAATAGAAATAATGTTTTGGGAGGTTTTAGAAGCATTTCAACATCATTTCTAGACTCCTCTTTGAAATAGGCAAAGTTTCCAGAAAATTCCAAATTTGAGCCAAAACCATGGGTTAACCCCTTTGGGTTTTGGTCCAAATTTCAACTTTGCTGAAATCTTGCACACAGCTCAAATAAGAATAGAAATAATGTTTTGGCAGTTTTTAGAAGCATTTCAACATCATTTTTAGACTCCTCTTTGAAATAGGCAAAGTTTCCAGAAAATTCAAATTTTGAGCCAAAACCATGGGTTAACCCCTTTGGGTTTTGGTCAAAATTTCAACTTTGCTGAAATCTGGCACAAAGCTCAAATAAGAATAGAAATAATGTTTTGGCAGTTTTGAGAAGCATTTCAACATCATTTCTAGACTCCTCTTTGAAATAGGCAAAGTTTCCAGAAAATTCCAAATTTGAGCCAAAACCATGAGTTAACCTTTTTGGGTTTTGGTCAAAATTTCAACTTTGCTGAAATATGGCACAAAGCTCAAATAAGAATAGAAATAATGTTTTGGGAGGTTTTAGAAGCATTTCAACATCATTTCTAGACTTCTTTGTGAAATAGGCAAAGTTTTCAGAAAATTCAAAATTTTATCCAAAACCATGGGTTAACCCCTTTGGGTTTTGGTCCAAATTTTAACTTTGCTGAAATCTGGCACAAAGCTCAAATAAGAATAGAAATAATGTTTTGGCAGTTTTGAGAAGCATTTCAACATCATTTCTAGACTCCTCTTTGAAATAGGCAAAGTTTCCAGAAAATTCCAAATTTGAGCCAAAACCATGAGTTAACCTTTTTGGGTTTTGGTCAAAATTTTAACTTTGCTGAAATCTGGCACAAAGCTCAAATAAGAATAGAAATAATGTTTTGGGAGGTTTTAGAAGCATTTCAACATCATTTCTAGACTTCTTTGTGAAATAGGCAAAGTTTTCAGAAAATTCAAAATTTTATCCAAAACCATGGGTTAACCCCTTTGGGTTTTGGTCCAAATTTTAACTTTGCTGAAATCTGGCACAAAGCTCAAATAAGAATAGAAATAATGTTTTGGCAGTTTTTAGAAGCATTTCAACATCATTTCTAGACTCCTCTTTGAAATAGGCAAAGTTTTCAGAAAATTCAAAATTTGACCGAAAACCATGGGTTAACCCCTTTGGGTTTTGGTCAAAATTTCAACTCTGCTGAAATCTGGCACAAAGCTCAAATAGAATAGAAATAATGTTTTGGGAGATTTTAAAAGCATTTCAACATCATTTCTAGACTCCTGTTTGAAATAGGCAAAGTTTCTAGAAAATTCAAAATTTGACCCAAAACGATGGGTTAACCCCTTTGGGTTTCGGTGAAAATTTCAAGTTTGCTGAAATCTGGCACAAAGCTCAAATAAGAATAGAAATAATGTTTTGGCAGTTTTTAGAAGCATTTCAACATCATTTCTAGACTCCTCTTTGAAATAGGCAAAGTTTTCAGAAAATTCAAAATTTTACCGAAAACCATGGGTTAACCCCTTTGGGTTTTGGTCAAAATTTCAACTCTGCTGAAATCTGGCACAAAGCTCAAATAGAATAGAAATAATGTTTTGGGAGATTTTAAAAGCATTTCAACATCATTTCTAGACTCCTGTTTGAAATAGGCAAAGTTTCCAGAAAATTCCAAATTTGAACCAAAAGCATGGGTTAACCCCTTTGGGTTTTGGTCAAAATTTCAACTTTGCTGAAATCTGGCACAAAGCTCAAATCAGAATAGAAATAATATTTTTGGAGTCTTTAGAAGCAGATTAACATCATTTTCGGACCGCTTTTTGAAATAGACAAAGTTTCAGCCAAATACAAAATTTTAGCTAAAACCATGGGTTAACCTGTTTGGGTTTTGGTCGAAATGTTAACTTTGCTGAAATCTTGCACACAGCCCAAATAAGAATAGAAATAAGGTTTTGGGAGTTTTTAGAAGCATTTCAACATCAGTACAGCCAAAACCATGGTTAACTTGGTTTAATTTTTTTTTTTGAAAATTTCTTAGTTGCAGTGTCTTTCTACACAGCGTAAGTAAAAATAGATATAATGGGTAACGAGTTCTTAGAAGTATTTAAACTTTATTTCTAGACTCTTTTTTGCAAGAGGAAAAGGTTTAGCCAATTTCAAAATTTGATCCAAAACCATGGGTTTTGCTAAAATTTCAACTCTGCTTAATCTTTGGACACAGCATAAATAAGAATAGAAATAATGTTTTCGGAGGTTTTAGAAGCGTTTAAACATACTCTGCACACTGCCCTTAGGAATAAGAAAAGTTGCAGCAATTTCAAAATTTGAGCTAAAACCATGGGTTAACCCCTTTTGGTTTTGGTCAAAATTACCAGTTTTCTGTAAGTTTGCACATAGCTCAACTAAGACTAGAAATAATGGTTTTGATTTTTTTAGAAGCTTTTAAACAAAATTTGTAGACTCGTTTTTGCGATAGGAAATTTTTCAGACACTTTGAAAATTTCACTTAAAACCATGGTTTCGGTCAAAATTTCAACTCTGCTTAAAGTTGATACACATCATAAATAAGAATAGAAATAATGTTTTCGGAGTTTTGGAAAGCATTTAAACATAATTTCTTGACTCCTTTTTCAAATAGGCAAAGTTTTAGGCAAATTGAAAGTTTGACCTAAAACCATGGGTCAACCCCTTTTAGATTTGCTGAAAATTTCGAATTTGCAGAAACTTATCACACAGTAAGATTTGGAGAGGACATTACTTTTGCGATGTTTTAAGGTTTGTGCAACTTATCTTAAAAGCATTTTATTCCGGTACCTATCCCCCCCCCTAAGAGGAAGCCAAAAAATGTCGATTTCTAAAAGCTTCCCAAAGCAGCTGCAAATAGCTGATTTCACAACACTTTAGTAAGAAAAGTACGTTTGGGATATTTTGAGGTTTGTGCAACTTTTCTGAAAAGCACTTCTTTGGGGGGTACCTAGCTCCTTTAAGGGAATATAAAAAAGTGTTGATTTTTGAAAACTGTTCAAAAATAGTTGGTTCGGAGATTAGGGTTACGATCCTTTTAGCAGTTTTTTTAAAAATCTTTCTTGAAAGGGTTTGGTTGGGTACCTACCCCCTCTGGGTGGAAGCGAGAAAGTGTCGATTTTTGAAAACTGGTCGAGAATAGTGAAAATAGCTGATTTGAGAACTCTTTGGTAAGGATATTACGTTTGCGATGTTTTGAGAAGGTTTGTGCAACCATTCTTGAAAGGACTTTATTTGGGTAGCTACCCCCTCTAAGGTGAAGCGAAAAAAGTCATTTTTTTAAAGCTGCTTGAAACAGGCGAAAATAGCTGATTTCACAAGGATTTGGTCATGCGATTACGTTTGCGATGCTTTCAGCAGTTTTTTTCAATCTTTCTGGAAAGGCCTTTTTTGGGGTACAAATCCCCCCCTAGTGGAAGCCAAAAAATGTCGGGTTTTTCAAACTCCCCAAAAGAAGTTAAAAATATCCGATTTTACAAAGATTTGGTTGGGACATTACGTTTGCGATGTGTTTAGCAGATTTTTGGAACCTTTCTCGAAAGCACTTTTTTTGGTACAAAGAATACATGGTAATCAGTGAAGACTACGTGGGATAATTCCTTTAACCGAACACTTTTAGAAACCATTAAAATCCATTTTAATTTTTGGGCGAAAATTCTGGTATAGATATGTTCAAGTTATGTACGATGAATGCTAGCTTCTCGCCTTTAAACAGAACTCTTGTTTGAGCAACGATCCAGCACAGACATGAATGTAGCACAGAATCGAAATTCTCTTGCATATTCTTTGTAAAATTCTGAAACTTCCAAAGTTCCAAAAATTGGTTCGAAAAAAGGGAAGGAAAACAAACATGAAAAAAGATGGCATCCTAAAGGCTTTTTTAATGACTAACTCCTTTAACCTGGCAATCATTTGAGCCAGTGAGCTCTTAATCTAATAAATCACATGGATACAACTATTTATAAGCTCTACTTGTGCAATGTGTCTCTTGTCCACGGCCAGTTCGGTCATATTTCCTAAGTGCTGCAGTGTTCAGAACCCCTGTCCACTGAGATGTTAAGCACATTGTCCAACACTGCAGTAAAAAAAGTTGATTTCTGTTACAAAAAGACAAACACATGTTTGAAACGTGACGGTGACCGTTCAGGGAAGATTTGTATGCACTTTTCAACTCTAATCTGTTTGGCACGATTTTTTCTGTCAATGCTCGTCACTTTGCCTTTCACGCTCTGTACATCTTAGAAGATTGTCAGTGATGGATTTGTTATTTGTTAGTTCGATGCTAATATACAAAAGTCTAATATCGTATTTGTGACAGTTGTCGTTATAATTACTCTTGAGAAGATGACGATGATAATGATGATGATTATGATAATGACAATGATGTCAGTAGCCAGTATGCCAGTGAAGGTGATGGTGATGATGATAGTGGTGGTCTGATGACGATGACGATGAATATGATAACGTTGAGGATGACATTGGTAATGATTATAAAAGACGTTGACTATAGTCAGTTACCTATTTAATACCACAATTTCTTATTTTCTTACTTTCTGCGCCCAGGGCAATCCAGACAATTACATCTTTTGCTGCAACACTCTTTGTGATGACCTGGTTGACAAAAACGTCCGCTTGGAGTGCAAGGAGGTTGGTCGGGGTCCTTGACGAAAAGAAAGAAAACAGACAATCATTACACGTGATATTCTGTCCCAAAAAATTAAACCACTAGTTATAGATATAAAATACAGTCACAGATACAACTGCAGCTTGGTTTGAGTGTGAAGTGATGCCCTTAGTATCCCATTTTGGAAAAGCCTGATAGTGTGTCAAGCGGGCTGCTCAAGTGAGTATGGAATTGTTGGGGGCACGCAAACAACGAAAAACATGTAAGTTGAGGTAGGGCTTTTTTCAGCAACTCCTCGGATCTCACATTTTATACAATATTAAAAAAACTTAATTAAATAATGCTCTTTCAATTCAGGAATGTTTTCATAAGCTTTGATCAACGCCCATGAGAAATTTATCCCCGCGATCATAACTTAGAACCACTATTTGACACGAGGCAATGCTGATATCGAGAGAAAATATATACTGTACGCTGTGTCGGTTGCCCAGTTGCATGGGAATGATCTTTATATAAGGCTAAGGCCGTTTACCATTAGTTACAACTGGACGGCCAGACCAATCCATTTGTAAAGAGAATTCCACTATTAATCGGAACTGTCCATCCAGATCAGTTCAATTTAGTTTTTAAGAGTGTGCATAGCAGTGGTGGATGTTTAGCGAAAGCTATATATAGAACGAAGCCTATTCCATTTTCAAAAAATAACTGTGCCCGGCTGGCCAGTTCTGACTTCTGGTAAACGCCCTAAGACATATAAGATTACATTTGATTAATGAGAGCAATAAAGCTTCATGTTCCTTGCTTCATATGCTCGGTCATGCCACAGCGTAAAAACAAGAATTATAGGTCGCACAAACCTGCATGGACCCTGACAACTGCGGAAGCACAGCCGTCATGCTAAAATTACATTAAATAAACTTAATAAAAAGAATCTTAAAGAATTTTCAAACCTGTGGGATGGCCAAAGATGCTAGAATAAAACTGGTGACGAAAATGACAGCAATAATCGCCTTGCTTTGCATCGTGAGGCTGGTGTTACCAAGACGAAACTTTAGCCTGTAATGTCCTTGTGAGCTGTTTGCAGTAACACTGGCTTAAATATGCGTTGGCTTATCTTTACAGTTAGAAATTCTTTTTGTGTTGTACTGCGTTGTTTACGAAATGTCTTCCGGTTTCTTTGAAATGCTTGTAGGCATCTATTACCCAGTTGTCGTTTCGTTCCATAAACAGAATCACGTGAAGATACCATGAATAACCTTCCTTAGAAGATCCCACCTCTATTTATCTTAAATCGTGGGTATGTTTTATTGGAATTCATCGTTAACAGCATCATCATAACGCTGTTACTCTCACTTAAACTTCTCGTTTATTATGTATCATGGACGTGCATGTTCTACCCAGTTTGATATTTTTCAACCATTTGGTCACTGCTCTTAAACCATGTTGTTTGTTTCGCAAGGAAAGTGTGTTTGCAGCCGGGGAAGTTTCATCCTAAAATATTTTGCATAGTTGGAGAGCTTTGTACCCTGTCGCTTAGTCCTGGCCGTGTTATTTACAAACTACTTCTCTTTTTACTTGAACTTTTCAATCACAACTCCCTTACTTGGAACCCACAGAGATACTACGCGTACATTCCTGCTGAATATAAACAGCCGAAAGACTCTAAAGCCATAGACACGAGTTACCTAATCCTTCCTGGTAGCTTTTTTGGCTAAATAAAAGTTAGTATCAGCACACAATTTTTATCGTTTTGATTGAGATTCAACCCAAGTTGCCAGTCCTGGTTTCATGCTGATCACACTCAGCCAGATCACCCACCTAAAAAGGGCTGTTGGAAAATCAAGGGTTAACTCACTGCTCGGAATTCCAAGCACTTTGATTTACTCAGCTTGTTTGCGCATTTTTTTCTTCAAGTGGATGAGTGGCCTGTAACTTAAGATACATACGTATTCCCAGCTTCATCAACTATCAGCGAGTGTACGAGATAACGAAAATGTAAATAATATGCATAAACACACCCAAAAAATCTAAAACTCCTGCAGACAATTTCAAAATGATTCAGAAATTATCTTAAAATTTAAGAGGGAATCCAACAGCCACTCGAGTACTGAACAACTGGACAAAAGCTTTGTACCAAGCACACTTGCATTGTAATGCAAACTTCTCTTTCACTGATTTCAAGATCTTATTTTTTTAATCCTTATTTATCCATGGTAAAAAATTGATCAGGTCTTAAGAACATAAGTAAAAAAGAAGCCATTTCTAACAACACCAAATGTTGAAAACAAATCATGAAGTTTATATGATTCAGTTAAAGATATTGACGATGAACTTTTACCTGTGGTGGAACAATCTTTGTGAACTTTAAATTTTATTTTCTCGGAACCCCTTTGGAAATTGTTCTTGGTGTTACTACAGGCAACTAGGGACATCTTCAATTTTTAGAAAATGTAGAAAGGAATGTCACATATTCAAAATTATTATGGTACAAAATTTTCGTCCATTAAATACTCCAATTACTCGATTTCTCAATGGATTTCGTCTTATTACCTTGGTCTCACAAGAAGAGTGAGAAACACCCCAGTGTGGATTCGAGTTCCAGTACATTCGGTACCAGAATGCTGATAGTGCGCATGTCAAAAATACTGGATTTACTTTGATTTACTTTGCGTGAGACCAGAAATAGTTCTTACAGCGTAGGTTACAAAGTGGCAAATTCAACTGTGCTCGGTGAAAAATATTAGGGAATTTTAAAATTAATTTTCAGTATGCTTCTTTCTATATTGAAGTGTTTAAGTACAAGAAGCTTATCTTTACATCTTCATCTTTCCGTTCAGTGCGTCTTTTGTTGTAACACTACAATGATAAGGGGTTTGACGCAAGGAAACAATGAAAATTTTGCGGCATTTCAGAAGTGTTGCTTTGACTATCTTTGCAACCACTGATATAGCAAACACCCTGGCTTTCTCGAAACTTAGTGAAACTAAGAAGATATATTCTTCAAGCCTCAGTGCTTATAATATTACAAGCTTAAGTACAAATATTTAAATCCAATACCGTCACAAAGACTTTACCAAACAGGTTTACCATCCTGTGCAAAGGCTCTTGAAATTTTTCACCGCTAAGTATGAAACAATTGCGCAATTTTATTGATTTCTTTAAACTGGACCCAGCGATCCTTTAATCAGCGATCCTCAAATAATTTCTAATGAAATCTAAAACAACGCCACTGGCAAAGTGTTTGCTCAAGAAATAAAAGTTGTTTTCAAGTTTAGGGCAGCACTTCTGACATGAACAGTTGTTCTATTTGATTTGGAGTAGATTTGGATACGTTAGAACAGAGAGCAGTGGGTACTTCATTACCTCTCCATGCCGAATTTGGTATTTTCCCAAACGAAATTCAAGTAAGTATCTACTCTGTGAACGCGAAGTGAAGCGCGCGTGTAATGCGCGCATGTTGATTGAACGTTTGATGGTGTCGTAAACTAGTCGTTCTCAGGCCAACCGGATGTAAAATTTTTAATTTTAAATCTCTCATGAACCTGCGAAAGTTCTTCAACAATCGACACCGAGATGAACTAACAAGTTGCTAAGCAGCTGTAGACTTCTTTCACTGTCCACAAACGTTTCGTCCTCCTCATCTGAGGTGCTGTAAGGAAGAACACCTCTGATTAAATGGAATCGAATGTCATCCACAACAGGAATGGAGTCTGTTTCTTGCCGGCCTCTCACTGATGCTGCGTCTTCAAGGATTAAAGAATGGAACTCCTTGTTATCAATAAGCTGTGGTTACAAATAAACACAAAAGGCATCAGACTAATGCATACTTTGGAAGTCTAAAAGTAGCAAGCTTTTATCAACATGTTTACACTTGCCAGGTTTCCTAGGACTGACCGACAAAAGCCATTCAGTTGAGATGACATGACTGACGTTTCGACAACCTGAGCGGAAGTCATCATCGGTGATCTCTGACGCCATAAATGAATTTTGTTCAGATTGTCGATTGCCCATAAACATTCCTTCTCAGGACTACACTCACCCAGATGTTCATGCTTGACCAAGTTATGAAAAAGGTGTCACGTCGTATGAACGGAGTGAGATTTTTTTCCGTCTCCTCGTGTTTGTAAGAGAAATAGACTGAGAGCAGCCGTGCTTCTTTCCTCACATCATTCGTTTAAACGGACGTAAAAACCGATACAAATGAAAGAAGAGAATGAATAGGACCACTCCCTCGTTTCTAGTGTCTCTTCGCCGCCCAACGAGCGGTACTGCAAAAAACTGAGAAGGAAGAGGCTGTTTGCAGTCTATGTTCATGCGAATCTCTGTATATTGGTCCTCACCTTGTCCAAATTTTTGCCAATGAACTCACAGCAGTCGGCCTCTAGTTTTGGCTGGTTAAAAAGACGCGCTGTCGTTAAAACTGTAACCACGTTGTCGTTGTCAAGGAGATTGGCTATGACGCGTGCGCAGAGGCGCTTCAAACCGTTCAAAAGATAAACATCAGCGAAGCAGAGAACGCTGAAAACATTTTCCTCCGTCAACTGAAAATAAATTAAACACCCAAAAACTGAGGAGTCAAACCTCGCCCTATTTTCCAAAGCAACTATAAGCAATATCTGAACCAACACTATTTGCTAACCGCGACGTTTTCCCGATCTTGGGACGGGCATTGTGCAATTTGTTTTAACATAAGTTTGCTTTGGGCTCTGATTAGTCCATTATGTTGCCCATCTTGGCTGTGACTTAAGGTTTCTATTAAAAAAGCTAGTTCATGTTTTCCTTTGTTAAACTTTTGTTTTCCCTATCAAACAGTAAATAATTTTAATGTCTTTTTGATGAGAACACGTTTCGGGTGAAACTCCATCCATCCATCGTCAGGCAATAGAACCCGATAGTGGGTGTGATATAAATAGACTTTTATCCATTTTCCTTGTATCAAACAGTACCTTGAAAAAAGGAAAACTAAAAATAGAACAAAGGAAAAAAACCATCGAAGTTCAATATATACGATACTTATCCCTTTAAATACCTCTTACTAACTGAGTTCGAGGTCCGTACGGACTGAGTTTTTTCCCGTTCGCTTATGGCCCAGGCGCGAAGCGCGCGGGCCATAAGTCAACGGGAAAAACAAACGAGGATCCGTAACTTACAGTACAGACCGACAAAACGAGGTTAGTAAGGTTCACCAGGAGTGCGAGTGGAATTTACTCTACTGTACGGCCCGCTAAATTGACCAATCACAATGCGCGTAATAACTGAGAGATATAATAAACTCCAATATCAGCATGTATATTCTCCACACCTGTTTTCCATACATTTTCTGTGGCGATGATGAGGACAATTTGGTAAACGAACAAGACCTTTCGTACTTGTTGATCACTTCCTATTTTCTCACAACCTTTATGTTCGATTGAGCAGAGCTACTATAAGGAGAAATTGACCACTGATCACTGATTACTTTGGGGAGCAGGGTTGGCGCAGTGGTGAGAGCGCACGCCTTCCACCAATGTGGCCCGGGTTCAATTCCCGGACTCGGCGTCATAAGTGGGTTGAGTTAGTTGGTTCTCTACTCTGCTCCGAGAGGTTTTTCTCCGGGTACTCCGGTTTTCCCCTCTCTCCAAAAAACCAACATTTGATTTCATTTGATTTGAGAATTGTAAATAATTTAGAATTGTAAAGATTTGAATAAAATACACTGTAAAGCGCATTTGATCATGTTCGGCATGAAAAATGCGCTATATAAGTTCCAATTATTATTATTATTACTGTCAATCGCTTTGTTCTCACTAGAAACACGCAAAAGCCTCACCAATGCGTCATCTTGGTAGATAAAGGCAACAACAGCCGCGAATACGTCTGGCGTCACATCATTAAGGTAGATCTCGGGAATAGACTTGCTCAACAACTCTTTCTCTGGGGAGAGTGACTCCGAATGCTTGTATTCTAATAAGGCGCGAAAGTAGTCACTCCTTCCACAGAAAAATAGCTGCAAGATATGAAAGAGCTTTTTATGAGTTTTAAAGCCGTGATTTACAGGGTCAGTAGTTTTTCCCAATGCTCGTAAATCCTTTCAGCCCAGCCCCCACCCGCCCTTCCCCCCGTTAAATAAGCTGGCTCCCCCTCCGGTAAGTCCTCATTTTTAGAGGGAGAATGTTTTTAAGCTCCCCTTTTCCCATTATAATAAGAGGCAGGCTTCACCCATTAACCACGCATGTAACACTTCACGTGAACTGACCAAACAACGGTTTATCCACGTGTTGAAACTGGAAGACAATGATTGGTCATTAATTTTAACCACGTGACCTTCAACTTCATACACTTTAAATTTTCCACGTTGTCTTCTCGTTCCTTGTGCAGAGTTGATACTCTTCCATCTATGCCTGCTCTCTATTAAGGCTACCCCCCCCCCTTCCCTCCGATCCACAGAGGATTTTCCGTAACCTTATAATCCCCAACTGTGAGGGATATTCCTCTTGTGCATTAGTGTGGTTGTGGTCAAAGAGAATTCTGGCATTTTCATTTGCATTATCCTCATTACCTCTACGATGAACAAAGTAAGGGATGTAGTTGGGATCAATTACAAGCTGGTGTCCATTGCCACTGGGGTCAACAAGAATGAAAAGGAATGCACGCCAAAACGATGTGTGAAATAAAAATTCGAGTTTGAATGCGTTGGAGCGGCTTGAACCGCTTATACACTTTGGCTGACATATGCAAACAAGCGCGCTTTCCACCGTTCGCACCTGTAACGCTAGAGCTACGGTTTTAGCTTTTTATATAACCAAGTCAGAAAAGATCGGCTGTAGTAACATTACTCTGTGGAAAAGCCGCTGGGAGCAAGTAAGACGCGCGCGAGGGTTACAGACTACGCGAGGGAACTCCCCGTTTTTTATCAATTCTCTGAGATCAGTTCCGAGGTCATCGAGAAAAAATGAAACGAAGGGAAACAATACAAGTTGTCAACTAAGCTGTAACCTTGTGACCATAGAATTTGCAGTTATCCACAATGAAGCACACATCAACAAACGGCGGTGGTTCCTCTGTGCAAACTGCAACTGAATATTAATGTTTTTGTCACTGTCAATCTCACTAAAAACGGGGAAGGGAAGAAAAGGAGAGAGGAGAGGGGGGGGGGGGGGGTGTTGAAATACTACTGAAATACTACTTCCCGTACCTGGGCTGTGCTTTCCCCTCCGCTTTTTTTTTTCGCATTGCTCTTGGCCCCGATTAATTACGTCTCCCCCTTGCTATGCCTGGGTCGCAGAGATGACCAACATGTTTCATGATCGACAAGAATTTTTATTTTAAGTCGTACACATTTCATCAAGTAACGTCTAGAATGAAAATGGCAGCTAGTAAAAAGTAAAATGGAAGAAAACAGGGATTGCGAAGCCAAAGACTGACAACAATCAACCACCAACCTTCAAAAAGATCCAGAGATATCTCAAATGGAAACTGCCTTGGGAATTGCTGAGAGAGTAAAACAATACGAAACGTAC
This sequence comes from Galaxea fascicularis, assembly GCA_948470475.1. Classification (NCBI taxonomy): domain Eukaryota; kingdom Metazoa; phylum Cnidaria; class Anthozoa; order Scleractinia; family Euphylliidae; genus Galaxea; species Galaxea fascicularis. The sequence continues at coordinate 315,703 of OX419346.1, forward strand.
GGATTATGTCCATAACAATAAGAATAGCAAGCAAACAAAGAGGCAAACACGACTAATTTAATAAACTCGCATTAGATACAAAGAATACCTGAGTCGCAAAGGGACTAGGGAGAGCAATTTCCGCCAGACATGCGAAAGCATCTTGCAAGCCAGTGGACTGGGACTCAGGCTCAATGCTGACAACGGTTATTGATCGTTTTTTGGCCGTTCCTGTGACAAGAACACAAGATAAGTTATATCAACACAAGACGGTCATGGCATGTTTGGATATACGAACATGCGTGCACAGTTGAATGTTCACGCTTCCAGCCAGGTGCTTTGATCATTAACAAACCGGCACATTTTTGAGTCCGCGGATGAAATCCCAGCAAATCAATACCTCTTATTGACCGAGTTCGAGGTTCGTACTGCAAGTTACGGACCGAGTTCTTTCCCGTTCACTTTTGCGCTTGGGCCATAAATCAAGGGGAATAAACGAGGATCCGTAACTTATAGTACGGACCGAGAAAACTAGGTCAGCAAGACATTTATTGCATCTCTGAGGTTAATCAGGCGCGCGGGAAAGGAAAAACTTTAGCGTGCCCTACCATAAAATACGGCTCACAAAATTGACCAATCACAGCCCGCGTACTGACTGAGAGATATAACAAAAAACAAAACAAACAAGATCACGAAAGGAAGGAAACAAAACCCTGATCATTCATTTCCGAAAAAGAATACAGTCTTCACCTTTGACGAGCATGGGAACATGGCTGCGCTCGCACAGATCAAAATCAGTATTTTTTCCTTGCTACACCAAAAACCAATGGCCTACCAAACATTTCGATGCTGTTAATTCTCATTTGTAATTGAGCCTTGAGATCCTCCAGTTTACACTGCTGAGCCAATCTGATGCAGTCATCAATCTGATCCATACCGATGTACAGCCGATCTGTGTAGAGGTACTGCAAAATGGCCTTAAAAGCCCACGGTTTTACCTAGTAACAGAAGAACCAAACTGAGTTGCTGATGAAATGCGACTTCAGCTAATGGAAGATTAAAAGATTCTCGTTTTTTGTTATTTCTGCCTGATTGGGACCCATCATGAGACTAGCGGCCGAATTTCTGGTAGAGAGGGGGGCGAACAATCAAGCATCTTACACGCTGTCGTGGGCATTCTTCATTCAGTGATCCGATAAGCAAAACTAACGTTCAAACACACGCCTTGTTCTGCAGACACACTGTTAGGAACAACAGGTAATATCCAGCATGTTCACTGTGTGTTGACTGAAACATTTGCCTCAGTTCGGGTGATCGAGTCACCGGCCAGTGACGTTAAGCCGTTGACACAACCAACTCATTGTTGGAGAAGAGCAGCTAGGGTGCACCATCCCTGGTAAACGGCCTTATCTCTCGTTGGGGGGTTAGCGGGAGGGGTTGGGGTTGGCTGGTTGACTAAAATAATTGTACGAGTGAGTTGTTGTTATGTCCGTGCCATGTTTCGCAAAGTCTATAAAAGAAAACAAAGTACAATCACACGATCCTACCAGTTCATGTTTGAGCTCGATTACTGGGCGATCGCACCACTTGCTCGTGAACATGTGCGCAAAGTATGGAGATCGGGCTGACAGAATCACGCGATGTGCATGTAGAGTTTCATTTTGAATCAAGAAACAAACATCAGCATGCGGACAGTCCTCTAAACATCTGCAAAAATAATAATTATAATAATAATAAAGAAACTTTGCAGCATAAAGCGCGAGCAGCCGTACTTTTCTCTTCAGATTAAACCGCCGACCGTTCAGTTGGCTCAGTTGGTAGAGTGCCGGACTACCGTGCGGGAGGTTGTGGGTTCAAGCCCCGGTCGTACCAACACTCAGGGTCTTTAGATAACTGAGGAGAAAAGTGCTTCCTTTGCAATGACATCTGCAAATGGTTAGACTTTCTAGTCTTCTCGGATATAAACCGGAGGTCCCGTCTCACAACACTTCACATTTGCCTCTGTGGGACGTAAAAGAACCACCCCTAGTGTTCATACTACAACTTTCACCACGAGTGGTCGGCTTGGCATAATCTTCTGAAAGAGCCACTGAGACCACATACGAATAATGACCGACAGTAGTCAAATTGAAGGTGTCCAAGTGCTGAAAATGGGGATTTCTCGCAATGTCCGCTACAGAACTTATTAAGTCCTAACCAACCAAACCCTGGATGATATACCTGCCATGAAATTGCGTCTTCTCCAAAGAATTAGATAACGGTCTACATTCATAAGGACTTTTTCTGCGAAAAAAGTCCTCACGTTTCCACAAAATGTGGTAGTCATCGGTATTGAAAATATACGCCTGGACTTTGCTGTCTTTCTGCAGCACACTTGACAAAATTTCGTTGAGGTTTTTAATCAAAGTCACATGCCCAGAAAACCTAAGAGAGTGTCCGCCTTACGAAAAGACTATGAGCATTACCTCCTTAGGAATTCTCTATATGAATCCCTCCTCATGCATTCTGGTGTGATAGCTTTGAAGCTCTTTAGAAGGCCTTTTATCTCGTCAGTTAGCGCCGCGTACAAACAGCGTTCTCCATCGAACGTATTTGGCGCGCAACGCGCTCCTGTAAGAGAAAGAAAGTGCAGTTGTTCAAAAAGCTGAAAACTTTATCCACCGGGTAAAGTGTGGTGCAAATAATAAATCTTTGTCTACTGAATAAGCAGATAGCAGGCGCAGGAGGAAAACTGGGGCTGGGAAAGAGCTTTTGGAGGGAGGGAGATATCGCGTTATATTTTCTAGCTTTTGCTCGGAATATTGCGTTTTGTGACAGGACCACTAAAGAACACAGAAGAATAGAAGGGTTATTTGTTAAGTTTTAAGCGAAAATGGAATAATAACCATTCACACGGAAAAATTAAGCACTTCGGTTGAAAAGTTGTTACAAGCAATTTGGGTATATCACGTAACGTATTTTGACCAATCATAGATAAATAAGCATATTTGAAATAGTTACGAACGCTGGTGTATTTTCATCAATCAGATCCGATCTTACCGTTTTCTAACAGGTACTTTACCAACTCTTTATGACCGCAAAGACACGCGTAATACCTACACGAGGAGTGAAAAAAAAGGAAGGATTTTTGTCATAATTTATGCAATTTTTATCCGCGTAATGTAGGAAATACAAGAAGATCAAAACCTGATAAATATGATAATGTATGCTTACAGTGGTGTGCTGTCCCAATGGTCTCTGAGATTCAACTCTGCTTCTCCGTTTTCCACGAGATTTCTGCAAATAGAAACGAAACGCGGTTGAAATGATACTGTTGTGGTATGAAATCAAAAATACTAAGTATCACACGGTGTTATTGAAGCTGTAGTCTCCCCACATACCCTAATCACCGTATTTTCTCCAGTCAGTAACCCTCAATAGTGTTTTCACGGGAAAGTAAAAAAGTCTCAGATGTCTGTCAGTTTAACGTTGCCACGAATTTTCTTCCGAAAACAACGAGGTACTCAAATTTAACTGTAAATAGGCCTGCTTGTGGCGCGCGGTTCTCAAACCTCACATAAAATTTCACGGGCGTAATCTTCAGTACCGCAAATTTCATATTGAATAATTTTGTACGAGCGTAGTAGCATGTACCGCTAGGGGTCTAATCAGCTCCGTCAACCGAGTTTAAATAAAATTGCCTAAGGGGAACTGAAAGTTGAGGGCATTTCGTGATTTGCGGCCGGCATACCTTGAGCTACTTCGCTGGAAAAGTTATCACCAATCGATGGGAAACGAACTAAAGGAAATAAACCGAACCCAGTGGTGTAGCCAGCCATTTTTCCCGTTAACGTAAATTCAGTATATCAACTTTTTTTGCCAAATTTCTTCATAGTAACACGTCACACGTTTGCCGCTGATCTGACACAAAAGCGCGGTATTTCTTTCTTCTAAAGAGAAAATGAACAAATCACAATTACGGCGCTCCTTTCAGATAAAGAGGGCCATTACTAGATCTTATAGAGGAACATTTGAACGCGAAGTATTCATCACTGAAATCAAGGCTTTCATGGCTTCTTCTCAGAAAACTTCCTGATGTCTTTGTGGGGATAAGTAGGCGTCTCCCAGTCGGTCGCTGTATGTCGAACTAGTTATAGCATAGCATAAGCCTCAGACTCTGAACACATCCTGCATTCGCTGGACGCTGGTTACCAACATATTTGGCTGGTTTAGCGACATGGAATTCTTGTGGTTACGGTTTTAACTTCCGGATGGAAACAGCAAGATACGATATTTAATTCATGACTTTCAACGTAACATAATTCGATATAAACATCAGTCTTTTAACACTGAAACAAAAGACGGGTAAAGATAATTTCTTAAGGTTTCTCATAACAAAACCTCAAGCTACGCCAAGTTTACTTGGTGCTAACTCAGTTTATATTAAACAACAAGAAGCGCCGTGTTAAACGCTTCTGTGAAATCAATTCCTGCCGCAGGACCTCCTCACTTATGCGTTTGATGGGAAAAACACAAAAATAGATGGACTAAATTGTTTGAACTGATATTCAGATCTATAAAAGGCATCCCTTTTACACCCCTGGATGGGCGCCTCGCACGGGGTCTAAGTGTCCCGTTCGCGCCTTCTCCTTTGGGCATTCCGCAATTATTTATCTTAGACATATTTTGCACACATAATTTACATATAGTTTCCGCCCAATAAAGTTTGATAAACGAAAAAGATCATCGAGTCTTTGAGAGAAAACGTTCTCTCGTTCTTTAGAGCAAATGCGCCAGGGTATATATCTAACGGTTTTAAGTCGAAATTAAAAGGATCACCATGAAGGTATTGTTCTGAAGAGAAGCACTTCGATGCTGGCTCAATTACGACTTTCTTTTGACGTACTCTCTCTTTCAAATGCAGTAATGTGTAGAAAATGAGACAGAGTGTCAAGAATAGGACTAAGCTGTTTCCAACAATGTGAACGTCATCCAATAATAACGATATATATGTGGCCGTGGATCCGCTTTAATTAAAAGTCACGACCGCACTATTTAGCACAATTCGTCATGGTGGTTGACTTTTTGCATACATAAATTTTTACAAACTTCACTCAGTATAATTTCCACCTGTCTTTATCAAACCGTAGCCGAACATTTGATGGCATTGAACAGCACCTGGCAGACTATGTTTGACCACCATTTTCTGCCTGAAGATTTTACAGCCTTTGATCAAATATTCCGGGGGCCACCATTTAACAATGTCAAAGTGGTCTCTTGACAGAGTTCATGCTGAATACAAGGTTGTCACAAAGGAGAGGTTGGATGTGTTGTTGAACAATGTCACAACGCTAAGTTCAGTGTCTTACTCAAAACTGGCTGCTAATGTAGCACAGCCAGAAAAGGATTGTCAAAAACAAGCTTCCCCCCCCCCCCACCCCGCCAAAAAGCTGACAAAATGAAAAAGAAAAAGAAAGGAAAACCTGTCATCCAGAAAACCATGATTTTGATTTATAGTTTCATTGGCAAGTCAACAGGAGAGAAAAAAAGATAACAAAAAAAGGTATGGTTTAGGCTGGATATTCTACTACTGAAAACCAAATGTTTGATTTTTTTCCACTTTTAAAAACTGGAAATTTAACAGAATTACATTAATAGTACTGAACAGCACATGAACTTCCTGATGAACCTTGCAACATAAACTGTTTGGCTGTTTCAGTTAGCTCTTTTAAGCGAGTGATCAGGACAAAATTCTCCTTATAATATACTATGACAGAGTTGCTCTATGACAGTACATAATTGTGAGAAAAGGCCAGAAAATAGAACTCTCACACAATTATAACACCTGAAAAACTTAAAGAATAAAATGTACAGAAAATTAATTTATTACTCGTCAATCAGGTTTATAAGGTTGTTGTTTGCTTAGTCAGTTTCAGTCAGTATTATCGTGAAATCAAACTACTGTTAAATGCAAATTCTCTCCCGTTATAACTCCTTCCACAAACCAATCAGTGCAATGGACTGTCAAACGAAGTTTTAAGTCAACCGAATTTCAATCGATCAGTGTGGCACAACGAGACACGTCCACAACCTTTAACTGCAGCCGTACTTAAGACCATGGTAGCTATTCCTGGAGAAAATGGAATCTGGTGAGCTCCAGTCCGTGGAAACAACACGGGCTCTCCCAGTCGAAATAATGCATTCATACATAATCAGTTTCGCCCAACAGCGATCTTGCATCGCTCGGTCTTGCCTCTCGGCCGCTTGTGCTGCACAAACCATTTTCCAGGTTATAAATTCATCTTAAATACTATCCTTAGTTGCATTTAAGTCTCTTAACCGATGAAGGGTGAAAAGTAAGAGACAGTATAACGACAATTTCAAACCATCAGCTGAGGTCTTCATAACGTCATATTAATTGGCCTTATCGCGAATATCTTTTACAATTTAAAAATTGCTTAAATGTTTTTAATTGTCTGTGCAATGTATAGCCCATACCTCACACCACTGATGTCTCCTCTCCGGCAACTCTGGAAAAGATCTGCTTTAGACATATTTTCAGCCTGCAAAGTGCAATGAACATGGAAATATATTCGAGGCTTTTCTGGGTTTGTTTACATCGTTCTGCGCATGTTATTTGCAGCCACTGACCGTGTGAAATCGCTGCTTCGCCTGTAGTGGTTCCAATCTTTCCAAAACTTCTTGTGAGCAATAATGGTTCACCAATCAGGGAATTTATAATGCCAAAACGAGACAAGAAAGGAGCTAAAGAAATTGATAAAGAAAGAAGTCCTCCGGAACTGACGTTTGCAAGCTTTCTCACTGGCTCACTAACCAGCCAAAGTTGTCCTGTTTCCTCAGAAGAGCACGGGGCTTGCTCGTCTGAGCTTGGATCAAAAACGGAAGAGAAGGAACAGACAGAGAAAGAAACAGTTCAATATTTTGTCAAAAGAACAAAGAAAGGAAAGCTGCCCATTTCGTATGAAAATCGCGCCAAAGGAAAGAAAGTGACCGTAATAAGTAATGTCACGGGTGATCCAGCAATTTTGCTTCAGGAACTAAAAAAGAAAATAGGCGCTGGAGGTCTAGTCAGAGGAGAATCTGTGGAAATACAGGGAGATCATCAAGTCGCAGTAGAAAATTTTCTTAAAAGTCACAAATCTTGTCTGAAGTGAGGAGGAATTCCTTACGCAGGTACCACCCCTGGGGAAAACGTTTCCCACAGGTCTTTGCGTGCAGCGAAAAATAAAAATACAAAAATGGCTGCCAATACACTTTCGTGTACATTTCATTTCACTTGCTGACGGTTGGCAGACATGAAACTCAGAGCTGTTTTCAACAGGCGAAGAGAAGTGCTTGAACTGTTTGGAGATGCAATAACGCTCAGTAATTGCCGTGAGGCCGTCTGCATAAAGTTTAGTTTGAGGTAAGAATTAACTTGATGATGCAGCAGAATTAAAAGCTTCATTATGGGAAGTTGAGTTTTACTGCACAGTGGCTGATAATTCTTATGATTTTTTATGTATAACTTGTAATGGAACAGATCTGTTTACCTTCATGCATCAATATGCCTCACATCCTGGACGAACAAATTTTAATTACAATTGTACAATTATTGTTTTTTACAAAGTAAGCCTTTAAGAGCTTACTGGAATAGTAGCTTACTGGTAAGATGAAAGATTATATTAGACAATGATATTATAGCACCACAGTGACAGCTATTTCAAACCAAAATAATTATCTGTTCTCCATTTTACCACAGACCAAACACATTCCATTTAAGTCTAAATGGGCAAGATTTCTTAGATGATGACACCATACTCCTGACAGACTTGGGAATAGTGAATGGTGACTTGATCTATGTTGTACCCAGTGCAGAACAACATAATGCTCAAACAAGTCAAACTGTAGCATGTACTTCCAGAGATGACCAGGACCACAAGACTCAAGATCAAATGGTGGGATATGCGAGGGTCCAAAATAGGGTTTTGCAATCCCACATCCCGCCACCCTTTTCGGCCTTATCCCGTCATCCCGCCATATTGACAGCCTCCATCCCGATCCCGCCATAAAAGTCCGTAAGTATTCATCGTTATAGTAAATGAGAAAGTCAAGCGATGGTCTAACAAGCAGAGGTTTTATGGCTGTTTTTGAAGGTCTTTTTTCATGTGTTCCATCCCGCATCCCGCCATTAATTTTTTAAACATCCCACATCCCGCCTGCGAAAATACAAGCATCCTGGTCTCGCCAGGGAAGTTTCATCCCGTATCCCGCCCCTAAAATTTTTCATATCCCGCATCCCGCCTTGATTTTAAGCCTCATCCCGCATCCCGCCAAACCTATTTTGGACCCTCATATGCAGATGCTTCTGTTGAGGTACAATTTTGGCACTGCAGTCTGCCTGCATCAACTTTGCATGTTGTTAAATTGTAAGGTCATGATGGAAAGTATAATTTTTTTATAGTCATGTAATCACTATTATCTTGCAGTATAGTTCAGCTGCTTCTACAAGTTGGTATACAAACGATGATCCACAGACTAGTCAGGGAAAAGAAGCAGCCAGTGGGAGAGAAACCAAACAGCCAACAGCATCTGCTGTGTCACTTAGATCTTATGTTCTTCTTTGTCGTGATGGGATTCCAGAAGCTCTAGAAGATCTGTATAGTCTGTCAGATGTTGGAACAATTCACAATGCTGCTTGGGTTGTGATTCACTTCCTGATGCTTGAGACTGGTTACAACTGTTTGATGGAGGTACTGTTGGTAGTAACACTCTAATTTTGCAACAACAAAAATATATATTATATTATATTGATCAGATATACAATACTTTTCTCTTTGATCTTGCTTGACATCATCCAGCCTTAACTTGTTTGCAGGATTCAATGGAGGGCACAGATGTTGAAAGTTTAGACAGGACTGTGCCTCCTGGTGACTGGAAAAAGGGTGGAGTTGCAAGAATCAAGTACACTCATGCCAGCTGCCCTGGCTTGACTTGCTCTTTGACCTGCACTTCTCTGGGGCCATACATGATGGTTCATGGTATGCTGCTTATTTAATGTTCTTTAGACTATCTATGCTAAAATGTGATAAACTGGAAACTGAAGAATTCCAGATGTTATATACTCTCAAAAATTGAAACCACTCACACTGTTAGGAACTACTCGACAATAATATTTTTATGCGATGCAGAAAGAAGATTATGCCAAATGGTCCTGTTAAATTTAAAAAACATGCAACTCCTCAGAAAATAACTGGTAGCCATAGTCTTTAATGAGATCATCCAGGAATATTCATGATGTGCAGCTCGAGAAAATATTCTTACCTTCCCCATGGAAGGTTAATGGAAATTCCAAGGGGGGAGGGGTGGCAAAAGTAGATGTTTTTAAAGAAAAGTATGGAGCTATATTGGAATAAATTTCTGGAGGGGTAGAGTGGGGTGCAAACCAAAAAACCTTCCATGGGAGGGGTATGGAAATTTTCTGGAACCATTAAGAACATTTTTCAATGTCAGTAATACAGTATTGATGAAGTACTGGTTGCATGCAGGAGGCAGAAGGTTATAAGCTGGTCAGTAAGCTGATAAACCAACCCCCAAATGAGTTGATCTAGTTGCATATGTATCTGAGCTAGTCAGTTGTTCATTAGGTCAGGAGCAGGTGAATAAAATGGTCTGTTTAATTATGATGTTTACCTCTTGGCATTCAGGTCTGGCCGACTCAGTACCCAACAGTGAGGTGTACCAGTGCCACTTACAGCCCACTGATTTTGTCAGAGGAAACATAGATCTCAGAGTGAATGGTTGGTACATTGTGGGCCAAGAAATGTTTATGCCATTTTTAGATTTTTTAATCATGAGCTTTAAATTCTCCTTCATGTTTGGGAATCCATGTCCCTCCACAAGTGGAATTTCAAGTGACCTTCCCCGGGGAAAGTTTGGGTTTGTCTGCATTCATGCAGTTTGCAAATTGTGATAGCATTGAAGCCATTGTTCGAGTTTTGACCTGAAGTCTCATTTAACCTCACCCCTGATTTCTAGAGATGTAGTACATTCCAATTTTCAAACAAGTTTGACTTCACTTTCAGGAGCAGCTTCAGTGTATTACAATCTTCATCGGCTTTCAAGACTCATCAAGGATCAAGTTGCTTATCCTTTGTTATCCTTTATGAGAACTGGTAAGGTGATATTGTCCTTTAGGAATGTCTATTTTACAGGTTTGAATGCTTCACCAAAGAATCAATTTTCCAACATTGCAATTACTGGTATGTATGTTAACCCCACACATGTATAGGACCCTACATTCTTAACAGTTAAGATTCTATCATGTTCTTTTCATGTCTGTTGGCTAGTTTCTTAGCTCTCAGTGACTTCATCCTCAAATCAAACTTTAAAGGTAGTTTAGTCTCATGATAAAATCTACCTTTCACCCCAAAATTATTTTGAAAACAAGTTCTTCAAATGTATAGACTTGCAGAGTACAATGCAACATGGGTTATTTTTTCAGCTCTTGGACTTCCTCAGCTGTGTGGCCTGATGGCTCTTCCAGCCGAAGTAAAGGTAATAATATTGTTATATTGTAATAATATTGTTATTATTATTTACTATTGGTTTAGGTGTTGTTGAACTGTGCAAGGAAATGTGGTGGGTCCTACAAATATCAGGTTGTTTGGCTGGGTTCAAAATATGATGGCTCTGTCTGTTTCTGGAAATCAAGTTCTTATGTAATAACACAGCTGTTAGAGTCTGTTCAATTGTCCGGTTCATTGTCTTAGTTACCGGTACTTTTCAGCTGATGATCCTTGGAAGGCTTCCAGTTCATTGCATATTGAATGTTTCCAGTACCTGCCAAGAGCTACGATCTCTTGCAAATGATTCTACATTATGGCAGCACCTTGTATTTAGAGATTTTGGTGAGTCTTGCAAGTCAAAACGTTGAATTCAACATTCTCAAACTTGCTCATAAATCATTATACGACAACAATAGCTTTCCTGAGTATCTGAAACTGACTCTCCATGAAGTAACTGCTTATAACCTAAGATCATCAACAGCACCCGTACTCTTTACTCCTAGAGAATCAGGAACTTTCCAGCACTCGGCAGCAACGCTGTTCAATAAACTTCCGATAGTAACAAGAAACATCTTAGAACATAATGCTTTTTGCCGTAGTGCTAAGAAGCATCTGTTTGTGAAATATCGGACTTGAATTCACACAATAATTATTGTATATATTTTTTTAATATCTTACGATAAGTTACATTGATTAATTTTATTATTGTTATTGTATATTTTTAGATTAGATTAGTATTGTTACAGAAGAAGAGCCTCTTAATTGTTGGAATCTGTAATAAACCATTATTATTATTATTATTATTATTATTATTATTATTATTATTATTATTATTATTATTAATTATTATTATTATTATTATTATTATTATTATTATTATTATTATTATTATTATTATTATTATTATTAAGTGTACATACAGTCATACAGTGGGTAATGTAGACAGATTTTACTTTGATTTGGGTGGTTTCATGTGCACATCACTTGCTCAATCTGAAATCAATCCCTGGGTTTTGACCCCTCAGCATCACTCCTGGCTCTTCAAGTAATTGCTATTTACTTTCCTTAGGAGCATTAATCATAGTACATGTGCATTGACATTATATTGTGTTGGTTGTAGGCAAACGTGTGAAGGAGCAAACCAGAAGTTGGAAAGTGGTTTGTGTCACATACAGTTCTTACACATTGCTATCAAGAGCTTTAACACCCATCTGTGATTAAATGACACCATGTATTTGATTCAGTTGGCTTGTCATGGTTTTTGTTTTAAAAATTAAAATTTTCTTTTACATGCTAGGAGTATATCACACTATTCCAGCAAAGGAAAACCCAAGAGCAGATAAGAAAGCAGGTCATTTTGCCACCACATGAGCTCTTTCCTCCTGGCCATGGGATTGATTCACTGCCATTCAGAGGGGAAACATTCCCTCCTGGGATAATAGGTACATACAGTATAATAATCTGTTGTACCTTAGGTTATAGCTTTTAGGGGGGGGGGGGGGGGTGGTGGCAGCAATGTTGCCAAGCAAATAATTATTGCTGTTAGAGTACTGTTACTTTTTTGACGTATTCAAATATCTTAGATGCTACCTTTCAAACTCAAGTTTTTCCACTGGAGAGTGAACCTCAGAATTCATGCTACCCTGCTTGGGAAATGGGGGTATCACCTTCTGTTGTTTACCCAATGTTAAATTTAAAAGTTACTTTCACTGAAAAATTTTGCAGTTTCACTAGGTGTTGTTTGTAGATTTACATAAATTTGTTGGTCAGTTGTTGTTGCCAAATTTGATTTCAGGTGGCCATAGTGATCTGTTTCCTAATTTGCCATTCATGCCTGGTGGATTTCATCCCACACCTGGTCTGCCACCTGGTGTCAGACCACACCCAGGATTGCCACGACCTCGGTTTGATCCATTTGGGCCATTACCAGACATGAATCACATACCTGGACCCTCAAGAAGAGGGCGACATTCTGGACCACCTGGAGGCTTCCCTCCTGGCTTCTTATGATCAAAGAACAAGATAATAAAATGCATCACAAGGAATTTCAGACTCTAGATTGGACATTGTGACTGATATTTTGAACTACAGCCTGGTAACAAGCTGCTAAAACCTTGTACTTGTAGTCAGAAGAAAGTTTTGATGTCCTAAGAAACAGATGAATCATCCATTGTGACAGGAACTTTGGCTAAACTTTTTAAGCTTCAGAGGGACATCTTCTAGAAATAAAACTTAGTTCATACTTTTTAACTGATGCACTGTGGCAAAGTATTTACTAGCTAGCTTGTGTACAGTACATTCCTCTAGATTCCGCCAGAGTATTACTAGTTTAGTGTAAAAAGAAAGATGGAAATTTGGTTTCAAGTAGTTCATGATAATACATAGAAATTAATTTAAGATCTTGTTTGCTATGTAATTTTGATGGTATGAAACAACGTTACAGCTGAAATAAACAAATTTATTCAAGATTGTGTTGATGAAGCAACCAATGTTTAAAAAAAAATGTGACAAATAACATGGTACATTCATTGTGACAGATTCTTTTATGGAAGACAGAAACATTGGGTTGGAGTTACAAGTTATGGGCAAGTGTTTAATAATTATAATTATTACTGAGGGTTAGCTTTCCCATTCCATATTATCTTCTTCATATATTTTGTAAATAATTTTCAGACCAAACCCAGTTTACAAACCATGCCTTGAGGCTACTTATCCCTGAAAAGCTTATCAAAGGAGTTCATCTTACTTTAGATGGTCATTAATTTTAGACAGCCCCTAGCCAATCAGATTTTTTTGCATAATTTATTGTCAAACCTTGTTGACAGTTGTTGGTAGTTTCAAGACATTCTGCTCGGCAAGTTTAAAGTGTGTGTATGCTATTATTCCAGAGAGCGTTATTGCCACGCCCAGCATTTGATTGACACGTAATGGATCATGGAAAATGAAGTACCCTCCCATGAGGATAATACAGAATTTCAAATGTCCAACCATATTATATCTGTCCAATGGTTAAGGAAAGCTCAAAAGTTACAAAAATTAAAACAAAGTGTTATGCAAAAACAAGACCAAAGGAACACCATAATCAGCATTAGTAGAGTGCAAAGAACACAAATGCCAAAACAGCCTGACAAATGGAAACATGGTGTGATGGAGGAATGGAAGGACTACTATAATACCTTCTCACGGGCATATTACACCATTACCATCATTAATAATCATTATCGTGTCTGAATCACATTTACATTGTCTAGCCCGCAGACCACAGTGGGACACTGTATAAGAACCTAGATAAACAACCTAGCTCACCAGGGGTTCCTGTAGCTCAGTGGTTAGAGCATCCAACTGGTGTTACGGAGGTTGTAGGTTCAATTCCTGCCTGGGACTCTGATTTCTTTTCAGTTGTCCTTTTGCCTGTTGTTAAGCAACTGGCATATAATACTTTCCCTTACCATGCAACTTACTTCCTTGTGGCAGGCAATTTTTTTGTGCATACTCAAAAAAGAATACATTCTTATCTAGTGGAATGAAGACTGCAGTATTGTTTAGCATAATTTACAGACAGGTGTGGTATTTTTTATTGTAACCCAAGTCACCTAGTGTTGTGAAGTAATGAATAAACTATCTTACTATTGATCTCATCTTGTGAAGGATACGTAACAGGTGAGGTGTTACCAATGATCCAGTAGATTGACAGATTCACACTGAATGCCACAAGACTGGATGCTAATACTGTAAGCTAAAAAAGTTCAAGCCAAGCAAGTTATGGGCAATATTAAATATTGTCCATTATTAAACATTTTACACACTACAGATGCAATGTTTACACTATCAACAGGCTAATGTATCACTTGTGGTTGCTGTTAAATCTGTAGTGGAACACACTGCACTCACCACAGATGCTAGAGACCAGCCATCCAGTAATCCTTTCTCTGCTGTAACAGGTTCAAAAATGAGAACAGCTATTGCCAACATGCCTGCTGACAGAGGGGCCTGAAACAGTCGTGCAGATAAAAAAGTTTGTATCCAGACATTTTAGTCATTTTAAAGAAACTGGGGGAGTGAGAGTGAGTGTGATGCACACCAGTCAGTGCTCCATCCCTGTTGTCACACTCTTACAACCCTAGTTTCTCTGAAAAAAAAAGTCATGTCTAGATACAGACTTAAGAGACAAAAAGCCTGCAGTGTTAAATGTGCACATTGAGTATAGTCTATCCCTAAAAGGTAATAACACGAGGGGGTTTACAAAAATGATATAACTTCAAGGGTCAGGAGACCTGGTTTGAGATAATGAGAGATCAACAGTGAGAGCAAAACAAAATTCTACCTGGTAATAGAGAAGCTGCATGGAGTTGACTTGAAATTCTTTTTGTTTTGTTCCAACCCACTGAAAAAACATTAATGACATCATATGATAGATGCATAACTTACTATAAAAAGACACTTAGCACCATTATTACATGTATAAGTTCTGGTCTGGCCGGGGATGGCAAAAATTTATTCGAGAGAGGAATGTTTCAAAATTAATGCCAGTCATATTTAACACTCACTGTTTACTCTCTATATAACAAATAAAACTTACCACTTGATAGAGGGAAGTCACAGCAACACCCAAACTTGCATAAATAGTACCAATCCAGTTGAACTTCACATCATAATAAGAATTCAAAAATACCCCAAGTATTATTGGAATCTGTCAAGAAACCGAAAAACAGACGTCTTAACCAAATCAGGAAAAAAAAAACAAATATATAGTGTCGTCTACCAATAAAATCACTGGACTTTTCCATTACAAAGTAAATAGCACACATTTGGTCCATTTACTTCTTTATTCGTTTGATATGTTGAAACATTTGCATGTTTTGCACCCAATATTCAGAGAAAAAAGGCCAAGAACCAAGACCTTTCCAAGAGCTCTCCTCCCCCCCCCCCCCCCCCCCATCATGCTATAAGTGACTATAAGCTTAAGTTATTTTAATTTGTTTTACAATATCATATTAGGATGTGCAGAGGGCCAAGTGACCTTGGGTGGAGATGAGGCAAGATTTCTGCACAACCCCATACATTAATATGCATCATTTTTTCCACTCAAACATTGGGGCTGTACTGCCATCTTTCCAGAGATGAGCCTGTGATTTTAACATCTTTTCCAATAAGGCATTTTGGGAAAAAATGATGTTGTTTTTTAATTGTTGTAAACTTTTCAGTGAATAAGAGGCAGCACATTGTAGATATTTTATTTTATTTTAAATTTTTAAATTTTAAATCTTTTTAATGTTGTAATATCCATTTTAGTACCTGAGTTATAGTGTCCCCAATTAGTCTATGAGGGCTAAACACTCTGACATTGAAATAAAGGCTACTACTACTACTACTACTACTACTTTTAAATGGGAATAAATTAACTAGGACCAGTCAGTCATCCTGTACAGTGAATAAAAATTACTTACCACAGTTAACTTGATTTGTGTTGAGTAACTTCTGTTGTAGAACACGGTATGAATACCCACTATGACCGGTGTGGTAAGGGCTTTGGCAAGCTGGTATGTACCAACTGTGTTATTTTGAAGACTGAGATTTGTGAACACCACAAAACCACAAAATGCCAGGGATAACGGCACTACTTTCAGGACAGACAGCCTCTTGGGTCTAAACACATCCAACATCACGCACAGACGAAGACCAATAAAGGTGGTAAAAAAATGAATGCAAGTTAAAGTCATGTTTGGGAAACCGTGATGAGCGTAGAGCCATTTGTTCAGAAAAACGATGCAGATCGAAGAACATATGTTAACCAATAGCCCCAGCGTCAGCACAGCTTTATGCATCCTGTCTAGTGATGAAATTTCGGGGACAAAATCGCCTTTGAATTATTAATTCGTTGTAAACAAGAGTAGGTTGCTCTTTTTTTAGTATTCCCGGAAACCACCACCAGTGTTGACTCAGCCTGCTTAAGACGGCAGGTGACAGGATTTTTTACGTTTTGTCATAAAATATAGCTCCCTGAAGAGCTTCCTTAGATGTTCACTAAACCTTTTCAATAGATACAAGATAACAGACCAACAAATAAAGAACAAAAATCAATATTGGATAAAAGTGGTACTTTTTGACGCCATATTGAAAATAAAGTTCATTTCCAGTCTACGAGGAGCCAAAAATTGCCGAGAGGAAACTGGATATGACTATAGTGAGAAGCGGGGTGGGGGGTAGACTGTTTTCCGACGTTTTGTGATACACCTACCTGGATTCGCAAGCTCTTGTTTCGTTTCTATGGTAAACCTTTCCCACGGGAAAGGCGAAACGATTGAAACGAGCGCCGACAGTGTAGCCGACAATGTAGCCTCCTACAGAGACATTCTTTTGGCTCGTCGCCCAATCTTTCCTCCCAAAGAGGAAAGATCGCGTGACGAGTCAACTCAAGTGGACGTTAAGGAGGGAGGTTCTGACCTAAACGTCCAGTTGACTATAGGCGGGGAAGAAGTGAATATGTCGACGGTCCCTTACGATAAGCTGTTTAAAATCTAGTGGTTCAGAGTTTTGAGCAGTTATTTCTGTGAAACCAACCTAATCTCGAAATGCAAACTCCTAATGTCACACCTGCAATGAGAACTGGGTACGACATCAGCAAACTCTTCAGAGCTTATACAGGTAATATTTCCCCTTAAAACGACTCCTCAACGAATATTTGGTTCACAATCAAACAAGCTTTCACGGTATTAAACGTTTTTATGTACAACGAAGAGTGCTCCTTAATCAGTATGGCAAACTGGCCGGTTTCTCTTTCCTGACGCACTTTTCTCCATTGCTGCCATTTGATTGTTCTACATACTTTGTCAAACGTTCACACACGTCGAAATTTTAAACTCTTAAATAATAAGATGGGTTCTACGTAGAACTAATGTTTGGTTTGTGGTCATTTTCTCTACCGTGTTTTGCTTCCACGCTCCTTTGTAACCGCAGTTTCCCTCTGGACAGGTTACCCTGCAATCTGACTGAACGTTCGGTTGTACTGAAATCGTGTTCAGCAATATTAGAACTATACTCAGTATGACTGGACTCATGTTCGTCAACGTTGGAACCCTGTTGTCGCTTAGGCCGATTCTCGCTGTCTTCACTGAAAGCAACTGTGCATGAACTTAAATTGCTGTCAGATCTCGAGTCCTTTATCCCATCCAGTATTGCAGATGTGACGTCAGGTGTTTCACCAGTTGTTCTAGCTGAAGACAGAGCTGATATTACACTCTCAGATACTGTGGTGCTTCTGGATGTGGTCCTGGAGCTGCTGCCGATCAGTTTAGCTAATATATCCTCTGACAAAGCAGTCTGTGGAAAATCAAAGTAAAGTCTCACAGGAGTCTAACTAATGAAAGGCTCCTTAAATAACTGATAGATCAAAACACGAAGTAACTAGTGTGGACCCTTTTTGGTCGGCCATTTAGTTTTCCATTTTTGTTTTCGTTCTTTTCCCCAAAGTAACATTGGAACGCCACCTTAAAAGGGATCCCTATTTCGTTGGGCAGAACGTTTTGCCATTGGTAGGCAGTACGAAAGCTTTGATTCGACTAAATTTTGATATGAAATGAACTTAGCTGTTCACTATAAGACTCAGAAGAAAGGTTAATCAAACACCCCCCTCCCCTCCCCAAACAAAAAAAGAAAAAACAAACAAACAAAAAGGAAATAGCCCACATTTAAGCACCGCTATTTCAAGCAAGTTTCACCTCTGATTCGTCCCCAGTCTCTCTGTACAGAGCCTGGAGATCAGCCTCGATAGCCAGTAATCTCCTTTTCATTTCTCTCATTTCCTTTTCCTCCCTGAGAATCCTCTCTCCTAGTCCTACAAAACATGAAGATACTTAATATCAGTCCCACTTCTTCAAAAAGACAGCACAAAATTAACCTACGCCACTGGCTTACCAATGTTTTCAACCTCTTTCAGACTTGATCCATCCTAAAAACAGAAAGTGAGTTTTAGTAAAAAAATTGAATTTTCTTATGAAATTTATTAAACGAAATCTATTAAGAACTAATTGGTCGCCTTTGAACAAGCCCCCAAGTTGGGAACTGGCATAAAGAACTTCGAAATTGCAAACAACATTTAATTATTTCATTTTACTTGTGAAGTACGCCCTGGTTCCGTGATAGGATTCCATATCTCCTGTTTGGCCAACAAATCCATTTCTTCCTGTGGCACAAGATCTTGTAGCTTGCTACAAAAGAATACAACAGTGTTATCTCCTGTAATACCAGGTGAAATGGCTGAGAGGTTTAAGGGCGATAACACGAAGATAATAGCCAACAGTCTTCCAATCTCTCGTTTATTTCAGGGCCCGATTACATGGCGAATTTCAGCCCGGTTAACCGGGCTGAAACTTTGTTGCGATTACATGATGAACTTCAGCCCGGGCTGAAATATTAGTCTCGGCACCAAATATGAAATTTGGCGCGAAGAGTCTCGGGAAAATCAGGCAGCCATGTTATTTCCTGCTTTTCAGCCCGGGCTGAAATTTCTTTTCGATTACATGAGATTTTTTCAGCCCGGGGCGCAGTTCAGCCCGGGCTGAAAATCCTAGCCCGGTTTGGTCAAACCGGGCTAGGATTTTCAGCCCGGGCTGAATTTCGCCCCGGGCTGAAAAAATCTCCATGTAATCGACAATTTGATTTTCAGAGGATTTGTTTCAGAAGCCGGGCTGAAATTCGCCATGTAATCGGGCCCTCAGTCTCATTTCAACCCTGCTGGGTATGTTCAAGTTCACACTGCAACCAGGTGGACAATCAGACATGGTTTGATGCTACTCTGGTTTGAAGTTTGATGAATGTAACTTAAAAAGTTACAATTCACGACCCAACGTTTCGACACTCCTGTCTAGTGTCTTCATCAGGGGTGATCTAGTGTTGCAAAAAGGAGCCTTTTATACGCTTACTAATTAACGACCTTTTGTTTTGATGAGGTGTAAATAGGTGTCAGGTAAAAGGCCGCCATCGTCACGGTTTAAAGGAGCGTGGGCGGAGTTGATGTGCCAAGCTTCCAAACAAAGCCGTTGATGGTACCGCCGGTTAGTGGTGATAATTTTGGAATTATCCCACGCTATTGTATGGTTGGTTTGGCAAGCATGTTCCGACAAAGCGGAATTTTCCTTTTTGCAAAGAAAAACTGCTTTTTGATGCTCTTTTAAACGCGTGCCAAGCTGACGCTTGGTCTGTCCGATGTACTCATGATCACAGTCATTGCATGGAATAGAATAAACAGCGTCAGTTCGTTGTTCTTTCAACACAGGATCCTTAGGTTTGGCAAAAATATGACTCAACGTCTGAAAAGGTTTTTGTGCAACTTTGACATTGTGGCTAGACAAAGCTCTCTTAATGGGTTCTGTAACACCGCGGATGTACGGGATGACGGCAAAACCTGTAGCCGAAACCTCGTCCCCGGAGGTGTTAGGAGAAGGAGTAACTGGTTTTAAGCAG
This sequence comes from Galaxea fascicularis, assembly GCA_948470475.1. Lineage (NCBI taxonomy): Eukaryota > Metazoa > Cnidaria > Anthozoa > Scleractinia > Euphylliidae > Galaxea > Galaxea fascicularis. The sequence goes on from OX419346.1 coordinate 335,691, forward strand.
TTACGAAGGAAAGTGTTTGGGTAGCCATTGACCTTTAGGACGTCAAAAACATATTTTCGCTCTTTGGCCCTAGAATCACATGAAGATGTGTTGAAAGAACAACGAACTGACGCTGTTTATTCTATTCCATGCAATGACTGTGATCATGAGTACATCGGACAGACCAAGCGTCAGCTTGGCACGCGTTTAAAAGAGCATCAAAAAGCAGTTTTTCTTTGCAAAAAGGAAAATTCCGCTTTGTCGGAACATGCTTGCCAAACCAACCATACAATAGCGTGGGATAATTCCAAAATTATCACCACTAACCGGCGGTACCATCAACGGCTTTGTTTGGAAGCTTGGCACATCAACTCCGCCCACGCTCCTTTAAACCGTGACGATGGCGGCCTTTTACCTGACACCTATTTACACCTCATCAAAACAAAAGGTCGTTAATTAGTAAGCGTATAAAAGGCTCCTTTTTGCAACACTAGATCACCCCTGATGAAGACACTAGACAGGAGTGTCGAAACGTTGGGTCGTGAATTGTAACTTTTTAAGTTACATTCATCAAACTTCAAACCAGAGTAGCATCAAACCATGCCTGCTGGGTATCTTGACATTGTGGCTGTGGTTGCAGAGGATTTGGAAATATTCAGTAACTCACGCATGTCACCTTTCACTTGCTTTTAGCATCCTCCAGGTGTCCTTTCTAAACATCCAGTGAATATTTGATCCCAAGATATTGGGGATTTTCAGCGCAGTTTAGGCATCTCGTTTAGTGTTGGAAGTTCTTTCTGGATACCTGAGAGCGCAGGCCCACAGTGCGGGGTGCAAGCAGTCTTGGCATCTCGCTTAAGTCTGCACTCGCTTCATTACACCCACACACGTTGCAAGGAAAGTTAGAATTTAAACGCGTCAATACCTGTCTATGTCAGCAAGCGAAGCCATTGATTCACTGTCTAAAGTAAAGCCTTCACCAGCAGGAAGAGATAACCCTTCGCTATATGCATTCTAAAGGAAACATAAAAACATGTCAGACGAACAATCCACCGATTATTGACTCGTTCCCTGGCCTCACTGTTTCCACTCAAGAGCATAGGGCAACGGCGGATCTTAACTAAAAAACACGCTGTGCTTAAGGAGTCATTGAAAGTAAATCTCTGGATTACAGACTGGTCAAATACGAAATTACCATTCAATTTCCCCTCCTGAAAATTGAGGTAGGAAGTTTGAGGCCATAACAGTACGTTTTAAAAGCAAAAAAAATCACTTGAACAAAGAAATTCAGCAATCCTGACGGAACACATTTTACGAGCACTTCATTTCTTTAGTTTCTCTATGTCACTCTATACTCAAAAACGAGCCATAAATCATTCTAAAATTTGGGTAGACATTGCATGATATAATGAAGGCCATAACGGGGTTGGCTGTGTTGGGTCACCTCAACCATCAGTAGGTCTGTCTCATCTGATAGTAGCTCCTCCAAGCGTTTCTTTTCCGTTTCTGTCATAGGAATCATACTTCCAGCATCAGCAGCCAGCTTGAAAAAAAGAAAAAAAAGGAAATCCCTACTGAAATTAAATTTCACCCTTGGTTTGCCTATAAACAAGATTGTGATTAACAGGCTCAAATAAAATATTCTATTCTTTAGCGTTAAGGTTTTCCGTTTTAAAGTGTCTCGGATTTTAGCTCTACCATTGGTTTCTGTGACCAAGGGTTTTCGGAGCAAACAGGCACGCGGTGAGCACTAGGTACCTCAATGTTTCTCTTCACAAAGTTCTGTTCTTTGCCTTTTGTTTTCGATTGTTTGTTGCCCTTTCGCTTTCGTGTTCTTTTAGACGTCTTACTTTCCACCTCATCAAGGTCTTGTTCTGCCCACGAGTCACAACTGGAGCTGATTCCTAAAAATATCATTTAACTCAGTGTATATATTAGTAGGCTGGGAAACAGCAACAAAGTAATAGTAAAGCAACAACTATAAACTTTCAAACTTCGTTTGGCTCTTTGTCTAATATGCTTTCAATAACCCAATGCCTCCTTTGAGTAAATCTCTTGAAAAGCTCTAATTTGTTTGATTGTGAGGGCATTACACAGACTCACCCCTTTCTGAAGGAGATGATATACTATCAGGCTCACTGGTAAAAGGCTGAGTGGCAAACACTGGTGTGACAGGCACTGATTCAATTTCATCTAAAAAGTAGGCAAGACTTTGTCATGTGTAATTAAACAAAAATGTATATTGACAATAAAGTAAAGCTTAACAGTCACCCATTTATCATACTGCAAACTTCAACTGTGATAACATTGTAATGATAAAAAATGAATTCTTTTTTTAGGTGCATAATTCAGTAACTCTCCTCAAGGCTTGAAAAACAAAAACAACAATAATTTATAGTACCATGTATTCACATTTTCTGAACTATAAACACAAAAAGAAATTGATTGAGCCAAGAGAATGAAAGAAAGAAGAAAAGGCAAAGGGAGTATGGTTAAATGACAACTTAAGAGTACCAGCTGATAATAAAAATGTGAAAGGTTGAATCTTTAAAAAAATATATCCCTGGTTAAAATTTTGATGTCTGGCGATGAGAACTCCACCAAACAATCAAGTTTCAATATCCCATAAATATATACTTCTTACTAACCGAGTTTGAGGGCTGTACTGTAAGTTACAGACCGAGTTTTTTCCCGTTCACTTATGGCCCAAGCGTGAAGCGTGCAGGCCATAAATCAAAGGGAAAAAACGGGGATCTGTAACTTACAGTACGGACTGAGAAAACGAGGTTAGTAAGATATTTATTATATTTCTGAGATTAACCAGGCATGCGGGAAAAAGAAACTTTCAAATTTAGGGGGCCGCACAGTAGAGTGCAGCCCACAAAATTGACCAATCACAGCACGCACACTAACTGAGAGATATAATAAAACCACTTATTATGACTTGTAACCTGCTTGGTTTTCATCAATTGGTGGACCAAGAGCCAGTGCATGGCCAACACCAAGTTCAATTTTCCCATGTCCTTCTTGTTCTCTCAGCTGATCAAGCTGATTGATTTCTTCTCTCCACCTCTTTTCCAGTTGCTTTCTTTGAGTTTTGACATCCTTTTCTTTCTGTTTCAAGGAAAAGAAACTGTACATCAATTATTGCTATAATTGTCATTGTCACCATCACTGACACTGACACCATCACCATCACTGTCAACATCAACATCACCAACATATCCATTATTTAATATTCAGTACATCACTGTATCACTGTATGTGATATAGATATAAGGTTTATTTCAATGCTATGGCAGCCTCAAAGGTGAATAATTTACACTTAACAAAGTACAAACTAGCAATTTGGCTTGCTTGCACTTTCTAGTGTTAGATATTGATCAAAATAATGTCTCATTTTCTCTCATTTTTTTCAGTAGTACAAGTGTAATCAGATTCACAAGCTAGATAATACAAATTTTGACAACCCTCCAAATGAGTCTTGGCATTTGAACCAATAACAGTTTACCTGTAGTTTATCTGCCAAAATTGCATCCAGCTTTCGTATTTTCTCCAGCCCTTTTCTTATTTTAGGATCCAGCTCAGCCTCATGACTGCTTTCATCCTGGGATACAGTGTGTTTCATCACATGAACATTTTTATCACGGGTGTTTCCTTCTGAAACATTAACTTCTTCTTCTTCATCTGTATATTCATCAGTAACACCACTCTGTACTGTTGTGTTCCTTTCAAATAAATCCTCAACAACTACATCATTTTCCACATGAGATATAATCTGCTAAAGAGGGGAAAGAACAGATCAATCAATTAATCAATCCTTTATTTAGTGATGCAGATTTTTTACACTCAGTAAAATCAGTTAACCCTTTCTTCCCTAACAGTGACTTTATAGATCATACTCTGGCTAACGCCAGACAGTTTTACTTGTCAAAGGGAGACCCCTAAGCTAAATCTTTTTATATTGGGTAGCCTAACAATGCTGCAGACCAGCGAAAAAAGGAACAAAAAATACATTAAGTGTAAGTTTAATCTATTATCCAGTAATTAAGCCCTTCTTTGTTACATTTTATTGAGAACTGATGAACACATCAACCATTGCCTCTGATGAGTTTATACTCAAAACAACAGGTCAAGAAATATTCCATCCTGTAGCTTAATAAAAGCAAAACTTGTTAACCTCTGAATCATCCTCTGAGACAACATCTTCATCAATGCTTACTGAGACAACTGCAAATAAAGATGAAAGTACTGTGAGACGGATGGAGATTCAGCAAAATCACTACAACTTTACAATTCTACAACATTTGTTCATTACCCTCTGGTGGAAGTTCCTCAAGGAATCCCATTGTTTGACCATGTTTCTGAAAGAGTCAACACAAAACTAATAAAAAAGATACAACATATAAATAACATTAGAAAAGTAGTTCAAAAGATTTCTGCACAACTGTAACATAGCGGCACCAAAGTAGCACCTATTGTATATTACATTTCACATATGCATATATAAGTAGGTTAGCACATTATGCAAAAGCAGAGAGCACACACAACCACGCGGTGTGTGTGAATAACCAGAATAACCTTCATCGACATCCGACTACAACAACCCCATACATTCATCATACATACATGAGTCACAGTAGGCATGTATAATTAATGTACAGGGCCTACAGAGTAGTTTTTAAAGTATGGGGCTGCTTCCACCTCTTCAACTGAGTTAAAATGGTTAAAACAGATCTAAGTCAGTTTAATTCATAAGGATTATTCTGTCAGGCTTACATCAAAATGGTTCAGTAAAATATTTGGATGTTTTCCTGTGAGGTCCACCAAAAAAAAAAGGGGGGGGGGGGCGAGAGGAGGACTGGCGGCCCCTCCCGCTGTGCGGTCCCTGATGTATAGGGCTGTGTGGAAATCATGCCACATAGTCAAACAGCTAGCACTTTAGCTAGCAGTGAGACATTTTTTCTTAGATTGACCTTTGTCCAGCAAAATACCAAAATGGAAAATCACAAAACCAGGACTGATTGGTTTTAGATTGATAGACTGGTCGCCTGATTGATAGAGTAACTGATTGATTGATTGTTTGGTTGGCAGACTGAATGAGTGATAGGTCAAGTGACTGACTGATTGGTTGGTTATTGATTGAATCATGTGGTATTAATATAATAATATTTAATTTATTGCATGCTCATTAATTATGATTGACAGCTTAACCTCATGCAGTCCAGAGAAACCTAAGAAGCATACTAAAAGTTCGTCCAACTTACATGATATAACGTCAGATCCCTGCTAGTTCTCGCATTATCACAGCTTGCCGGTCTACTTATTGACTCCAAGCTGACAAAAACAAATTCAAAATATTCTTAAGCCTAACCAATTCTGAAAGTTCAAATTTTGAAATAAAAATTGGGGTCAAGTTAAATGCTACATTATAAATGGGATAAACAAACCTTCCTTCTGACACAATTTCCATGACAACTTCTTTCAAGTTCACTCGGGGAGAAAAACTTTCTTCACGCTACAATAGTTTCTCATCCTTTTCAAGCATTAAAAAGAATCCTTAAATCACAACATCAAGTACCTAAAATGTTACACAGGCATACACATTGCTATCTTTGGATATAAACTGTTACAACGGCTGCAGGAAAACTCAATCTGCTTAATCTGTATTACGAAAGTAAGCCGCCATGTTGGATAATATGCGCGGTTACCAAGCCAGTGTTGAGAAAATCAACATGTCGCTCTACGATGGAGTTGATGTCGATGGCGTCCCAATGCAATCAAATTCTACTGAAGGGACGGACATCACAAAGCTTTGTAAGTCTAAAGATAAGTTTAGATTAATAATTTGTCATTCTATGATCGTACCTTTCGGTACGACCATAGAAGGACAAAATATTATTTATTGGACATCGCGTTGGACATCTCATGCAGCTAAAATTTACACTTGTAAGCCTACCCTTTTTTACTAGATCCTCTTAAAAGACTTTGTAAGTCTAAGTTCTTTTTGGCTCAAACCATTTATAGTGATGGTTTGAGTCAAGAAATAAAAACAGTTTGATTCTGAGAAATCTGCAGAAGTGATGCAGTTTATATACTCTCGGCTTTAAACTGGTTCCATCCAAATACCTACTGTATACCGAATGCATTTGTTGTAATTGTTTTAAATTTATGTTTGGTTTAAAATCTTTCTAAATCCAATTTGATTTTTTTTTCATTGTTGATCATTGTTCCACGTTGTAGTAATATACCCACGCCAAAGGAAAACCAAACCAACTGGTTTGAAAGAAATTACAGTGTAAACCAAAAATAAATTTAAACCACAACACAATGACAAACACGCTCCATGCATACAGGCTGGCTATCTTATGGATCTTCCTACATTGAAGCTGCTACATTGAAGCCACTAATTTTATTGGCAAGATTTCCGCACAGCGCACAGCCTCACACATTAATTATACATGCATTTTGTGGCTCAAACTCTATTTGTTTTCGGAACAGGGTCAGTATGACAGTGGTGCATGTGTAATTGAAGGGCTGAGAGCATAACCAACCTATGTTGAATTTTAGGTAGTTTTTTCGATTTTGCTCGGATTTGTCCGAATTGTTGCATGACTGAACTGTAATTTGATTGTAAAACATTGTCCAGTACTTTTTTTCATGGATTTCTGATTCTTTTTCGAGAAATAACATATGTATTAATGTATGGGACTGTGCAAAAATCTTTCCATTTTATCTCATAACCATGTAAGTGTATTCTGACAACAAATTTCAACATCAGGTCATCCATTCACTTTCACCTTTATGCATGTTAACTTTTGATCCTCATCAAATAATACTTGGCTATCTTCCATCAGACATGAGTTTGTAAAGAATTCTGCACTGCCCTATATGTGCATTGCTGTCATATTATTTCTCACAAACCAATGCAAAACATGGTTTGAGTTGGAAAATGCACGCTTAACATGTGGACAGAGCTGTTTGAACCTTAGCTCCACCAAAATGCAATATTATTGAAAGCAGGATTGTCATTAGGAGGCAGTAGCCTGCAGATTTCCACTTATTGTCAGGCCATTTTGTGCTGGTTACCTTTGCCCCAGAATTTAGGAAATCACATCTATGGAGTTGTAAAGATCTGTAGCCATGTACTTCAACCAATTCATCCATATCGTTGAAATCCTAGTGACAACCCTATGAAAGTACATTAATTTTTTGCAGATGGGGCATTATATATTTTAGTCATATATATTGTTTTGGGGGTGTTTGGAAACAGAATCTGTTTTAAAATAAATTTGTTGTAAACCTTAAGTTCCTGATCCCTTTGATTTATAGCTGGGTGGTCATCAAGTTACAAGCTTTTACAGACTCAGCTACAAAGGAAGAAGGTTGCTCAGACAAAGCCAGTTTTGACATCTGTAAGTATTGTATGTTTTATGAGTTTGGTCCAAACAAGCCTTTATTAGATGGTGAATTTATTGAGAGGAGACAACTGTAAGCTTGTCATCAATGTTTGTTAAATAGATTTGTTTCCTATTCCAGAGAACAAAATCTGTCAACCAAGTAGTTTTGGGAAATAAAAGACCAGCTGATGAATTAGAGGTAAAAAGTACATGGACGTAAAAACTATAGGTTATGCCAATCGAGGATGGAGTTATTTGCTGATCCAAACACCACTCCTCTAACTAAGATGGGGTTGTACTGGTATTGACTGAGTTGTCAGTTGAGATCGTTATCAAACTGCCTTGATGGAGAGCTAGTACTCAAACCATCAACTGTCAATGATAACATCGTAATTATGGCTTTGTTGACGTGCCGTTCATTGACTGACAAGATTCTTCTTATTTTATCTTAAGGATTCCAGTGACATTGATGGTAGAGAAATGCTGGTAAGTCATAATTAATTTTTAGTTAAACTATTTACAATAATTTCTTGTCATCTAGGAGGTGAATGTTAATATGTGACTTAAAATTAAAGTTCAAATTTGTCGAAATAATTTTCATGGTGGTAACTATTCTGTCCATGCTAGATTTATGTTTCAAATTTTTAAGGTGAAATTATCACTTAGTTTGACATTTTTATTCTGCTGCACTAGGATGCTGACTTGCAGAAGGTGCCAGAACCCTTTATAGAGACTGAGGCTTCACTTGCTGTAGTTATTGATGAGTATGACCCATTGAGGCCAAATGAATATGAAGTTGTGCAGCAGAAATTTCGAGAAGACAAAGAAAATGAAAGAAGTGACAGAGGTGAAAGATCAGAGAGATCAGACAGGGGGGAGAGGTCAAGAGATCGGGATTATGACAGGGATCGAGACAGGTATAGTAAAACTGCTTCAGACAAAAACTGGACATCATTAATGCTTAAAGTAAGAGTATTTTTTTAGCCAGAAGGGTATCTGAACTGGGAGCTACTTGTACCAAAAATACTGTCAATAATTTGATTACCAGGTTAACATGCCTCCTGTATTACTTCACACATCATGCTAACTAACAAAAATTTTTCATCTCTGCTTTCTTGAAATTCCACCCTTCTATTTTCAAAAACTTTTCTAGGCACCGAGATCGTGACCGTGACCGAGAGCGAGACAAAGAGCGAGATAGAGATCGCGACCGTGACCGTGACAGGGATAGAGACAGAGATCGTGATCGAGATTACCACAGTCGAGACAGAGGCAGAGATAGAGGAAGACGGAGAGGTGATGATGATGATGAAAGTTATGGTGCCCGCCCTCCACGTGACCGCTCTGGTGGTGGAGCAGCAATTGCACCTCCTCCATCTCTTATGCAGCCATCAGGTATGAAACTAGATCACATCTTAAATGTTGCACTTTTTGGGTCTTCTTGGCAGTGATGGAGGTAAAATGATGGCAGAACCATCATGCACAACATACAGAACAGGATTGTTCAATAGTTTTAGTGCATTGTCATATAACAGTGATTTCAGTGGTTTATGTTAGCAACATATGAAAGTATGTGACTTTGTATTCCATAATTTGGAAGCTTTTGTATGAAAGGTCATGTATAGAACATTCTTCTGAAGGAAAAAGTTTTAAAACTGCATTTTGTGGTCAAGATATAACAACAGAGAGGAAATGACTAAACAGTAGCTTTCTCAATAGAGATACAGACCAGTGTTGTTCAAATTTCATTTCTTAGAGCCTCCAGCAGAGCAGTGGCCCATCTCAAGTGGAGAAAAACCAAATGTTGGATTCTCTGCTAGGTAAGTCACTCTAGTGTGTCTTTTTTCAAGGATTTGAGTAAAATGTTAATCTGAAATACTGCGGCATTAGATCATTAAACATTAGTAAAGAAACATTCTGCAAGCTAATCAGTGACTAGCAAGAGGATGGATTAAGTAAGACCACCAGTTCTCGTATTTGCTCATTTGTTATAGATAGATGAACTGAAGTTAAAACACTTGTTGTTTTTGTTTTAGTTGTTGGTGCTGAAGTTTGTCTTTTCATTTTTTCAGTCCTGTGGCATCTCAGATAATGGCAAAGTATGGCTGGAAAGATGGGCAAGGTTAAAATGTTGACTGATACGTGTATTTAAAAGTTTCTCCTTTGAAACAGTCATTTGTAATTTTATTTTGAGCAAGGCACTGTGACAGACTTTTTGTTTTGTGATAGGCCTAGGGAAACAAGAGCAAGGGATTAATACTTGTCTTCAGGTGGAAAAAACAAGCAAGCGAGGAGGGAAAATTATCAACCAAGACAAAGGTACCATGTATCAACATTATTTTTAACCTTCCTCAACAGTTTCTTCAGTGGTTACCGACAGTAATTAGGCCATGGAATTTGCTCAGATAACAAAGCTTAAAGCCAAATTCAAAGTAAAGCCATTACAAGCTGTACCCATGCCCTGCCCAAAAATTATGGCAATTGGAGAGGAGAATGAGTGTTTTGTACTTATTTTTTTCTTTCAACAGAATCAAAAGCTGCTCTCAAAGACACGGAGCCAGTAACAAACGTGATGAAAAATCCCAGTAAAGTTGTTGTTCTTAGAGTGAGTTGTGAGTTTTATCTCTTTATTGTGACAGAGAGGTTTGTAATAGCTGGTTGCCTTAGTTGCAGAGACAATAGTAAACTTGCAAGACGTTTCTGTCAAAGCCCGTGCACAGACCAAGTGAATACAAAATACAAACTACTTGTCGTGTATGTGTGTGTGATGGGCTTGATTTTGTTTCGCAGAATATGGTAGGTCCTGGCGAGGTAGACGACGATTTACAGCCTGAAGTTGTAGAGGAATGTAACAAATACGGGGAGGTCATCAAAGTTATCATTTATGAGGTGAGCTCTTTAGTTCGACTGTCCTTGGTGTCTACTTCAAATTTGTTGCTAATATAAACACCATACAGTAGGGAAAGAAGCTTAAATTCAGAAGATGCTGATTTCCAGAGAACTATGTTTAACTTAGAAGTAGCACATTTTTGAGAAAGAAAAAAAAACATTTTTGACATTTCTTCTGTACACACAAAGAACACCAATATCTTTGTGTCCACTGGAATAGCACCACTTTTGGCCAATATTTCTCATGTTGTATTTGTTTTATCCAGTTTCCCCAGGGAATTGTTGAGGAGGAAGAGACTGTGAGGATTTTTGTAGAATTTCAGCGGGTTGAGTCAGCAATAAAGGGTTAGTGTTTTTCCTAATTTTCTTTGCTTTTTTTCATAAACTCTGTTGTCAAGATAGTACAATGGAATATTAAAAATTAATGAGAAACCTATTTAAACACAGTGCAAGAAAAAGGTGACACTTTAAGGGTTCTGCATCCACAGATGTAGATGAGTGGGTATTCTGAATAGGTCATTACTTTTATATTATTTTTAATAATGACATGTAACAAGAGTTATTAAAACTTCTCTGTTATAGCCCTTGTTGATCTCAATGGACGATTTTTTGGTGGCCGTACTGTCAGGGGATCATTTTACAACTTGGACAAGTTCAGACGACTTGACCTCATGGCCGAACTCAGTTGAGTTCAAACTCAAACATTTGAAACTTCAAATTGTAGAAAGAAAAAGTACACAGATAACTGTTTTTCTTTGTGAGATGCTTGTGGCTGTGACTTTGTCCAGTAGACGAAAATCAGGATTTTGTTACAGCAGTCTTGTCACTTTCACATTGTGTTTGTACCTTGTTTTGGAAGTTTGGCAAGAGTAAGGACATTGAAATGGCACAAGTTCAGTCATTAACTAGTGATTGTCCTCCAAGGACTTTAGCAGAGAGATTGAAGCCTGGACTGACTACTTAACCGACTTTGAAGACAGCTCATTTCCCCCAACCTGGCGTAAAACAGTGCATCTCGTGAATTGCTGCACAACCTTAAAGTCTTACATGTGACATTAGCTGGACTTAAAGATAGCCACTAGACAGCCATCTAAAACATGATAAACATTTCTTTCCAGAGGACATCCTTCATTGTGAACTAGTTCTGTATTGTAATATGGTAGTTATAAAGTGAATTCACTGCACTATACATAAACATCACTGTTGAGAGAGATGCACAACAGGGCATCCGTGCATCTACAGTGATTGTCCCACCTCAAGGTTGAAGGAACTACACTGTAGTGACTCCTCAAAGTTACATTAGAATAAAGAACTTAAGGTGATTTTTATGACAATGTAAAATTAATAGAGGTAAAAAAGAAAACAAACAGGTTAGCATTCAACAGTGCTGATCAAGAAACATGCACAATTCAACATTTCCAGAGTCCCTCATTTTCCGACTGTTAGTAAAGGGGACTAAACTGTATGATTTCCCCATGATTTATACTAAGAACAAGCCCCAATATTGTCTGATACTTAACAAACTGTATACTGAGAACACCTTTATAACAAACTTTTACTTTTATTAATATTACATAATATGGTTCCTTTCAATCATCTACTAAAGCAGTCAGTACCCAGAATTTTTCTCAATCTATGAATATGCATTAGATTATACATTTATTTTATCAATGATTCAAGTACGGCAAATCAGCTTATTTCTGTGCGAAAAAATGTCCTATGATAGTGTTTGCTCCCTGCCATGTGGATGAATGAGAAAATGTTGAAAACTGTCTCACTAGACATTTTTCCACACTACAAACTTTGGTAAGAAAACATTTCATACACCCCTTTCACTCCCAGAGTAAATTGATTCAATCTACAATAATTATTTTTTTTACCCTGAAAAATTTTTACAATGTGACCATTCAAATGAAAGCTACTGCACAGTACTTTCATGTGCTCACATATTTATTTGGCGAATCCTTGTGACTTTGGCATCTCTTTGGAATGAAAGGGTTTAAGAAGAGCTAAGCAAGGTGCACTTACTTGAAACAAGGCAGGCCACATTCTCCACTCGCTATGAGCCCTGGTCATATTGAATACTTTTTACTAGTGTGAACATCAAATTTGAGAGAAAGGTTGAGCACCTCTTTCATGAGGAAGGTAATTGATTCTTAACTCAGTACAAGGTCTTCAAGAACTATGGTTAAGCTAACAATAATTAGTCTGTTCAACAGGCACAGTCATTTGATTTTGGCTTGTTGTCCCCTGAGAGTTTTATTTGGTCTGGGAAATCGTTGTATAACTCAACCTCTGTTTCCTGGGCCAGTGCATTTTTGGCAATCGTCTGGAAAGCTTGCTCAACGTTAATTGCTTCCTTGGCACTGGTCTCAAAGTATGGGATGTCATTCTTCGAATGACACCACGCCTGTGCTCGTTTGGCTGAGACCTGAGAGAAACAATTTGTAAATCATAAGATACAAGCAACAACTTATTAAAGTCTTCTTTATTCACCAAAACGTGAGTGAACATGACATTATGTTTCAAACCACAAAGGAAAATAGCCAAGCAACAAAAGACTTACTGCTCTGTTTTCCAAATCAATCTTGTTTCCAAGAACAACAAATGGGAAGTTCTCAGGGTCCCGAGGACTCGCTTGGATGAGAAACTCATCTCTCCAACTATCTAGCGTCTTGAAGGTACTGGGCTGTGTTACATCAAATACCAGCACACAACAATCAGCACCACGATAAAATGCCACACCCAAACTTTGAAATCTTTCTTGTCCAGCTGTATCCCATATCTGCCAAACAATGAAAGCAAAAATAATTTAAGTGAACAAGCTTCAAGCCTTGCATGTTTGGAAAGAATTAGGCATTTTGCAGTGGAGTTGTACTGTACCAACATAGCCCAAAAACTGTTGCAAGGTGACAAAACTTGACCTTTTCAGACACAAAGAATTTCTTTGTAAGGAGAATTTCTTGTTCACTATCATGGTAATTTGCAGCTACATATACATCTTTCACAAGTGATTCATGCCTGTTTTCAATGACCATGACTGCTGAAAGAATTTAAGTTTTCAGTGAGGTAAAAAACTTAGTTACTGTACCTGCATCGTTACTAGCCTGTCATCAACCATGACTTCTTTTGTCAGGAAGTCTGCTCCAATTGTCGCCTTGTATTGATTACTGAATTTTTTGTTCACATATTGGTTCATAAGTGATGTTTTCCCAACACTAGAATAGAATAACAACAAGTTTAGACAAGAACAAAAAAAGAACTCCTTTAGTTTTATTATTGTAGTTCATTTTTATCCTTGGTTTAAATTTTACTTCCCTTTGTTTCAAACTCATTATAAAACATTACCATACCCCAAAACAAAGGAAAATAAAATTTGTGACCCTCCACGGGAAAACGTACACTAACGATCATCCATTAAACGTTGGGAAACTTACGAACAGTTAACGCTTTGTACTAACGTTCTAATGCTCAGCCTAAACCTTCTAACAGTTTGTTCCAACAGTTTGTCCTAAAGTTCTAGTGACTGATCACCACTTCTAACAGATCGTAAGTTGTGAATGAAATCACACGTATGAAATGCGGAAATTGAATAAGAATGAATCGAATCGAATCGGTTCGTTTTCAGACTTTTTCGCGGTCATATAAGCTTGTTGACCAAGGATAAACCACAAATAGTGGTGACAATGGTTGGGATGGCAGAGTGAATTTGAGTAGTTTGATTAACAGCTGGCCTTTGCACTATGTACACTTAGAATGTTTGCAGTGATAAAAACAGTTAAAAGACAATAAAGTAATGGGTGTTTCTAATCCTCATCTCCCTTTCACACAACATTGTTAACTATTTTAACTGAACCAATCAGAGTTATCCACACCAGTATACAAGGTCATCAGGATTGGGAAATGTGTAAGCCCAAATGTGTCACAATGGAAGCAAAATGCACTTTTAATCAAGCTATAAAATCAGTTAATTCTTCCCTTATCACGTACGGGCAAAATTATTGCACGTTGATGGCTGAGACAGAGGACAGTTTCTCTCACTCAAGGGTATCTTTAGTAATCAAGAGGGCCGATTACTGTGTTTTTTTGTAAATCAGTTCAAACAAACTTTACAATGCCCAATGTGATTCCTTTGAAACAATAAAGTTCAAAGGTTACTTGCCTTCCCTTGAAGGTATCGAAATTACATACGTCCTGAGCATTTAGAGCTTGTTGTCAACCACTACATAATTCGAGCAACCAGTTTGCCGAATCAGGTCACATGTGACACAATTTTCATTTCATTAAGGGAAGGCTGGTGCCCACATGACAGGGAACTTGTGGACTGGCAGAGGTCTCATTTATTTCTTGCCATGAGAGACCTCTACTAGCAGGGAAAGATACAGTGGCACCTAACCAAAAATAAAATTCTAATGGGCCTGGCTCATTTTTGGCTTGAATACTTGCAGTTTATATTGTAAAAAAAATATTGCTCTTGGATAGGAGTGTTACCAGGCATATGCATCTACTTGGTTAGTTGTTATAGTTACAGATTCAAGTACTGATTAACAAACTCAAACAGAATTCAGACAACAATTCACTGAATGCATATGACACAGCCAAATTTCGACAATTATGCAGCTATTAGGAAGCAAGACTTACCCACTGTCCCCAAGGATAATGACTTTCAGAAGAACCTTCTTTCTTGATGCCATATTTCTTCACAACACCTGAACAAATTTCACATTATAATAGCCCAAAGTTAATCATTCTCTGTGTGTTTAAACCCATGGCAAGTTCAGATGTTTGATAAAAATTTATAAGGAAACAATCTTTACTTAACCAGTTGGGTTAATGTCTGGAATTGGGTAAAAGCTGAAGTCACTCTCACCACTCTCAACCATTTAATCACTTCAAACTTACAGAAGACTCACTGAAATTGCATAATACTTTTAGTCTTTCACAACTTGTCGGCCTCAACTGAACATATTACAACAAAATAAAACACAGCCACAGGGACAGTATATGACTCGAGATCACGCTGATTCACAGCTGAAAATAAAGCGTTGGTTAAGATTTAATTGTTTTCGGAGCAAATGAACTTCTGCTTAACTGCTTTCGGATTTGATGCCGTTCACAAGACAGGCCAGAACGTGACACTGCAGTGTACAAAACGCTGATCCAGTGTACGAAAGCATGTTGGAGTTCATGTACTTTGTCCCATAGGATTAACATTTGCTGCAATTTTAAAGGACGGTTCACGTTGGCGCTCAACCCTTATGCTCCAGACTTACAACCTTCAATTTCGAAACCCGGTTCGTTTATGTTGCAAAATCGAAGGATCGTACGAACACAAAAGAGTGCATGGAAATGAGACATGGTCATCATACTCTGGTTTCGATTCACTGGCAAAAATATTTAGGCTAGATCCTTACACGAAACGTGCAGAGCAACTCAAATGCTAACTGCTACTATAGCCATCACTCGTACATGGAAATAGGCTTAAAACCCCGCGCTGTGATTTGAACAAAGAGTGGTTAAACCCCGGCTACAGTACGCCATATTAAGTTGCCCTTGAAGCGCGAACATGAAAACCAGCTTTATATGCAAGCGATCTCTGACAAAAATAAGACAAACTACCTCACTAAGATAAGATACACCTGACACAAAATGCGTGCATGAGCTAACTGCGACAAAAAACCGTCGGTACTTACCGATTTCAGGGTACAAAGTAAACTATGACGCTGTTGCGACACAATCTAACGTAATGGCGGACCACTGAAAATGATGAGGTCTCGTGACTTCGCGAGGATACCTGTTACGTCAGATACAACTTCAAAACGAGGTTTTCAACATGGCGCCCAAGGCAATCAGAAAGTCGAGTCCTGGTAAGACTAGACTTGGTGCTGCTGGCGCATTCGTTATGGACATTTACAGAAATCCGACGAAATGGTAAGGTCCGGTTAACACTTAACAATGTCTTTGTGATTTTTTTTCCGTGGCGAAATCTATATTTATCGATGACAGACCACATCCACTGCTGGTTTGTTGGCTCGCCACGTGCAAGTCTTGTTCTTTCCGGCCGCCAAGGCGTGAATTGAGACAAGGATTCCAACTGGCATGCCTGCAATATCAATCTTAACTCGCATCCGTGCATACATCAGTTTAATCAGAGTGAATGAGCGGATAAAAGAATGTGATGAGGCAATCCAACCATCCCACCCTCCACCCCCTCCCCCTCCCTACCCCCTTGAGTTTCGGCAGGGTTACTGGTACTGTACGAAATGCTTTGGTGTTTTTGGAGTCTTATAAATGACAAAAGGTGTCATAATCATGATGGACCTCAAGATTCTCCTGACATGCAACCAACTTCTCATCAGGTCATGTGGTGACCATAAATGCCCAGCAAATTAAAGGTTGCACAGTTTATTGTCTGTAGAGGTAAATTTGTATTTCTTTCCACAGGCAATTTGTAAAACACACCACAATATTTATCCTTGCTGTTCTTGCTGCACGGGAATTCTCTGACATTGATCTCATGGCCCCACCTCCAGCTCCATGATAGGTAAATTTCATTGACTTCGAATGAAGGGCTCTGTGCAAGGGTGTAGGTGACAATTTGGTTGAAATTTGCTCTTCCTTGGACTTCAGACTGGTTATCATGTTAGAAACATACATGTAGTCCTAGTTATTATTTTATTTTGTGGTCTTAAGGCTAGAATAGGCCATTTCCAAGATCATTTGAGCCTCTATTTCAAAGCGAGTCTAAGTGCAAAGTCTTTGTAATGAAAATGAGTTTTCACTCATATGGAATGCTGAACTTATTACCATCACAAAACTTTCGCACTTTGACTCGCTTTTAAATACATGTAGAGGCTCAAGCGAACTCGGAAATGGCCCATTTGATGGACCAGCATACGACTTTTGCCAAAAACTTAAGAAACACAAACAAAAGGACCTGATGCATAGTTGATTTCCTGTGTTTGGTTTTGGCAAAAGTCATACATTCAGGCCTTCAAATCGAAGCGTAACTGCAGACCTAAGTTTCTGATGAGACAACTAATGCGTAGGCCAAAGAAAAGTGAATTTCAGGGATCTTCTTAAGATTTGTTGAGTATTAAATAATTCTGCCAAACAGTTTCTTTAATTCAGTAGGCACAAAATGATGAAAAGCAGTGATCACAGGATTAACAACAAAATTGTGATTTATTTCTTTTAGTGACTTCCTTCCTGTTTGGGCTGATAATTTACTGATGCTGCATACCAAGTGAAATCCACTGCTCCAAAACCAGATGCAGGATGTTGCAACTTGAATTTTTCACAGGATTTTTGGTGGCAGAGTGTTCAAAGTGTTACTGGTTTTACTAGTGCTAATGCTATATTATTCTAAAACTATTTTTTCTATTATTCAGTGTTCACTGTAATTTTCTTTCAGTTGCATTTGTGTTAAATTAAATGTGAATTAAAAGTTGCAAACTCATTTTACTGAAACCTGAAGTTGTTTTGTCATAACTGTCTTTTGTCCTTTGTCTTTTATCATTTTGTGAGGTGATCTGTAGGACCATAATCATAGTGGGTGTCTACATCCTACAGTTTTCTTGTTCAATTTGGGGATGTAGATTCTAACACCCAGATCAATCATGTCAGCAGTTAAACTGCCTTTTCACCAATGCAGTGAAAACTGGCATGTCTTTCTTTTATGACTGACTGATTCCTCCAAGACAGACATATTTTAACTCAAGGTAATCATCAATGCCATATTTAGAACCTTCTCTTCCCAGACCAGATTGCTTCCAACCACCAAAAGGTGCAATCTCTGAGGAAATAATTCCTTCATTGATTCCTACCATGCCAACTTCCATAGCTTCAGCTACACGCCAGATCTGGCTGACATCTTGTGAATAGAAATAACCTACAAATGAATGACGTAATAATGAATATGGGTATTTGTGGTATTTGCCTACCAAGGGGTGCTCAGAGATCTAATGGTGATAAAAAGAGCTTTCTGATGGTATGGTCTATGTGTTTTCATTAGAGGACCATACCTGACAGTCCAGCAGAAGTATCATTTGCTACTGCTACAGCTTCATCTTCAGTCTTAAATCTAACAATAAAGCAATAATTCAGTGAAAACAAATAAAACACAAAAGAACCACAAATACATGAAGATGTTATCAAAAATATGAGATACTGTCATGTGGTGGGACTTGGCAACCAAGGCAACTTCAGATCAATTTTGAGTGAAATAAGCTGTTAATTACTCTGAATCTAACTGCTCTATGTCTTGAAATGGCTGCTTATACTACAGTCTGTGAAGCAACATATATTCAAAGATTCACACCTTATCAGTGGAGCTACTGGTCCAAATGTCTCTTGCTTGCAGATGATCATATCATGTGTCACCTCTGTCAGGATTGTAGGTTGAAAGAAGTTGCCTCCAAGTTCGTGCCGCTGACCACCTCGCAGGCATTTGGCACCTTTAGACAGAGCATCCTTGACGTGACTTTCAACCTAAAAAGAAATAATATTATTTCATTCCTTAGCCTTGTCAGGTTTCAAGGATGTACAATGCTCATTGCTGCATACTTTTTCCACAGCTTTTTCATTGATGAGTGGTCCTTGTGTAGAGGATGCTTCCATGCCATTTCCAACCTTCATCTGCTTGTCCACCGCTTCAGCAAACTTGGATGCAAACTCATCATAAATTTTGTCCTGCACTAGAATTCTATTGGCACAAATACAGGTCTGATAAAAAAGGGAAACTATTAAATAAGACAATAATGGTGAATTAACACGAACAAAGAGAATTATAATGGGTCATCACTCATCAGGGTGGAAAAAATCATTTGATTTCTCTGTAAATTTTCAATGATCATAAAACATTCCTTGCATGAGCATGCAGGACAGATCCTTGGGAAACATGGTCAGTAATGAAACCACAGAAACAATTTTCTTTTACAGCAAGGAAACTCTAACAAACTTTGCAGCCAGCAAAAATGTAAAACTCACTGTCTTTCATGCAGATAGCTCTAACAACCGCAGCAACCTGACTGCCTCACCTAGACCTTAGAGGGTCCCCTATACTTTTTTCGTGAAACGTGATTAGGACTCTTTTTTTCTTGTGAAACGTGATTTAGGTTTATTTGTTCATTCGTGATTTGTGATTGCCAATATTTGCTTTATCATGAACGTGAACGAATTTTGGGAATTATCCGTGACGTGTGAACAGTCTCAATATTTTTACGTGAATGCATTTTCCAAAGTGGTATAGGGGACCCTCACCTTAGGCCTTAGTTGAGGGATTTGTAATGAAGTACCTAGATTTCCCAGCAGTCTCCTTCTCTCTGCATGATTATTCATTGTTAATGCTTTACAGAGAGAGTTCCTGCAGATTTGATGTTATACCTGTGCAGTATGTCTAAACTTGGCTGCAAGAGCTCCACTGACAGCTGCATCAACATTTGCCGAATTGAACACAATGAATGGAGCATGGCCACCCAGTTCCAGAGATACTCTCTTGATTGGATCAACACACTTTGACATCAGGAGCTAAAGTAGAGGAAGATACAACTTGACTCTTTCAGCTCAGTTGACACATACATTGTTCTAGAAGTGGAATAAATGTTAATAAGCAAATTGCTCAAACTACCAGTTGAAATTTTGTTGCAGCAAATGTTTAAAATTAACAATAAATGTGGTTAAAAAATGAATTTGTTTCAATTATTTAAATAGAAATGTTTGTTACCTTTCCAGTAGCTGTGGAACCAGTGAATGACAGTTTAGAAACAAGATCATTTCCAAGGATTGTATCTGCGATGTCATTCACATTCTCACGGGAGCAAGGGACTGTGTTTATAACACCAGGTGGAAACCCTGCATCCTCTGCCAACTGACAAGAAAACAGAAAGTTCACAGCTTGTAAGATTTGCACCATTCAAACTCTAGAAAATGAAAGAGTGTTTATTACAAACACTAAATCATTTATTCATTGAAACATAAATATTTTATCATGATTTGAAGTTAATGAATAACTGGAAAGTGCATAATAATATTGTTGGTGAATGCCAACAGATTAACTATGCTGCACACATCTATTGTTGAATTAGGAATTTCCCTTTTAGTTGACCGTTTAGTATGAAATTTATAAATAACTCTCGACTATTAAATGGTGACAAATAATTAATTAGCTGTAATAATATTACCTTCTGTAAAGCCAGAGCGGTGTAGGGTGTTTCTTCGGATGGCTTGATTATTACTGTGCATCCTGCAGCAAGTGCTGCTGCAGCTTTACGAGTGATCATTGCAACAGGGAAATTCCACTACAAACACACACAGAATTAGTAAGTTCTACTCATTCACTGTGAGGTTCTCCTCCATTAGCCTACAACACTGAAATATACCACCTCTTATCACCTTGATTATCTTAGCAAATAACGTCAAGCCCTCACTGTTGCTAAACATGTATCTGTAATGAAGCTTCAATAACATCCCTGCTTAAATAACATCTTATACGTACAGGTGTCCAAAGGGCAGCGACACCAACAGGTTGCTTGAGAACAAACAGTCTTCGTGAAGGGCTTGGTGAAGAGATGACATCACCACAAACTCTTTTAGCTTCCTCTGCAAACCACTCAACATAAGATGCTCCATATTTGATTTCACCTTTTGCTTCAAACAATGGCTTTCCTTGCTCTGTAGTAAGTAATTCAGCTAGCTCTTTCTCATGTTTCATGATAAGGTCATACCACTTCCTTAGCGTCCTGCTACGCTCCTAAGAGTTAAAACAGCAATTAGATCTCTCTTTACTATTGGATAGCAAAAGCAACAAAGTGCTTTCTCTTACTCCACTCTCCTTACATGAGAGGGGCCCACTTCAGTATTTTATGTGCTCCCAAATTTATAGAGTTAGAGGTAAGGATCATTTCCCAAAATCATCAAGTGATTTGGTCTTTGTGGAAAAGATTTTGACCATTCTGAAATACAAAATTAAATCAGCTTCAGGCTACAAATCCCCAACCACCCTCTCTTACACATCTAATTAAGATTTAGCAAGAACCTGTGATTTAGGGTCCAGGGTAGCGTGGGTATGGGGAAGACAAAAACAGGAGATTTTAAACATTCAAGCATATATACCACTCAAACAATAATTATTGCACCCAAGCCCATATTATGGATAGGTTGGGTGCTGGGGCGTGGGGATGCTTGTTGCAATACTAGCCTCCAACACGTCTTAGGGGCTTGATTTTTTGACGAGGGTTCACTTCCTCCTTGTCCGACACCCTTTTTGCCATTTGATCTCCCTGGCAAATAAAATTGTTATGTGAGTGAAAACCCTCCATAGCAACCCCGCCCCCTTTACCCGAGAATATCCCCTCCCCCTGAGAAGGATATGGGACGACTTGACTTGAGCATTATATTGATCTCATGAATCGAATGTGTACATGTTTCCATCCAGGCCATATTTTTAATTGATAAAAACTATTGATACTAACAAACAGGAAACAGCAAGATCATGTATCAGACTGCCTACATTAGCTGTCGCATTCTTCCATGAATTGAATGCTTTATATGCCTGAGTGACTGCTTCCTCAGCGTCTTTCCTACACATATCTGACACTCTGCCGATCTCTTCACCCGTAGCAGGGTTGTAGACAGGGAATTTTGCGTCACAGTCTTTCCATTTTCCTCCGATGTAACCAGAACTTCGGAAAAGAGCCATCCCTCGAAAGAACTGAAGTGTCATGCACGGTAACCTTGCTCTCATTTTGCACGCATGAAAAAACCTAACACCTGCAGAAACATTAACTTTATTAACCAAAATAATTTTCGGCCGCCATCTTGGAAATGTACCACAAGCCTTTTCAGTCGTAAAATATTTTTGTTTGTGAAAGACTGGGTCGAGTAATCTCGTTTCTATGGTGAGAAGCACAGCAAAATGGCGGATTCGTTCGATTAATTGTCAACTTCACTGCTTGAAAAATGACTTCCCTAAAGAACTGCGATCCACGGTTGAGGAGATACTTGCTTGGGCATCGTCTTCCAGATGTCTTTGAGGTAAGGCAACCCATTTCTTTATTGTGACTCGCACTTCCCTTGCACATCAGCTGAATTGAAAAGTTTATAAGCTTATAAGCTTATTATTTCTGTTATTTGTAAACTTGATTATTAGTTTCGGTGTCAGGGATTTTTTTTCATTGAAAGGGGACTTAACCTGATTATTTTTAGTACAAAACATGTAATGGGAATGTGAAATAAAGTGTTGTTGTTGTTGTTGTTGTGAGCCATTGACAACCGGGCTTGTGATTTATAGCTGTTTATAAGCTTAATTATATATTAAGCTATTAGTTTCAATGCTTTGTTTTCGTTTACTGTGTAGGCCATTGTAAGTGCATTAGCCATAAACTGTCCAGATGATCCTCAGGCATTTATTCTTGATAAGTTGAAACTTATCACCACTTACCAAGAGGTGTTGGATGACTTAAGATGGTAAGTTGTTTCCAGGTTTGATCTGGTCTTTTACGAAAAAGACTTCCTATAGGTTTCACTTTTGTGAACTTCAATGAACTCTGAACTTAGTATCAGATTTCTTGTCCCATTTCTGCGTGACTTTGATTATTAATTTCAATTGGTTATTATTCTTAACCAATAACAATTATTTATTTTACACTAGGGACTCCTTTATTGATGAAAGACTCCGACCCAAACACAGGGTGGTGAAGGCTTCGGTGTTGGATTTCCTTTGGTCTTATGAAGATGAAAATTCTCAGGTATAAATTTTTGCATTTCACTATAATACTATAACTTTCAAAGAATACCCTCAAGTGTCTCAAGAATAAAAAAAATGCCTTCGATTTTCAGCCAACTCCTGAAATGTACCAAACTGCCTACAACTGGTACAATGGAAGGCTGAAGACATCATGTTTCAGGTATGAAGACAGCTATATATCTCTCTCTGTTTTGCTGCTGCACTGTTTGCAGGGAATAAAAAAGCATTTTTTCAGAATACAAATTGATGGTTTTGTTATAATTTCTTTCATTAAACTTACTAAACAAGTTGTGCAGTGCAGGCAAACTATCCAGAATTGGGATTTGTAATAATGTAAGAAAGACCAGAACCTTAACTATGGTTGTTTCATGCTGTTATTTCAAACAGACTAAGATTAGTACAGTGCACATGTAGAGACATTCAATTTGCTTCATTCTGGTTTTAATGTTATTGTTTTGTGGTCAATTCTCATAACCGTTGTAGCCGATGTGGCAGGCACAAGAAAGGTGAAGGAGAGAGAGGAATTGGGTGTGCGTGAAACAAAAGTGGAGTGCGTGGAACGTGCACTTTTGTCTTCTCGTTTTTAGCACCAACCACCCAGACTACCATGCTATTTCCTTGCAAGCATATCCTTTCCAAGTATTTTTTCATTGTTATGAATGGGAACATCTGCCAAAGAATTTAAGTATGAAGTTTCACTGCCTTTGTGTCTTTTGTGTGCAGTGCATGGATGCGTTATCATAAACACATAAAAAGGAAGAAAGCTTTGCTCGCCAAGAAGATGGAGAGTGCTCGTTTGTGGCACAGGCAAAGGCTGCAGAAAATACATCTTCATTTGTGGATTGTATCCTTGCACAATTACTTTCTTTTTTCTGATATAGGAATTAGAGAATAACAGGAATAAAAGTTTCCTAAAGAAGGCATAATATTATTCTGAAAACAGAACACTCTTGGTGGAGGTGACCTGCAGTCAGTGCACAGTGCGAGTGTCTGAACCTGACTTCTGGTGCCATGCCACAGGCTTTGCAGGCCACACGATTTTCCCACCAAAATGTTCCCTGAAAAACAAATATCCTGTACCTTTTTATGGAATAATAAACCCATAAGTAAAGTTTTGCACAGTAGGTTTACTTTGAGTCTTTGGTTCTGATCAATTGGAATGTGTGTGACTGGTGGTTTAAATGATGCCATGCAGTCTTTCAGACATAAGCCAAATTTTGGTTTAGTTAATTTTTTTTGTTATCAAAAAACCCAGAGGAAAAGAGGCTTAGTACCTGCAGTAAACCATTTTGGAAAATATGAGGAAAATCAGAAAAAAGCAGGAAAAAACCTAAACTTGACAATGCCTTTTGTATATGATGGCAATGCCTTTTTGTCCATGATGGCAAGTGCAGTTGTGATTGACAGGGTTGTCAAAATACTTTTAAGCACTGGTAGAAGGAGAATCTAGGAAAGTAGATGGTGCTCAGGCGTAACAACTCCATTTTCCACCTGTACATTTTTTCTTTTTTCTGGCAAATTGTAGCCAGCGAAACTACAAAAGTAGCTGGCAATATTGCTGGCCGCCAGCACTTTTTTACAATGCTGGTTTAAGTTTAAGGAACACTACAGTTGTTACATCTGTTTTACCAGTTGTTTGATCCTTTACTTGAGTGTCCTGATGTACCTCAGGAGTGGGTTACAGAAAGGAAGGAGAGATCAAATGGTTGGTTCCTTTTAGTTATCAATTTTTTACTCATCTTCACATGGAAAAAAAGTCTTCACACCACAGATGACCTTAAAGTTAAACTGTCTGGTTGCTTTGCATGTATTTCCCAGATTAATGGTTGTTCTGTTTAACTTGTTTGATAATATACTGTCTGCAGTTCCTTTGTGGGTGGTTGGTGGGATGGATGAAGCAAAAGGGTACAGTAGGTCTGGGGAGGGGCCTTTCTGATCCACCTCCCCTAGAGTCTTCAATTTTTGCATTACACCAGTCTCCTCAGGCTCTTGATAGCTCACTGAGTGTCGTGAAAGGGGCTAATGTCATATTGACTGTACTTTCATTGAGACAATTCATTAACAAGGCCTGATACAGGGCTCTCAACAGAACTTTGAACAGCTGTTGCTCTGCTAGTCTCAGCTGTAACATTAAAGTAGATGGCTGAAGCATTCTAGTGATTGAGGTACTTTTACAGCCATGACACTTACTAGTAACACCTGTGACAGATTTTATGGGTTAGGAATTCAACTGAAAACCCTGGTTGCATCAGTAACTACATGTAGTTTTAAAATGCTTTGATTTCAGCGATTTCCTCACGGATCCGAAGAGTATTGGCGATCTCTTTGTTACGTGTGGTATTTGATGCATGGCATAGTGTTGCTGTAGATGCAAGGAAAACAAAAGAATATTTTGAGGTGAGGAACTGACAGGCCAAGTTGTACTTCAGATCTGTTTTTGCTTTTGAGTCTCCTGCATCCCTGGTACTTGAGAGTGTAATGTTATGGAACACCAGCCCATCACTTAGAAATTACACAGCCTCAGACATTGGAAAGTAAAAACAAAAAAACAAAAAAACTGCATGTAACAATGAGTGGATGCAAAAAGTTGACTGTTCGGTGCTGAGGCTGAGTAGGATTGGATCATTCTATTTTCTTATTTGTCCTATTTCCAGAATTGTTTACTCCTAAGGTGGAGAGTTTTGAAAAGAAAACAAACAAGATGGCAATTTTTAAAACTCCAAATTGTTATGAATATTACAGACTAGTCTGATGCCTAAGATATAGGATGGATAGCTTGTTTTTGTCTCTAGCCAGTGTACAGACGTGTCCTCAAGCTTGGTTTTTACACTTTCTTTGCAGAGAATTGAAAGAGGAGAAATCATTGACCCAGGCTTTGAAGGGTTTTTCCATGTGAGAGCGGATGGAAGAGATGAAATCTCTTCTCTTCCAAGAAACGTTGCTTTAAGGGTGAGACTATTGTAAATTGCCTAATTTTATGCGTAATTATGTATTGCATGTGGCCATGCATCAACATTTTATTCCTAGGCATGGCATTCATGCCTGGTTGTGTATGTATCAGAGGTATGATACATGCATCTTGGTCTCTAAATATGATATGAGCATTCATTTGATATTAATGAGCTAATTGGTTTAATGAACCATTTTGTTCAGAAGGACGCTCTTTCTGCTGTGCAGGTCCCGAACGTGTGGTGATTGCCAGCAGTACAGATCATGTTGATGATCCTCATATTTTCAGTAATTGTTTGGTTATGGGTGAATTGGATCGCTGTGTTGTTGTTTGTTGTATGGCTACTAACAGTATAAGTTTTGTTTCTGTTCTCAGATTTTCAGTTACGTAAGTGTGGGTGATCTGGGTCGCTGTGCGCGTGTGTGCAGGAACTGGAAAGTGTTGATTCAAGCAAACACGCTTTGGAGCAAGGTAACTGGGTTGACATGACTACCAGTTACTGGTTTTCGTTGGTGTTTTGCCAAAATTGTGTGGACTTTGTAAGTAGGCCAGTTCCCTTCGTCACGGCCAAAGGGTTCTCTTGTCATCAAGTGGAAGAGTTGTTAGTAAAGAATTCTTGAAGAGCGGAGGAGCCTACATTTGCATTCTAAACGAGCTATTAGGTTCCTGGCGTAATGAGTCAGTAAATTAACAACAAAAATAACGACGATGGTGTGGAAGCGTGACTTTTAGCTTTTCGCGGTGTTCGCCCAAGAATTGTTGAGGAAATTTCTTAATTTGAAATGAAATGGGACTCCCATCTGGGGCTCAGATTTTTTCCGAGTTCACATTTGAAGATGCAAAATATCTTTCATTTCATTTCTCACACGATTTCTTAATTTAAACGTTTTTTTTTTTTTCAGGTTGACTTTTCCAAGGTGAAACACAGGTAACAAACAGTCAGCCCCAAAAACTACCTTTAATAAATTGTGATAAAACAAATTTATATTGAAAACCTGCTTACTAGTAACGGAGCTTTCAACTGCACCTATAGACGTTAAGAACGAATCTCCATAGATTTAAGTTAAATTGCATCATCAGGCAGGGCTCAAGACTAACTTTTCAGCTTGCTAGCCCAGTGGCTCGTGGACACGTTTGATTCACTGGACAAAACAGATTTTTCATTAGCCAGAGTTGTTTCTTAGTTAGTTTATTTTTCGACCTGTCAAGCAGTTTCAGTACCTTTTTTTCCAACCACAATACTTACGTGAAATAACTGAACTTATAAGCTTATTATTTGAATAGGTTTATTTTACGTTTGAAAGTGTTATGATCAGTTTATAAACACAGCAGCAATACAAACATTTTAATTTTAAAGGGCTTGAACTAGAATGTCAAATAAATACTAGCCTTTTTCTCACGGATCCACCGTCAAAACTTTGCAGCTAGCGGCCAAAAAACATTGATTTTCCTTTTTTTTTTTTTCAAAATGCTGATCCATGACCCCTCGTAAACAAGAAAATTCGTAACGTTCCATCTTTATGACTTTAGTATTTGGAAGTTGCAGACATAGGCATCGATGTCAAATAGGCATTATTCAAATCACTATGAGTTTTATTAATTTTTTGAAGTAATTGAAAGAAAAGCGTTAATGACTTTTTTTAAGCAAGAAACGTTATCCCTAGACTTCCGTGATCTCATTTGCAGCAAGAAGTTTTTTTGTCATTCTTCGCTAAAGTAAGGGAAAAGAAGAACCAGAACAATCGTGCTTTCGCTTTTTTCTTGCTTGAGGCAATAAATTATATGAGCCGATTACATGCAGCCCATGTTTCATATTCTGCACACTTTGACTCAATGTTCTTAAATCAGTTATTTCATCTGGTTCTCCAGTGCTGACATTTTCTCTAGCCAAAATGGCTTGTGAAGCGTAAAACCTACTAGCCAAAACGGAATTTTTACTTGTCTGTGGCTAGTTGGCTACCGTTAGTCTCGAGACCTGTTGGGTACTCTTCAAGTAACTAGAACGACTACCATTTTTTTTCAACTTGACTGATTAATTTTAATTCCGGGTTTCTCAACTCTCTTGTTTCAGTGCAACAAACAAAGTCGCTGCTAGCTTGATTCACAAGTGTCGTCCATTTTTGGGACACCTTAACTTGAGGGGTTGTTACAATCTTACGTGTGATAGCCTCAAACTAACAGGTAAACACAGTACCGTCTTTGTCATTCAGTTTCGAATTAAAGAAATTTCCCTTTTCTTTAGTTTTGCTTCCTTTACTTCGTTACTTGTTGTCAAACTCGAGACACTTTGCTACCTTGTACATGACATCAGTCGTGACTTCAGTTTTCTCACAAATTTTCCCGCTCTCGGCGACAGTCACATGTATTTCATTCAAATTCTGATTGGTTCATTGCGCTGTTTACGTACTTTCACTGGTCAAGGTAAGAGTCAGCACAACAAAGGAAACTTGGTTATTTTCTAGATGGCGTTGTAAACGGTATAGTGATGAAAGCCGCTGACCCAGCACGTATGTAGTTGGTCACCAGTTGTGACTGGTGCAAACTGTTAGTATAGGAAATCGCACGACCTCGAGTACAATTCGGGATTAATAGGTACGAGTGATTTTGAAAGTTCTCAAAATTGTACGAGAAGGTCGTGCGATTTTTTATTTATAGTACTTTCAACAAAATTACGAACTTACGCGCCGTTGTCATGGAAACTTAATAGGTACTCCTACGGAGTACTATTAGGGATAAATTGTACTGCTCTCGACCAATCAGAATTGAGTAATTTTGTTGAGTGTACTATAAGGAGAGAAATACACTACGAATTGCAAAATTCACAATGCGTATCTAAGTACGGTATCGAAAAAGCTAGATGTATTCAGTCAGGTTTATGTTTTGGGTGCCAAACAGACTGAACTGTATACAACACTCAAAAGTTGTTCCCAACATCCTGCTGATGTTACTTTCCAACTTGATTGTTTTGTTGTCCTTTTTTAGCGCAGTGTAGGAATCTTCAAGACTTGAATTTATCGGAGTGCTCTGGAGTAACGGTGAGTACTGAGTTCTGCCGTTTAAGTTATGATAGTTGCCAGGAGTGTGAACAAATTCAAAACAGCTTTTGTCAGCTGAATAATGAATCTGCCTCAATGTGTATGGTCTTACGGTTTGATTAAATGTATCCTTTACCTTCTAGGATGAAGTTGTAAAAAATATCGCTATGGGCTGCAGCGCTTTGCTGTACCTGAACTTGGCAAACACTCCCATCTCTGATGCGTCTCTGAGATATCTTGGAAGGTGAGTGATTGTTTTGTAGAAAAAGGTTTGTTATGTAAGCTACGCATATCACAGTCATCATCATCATCATCATCATCACCAATCCTTTCCGCGCCAGTATCGCATGGGGGTCAGTCATAGAGCGCGACATCACAGACAGTCTTTGCTCCGATCACAATCAAAAACAGTGTCAGTGCTTAGGCAAAGTTAGTTTTGAAAATTAATGCTTGCCGTTTGTTTTCCAGCTCTCCTGTCAACTACATCCTTATTGGTTTGTTAAAGGAAATGAGCACACTAAGCAATAAAAAATTCGTTTCAAGCCGAGCGTGGTGAGACTGCTCCTCCCGAGGCTTTGCTGAGCTCTTGCTCGGCTCGCGCGTGGTTCTTTTTTCGCGCACACCCGATCCGTTTGCCCAATACCCTCGAACCAGCTTGTTAACAGGCTACAGTACTTCCTAAACATCCGCTACAAATACCACCAAATTACAAGTTTTTACCGAAAAAATATTTTGTTTCTCCTGCGTCTCTAGATACTGCACTAACCTGTTGTATCTGAGCTTGGCTTACTGTACAAAGTTTACGAACAAAGGCCTAAGCTACATGGCCAACGGAAAAGGCTGTCACAAGATAGTGCACCTGGACTTGTCAGGATGTGAACAGGTACTTTCAACGTACTGTTTCATACTGCTGTGGTTACTTCTGTCACGCTTTATCACATTATTTCAGGAGATTCGGTGCCAGAGGTCACGCTATCCCAATTTTGTCACGCAAGGTTTATCAGTTTGAGTCACGCCATTTTAAAAAGAAGATTGCTTCTGTTACAGTGGTCACGTTATTCTAAGGACTTATGCAGCAATCTTCCATTGTCTAGAGAAGGTGGACAAAAATCCCCTTGGCTTGGTTTCCCTTTATCCCTCCTCCTTTGTGGTGTCACCATGGAGAAACATGCGTAATTTACAGTCCCACTGAGCGACCAACACTAATAATAATAATAATGACAGGCGTTATTTAAAGAGGGTGAAACACTTAACAGTAGTCCTAAGACACTGATGACTATGTGGCCCTCAAAATCAAACAAACTCTAAATCAAATCTAATCAAATCAAATGTTGGGTTTTGAGGAGAGGGGAAAACCGGAGTACCCGGAGAAAAACCTCTCGGAGCAAAGTAGAGAACCAACAAACTCAGCCCACTTATGACGTCGAGTCTGGGAATCGAACCCGGGACACATTGGTGGAAGGCAAGCGTTCTCACCACTGCGCCAACCCTGCTTCCCTGCTCCCCCACATCAAAATATGGTGAAACTCCGCTGATGATCAAACCTGGTTATCCTGTAGTATTGTTAATTATTTCTCGCTAGGTCTTGTTATGATTATCGCCTTATTTTGCCACGTTTGTTTCCAGATTACACAAGAAGGATATAAATTTATATCCATGGGATGCTCCTGTTTGACGACAGTTATTCTAAATGAACTGCCAGGCCTTAGAGATGACTGTATACAGGTGGGTCCAGTTTTGCGTTGTCAATGTTGTACATGATGTTGGAGGTCGGTGACTTACACATTTGGAGAAGAGAGGTCAGTTCAAAAAGTCATGCTCAGTGTTCAGTTGCTTCAATTATCCATCACACGGAAATAGCAAGTAATGACGAACCCCAGGCTGTTGGGAGTTAAGCAACTTTCATGTGGTTGCTGACTTGTGTGGGTTTAGTTTGTGTTAGGATCCTTTTGATTTAATACACTATTGAACACATTCACGTGCGCCCTGACTAAAACAAAGATGGTGGATTTCTTGAACTGGTGGCGTCGCGACTCCGACAAACAGCCTGGTAGTTTTGTGTAATTTTTCCGTTGTTTCGTTATCAGGATATAGTCCTTCTGTGTTATACTACGTTCAGAATGGGTTTCTCGTTTTTTAGAGAAGTGTGGGTGGAATCGGGGATTTGTCAAGTTATAAAATAGCCTCGCACTAAATTAATACTTCACTCTCTTTTTTTCTTTTTTCTCAGGCTTTGACATCAGAGTGTCGCACATTAAGGAATGTGTCAATCTTAAACTCACCGTTCCTTTCCGATGCTTCTTTCAAGTGCCTTGCATCGTGTAGAAGATTACACAAGATTAGGGTTGAAGGTAAGAATAGAATAGATTGGTATTCAAAGTTGTTCATTTTCTTGCATTCTTTAATTCTCTCGTGTTAACATATTTCCTTGTGCAGGTTTGTAGCTAAGCGCCGGCTGCCGGCGTCGTATGCATGTGTTCTTTTTCTAGACGGACTAGGTAAAGTTGACAAGAAAAAAGTGGCTCTACAGTTAAGTTTGTCCCAGTCTCTTGCCGCGTAAAACAATAAGATTCCTGTGCGCATGGTTCGCATAATGTATTAAATCGGTCTTTGTAATTATCTTGTAATGACAATTTCATTCATTTTTTGTTTTCATAGGAAACAATCGCTTGACTGACGCATCAGTGAAAGTTTTAGCCAAGAGCTGTCCGATGTTAGATCATGTTTACCTTGTGGATTGTCCCAGAATAACTGATCTCGCCCTCAAGGCCTTAGCTGCTTTCAAACACCTCAATGTGGTCAATGTGGCTGATTGTGTCAGGTAAGAAGAACAGAATAGTACCGATAAGGGAGGGGAGGGGAAGGTAAGCACCGCTGCCCTTTCGGAGCACAAAGCTGAGCCTGGGCTGTTCGCGTTACCATCAGGCCACAAACATACCGGCGACGCGAGGTTCAAGTAGGAAATGTTAGGTAAAGTATTTTGGCTTTTATCAAGCTAACAATTCAGGCCAAAATATTCAGTTGAAGAAAGGTCAGGTATTGCCTTCATTTCCAATAAGGATCTCGCTTCCAAAAATCTCTTTGCAGTCAATGTTACCAATTGCTATACACCATAAAAGAAGAAATTACTACTATTGAGATACCTTTATGGAAACATATTGTCTTGGTTTTTGTTTTGGCCTTTCGTAATAACCCCCCTATTTTTGTTGTGTTAGGATACAAGACGCAGGAGTGAGGCAGATCGTTGAAGGTCCTTCAGGAGCTAAAATGAAAGAACTAAATTTAACAAACTGTGTCCGAGTCAGTGACGTTACTTTGCTGAGGATAGCGCAAAGGTGGGTTAAATAGTTTGACTGATAGGCAGGGCTAAGCAGAGAAGTTAGCATGAGTGATCATGGCACCCACGGCGGAATATGATGACCAAGGTCTACCACACACTGTTGCTATAAACCAACTGACGCTACAGTTACGTTGCCTTTCAGGTGTCATAACCTCGTGTATGCCAGTTTTTGTTACTGTGAACACGTGACTGATGCTGGTGTGGAGCTGCTTGGCACCCTCCCCTCCCTGACGTCGCTGGATTTGTCGGGGTGTAATATTCAGGATCAGGGCGTGGCAGCTTTGGGTAACAATTCAAAGTTCCGTGACATCACACTCGCTGAGTGTCCAAATATTACTGACCTGGGTCTGCAGGTAGGTTCAACAGATTTTACCATTTAAATAC
Source organism: Galaxea fascicularis (assembly GCA_948470475.1). Classification (NCBI taxonomy): domain Eukaryota; kingdom Metazoa; phylum Cnidaria; class Anthozoa; order Scleractinia; family Euphylliidae; genus Galaxea; species Galaxea fascicularis. Next base: position 368,413 of record OX419346.1, read on the forward strand.
CAATATCAACTGGCTTATTCTCCTTACTGATGTCAACATATGTCCTTAGCAATTGACCGCATTTGCCATGGGCTTCCGGCGTAATACTGAACCCACGCGGAATGTTGGGAGAACACGAGAAAAACTTGTGAATCACGAGCCGAAGGCGATATACACATTATTACATTATGTTGATTCTCTCTCCTCTGTGCAGCCTGTCAATCCCTCGTGATGCTGGTGAAGGGAAGATTCCCTTGGCAATGTTAAGTTGAAATTGCCGGGAGCGGGGCCCGCGCGGCTTCATGCGGAAAACAAAAACGCAGACAACTCAGCCAGTAGCGCGAGAACCTCGAGAAGCGTCGCTCGAGTGTCGTATCTTGAGATGCTCTCAAAGAATTTACGGCCCAGGGGTTGCTTTTACCAGTCGAGCTCGGCCCCTCGGTAGGATTTAGATACCCGCCCACGACAGGAAGTGAGGGAGAGAAACCGCATGTGACAATCCCCTCCCCAATCACCGTGAAGCAAGGTCCCCGTCCCAGTCCGCCGATTTTGACTGAAATAGAAGGATATTAGAACTGGCTCGACACTCAAAATGGAAATTGGCCGACTTTCTTGGAATCAAGGAATTACCCAGAATTTATTTCGGGCGTGAAAACGAAAGTTTCAGATGAGTGAGAATAGCTGTATTTACATAGCTTTTGCTCGGCGTGGTAAAGGAGTGAGCAGGAAAATGTGGAAGAGAATCAAACTCTACTGCAAATGTTGACTTTAGGCGCTGGAAGAAATCTGTATTGGAAACGTCATAACGGCTTCCCGAAAACCACTTAAATTATTAATTTTTCCTTTTTTTTGGTAGAAAATGTGCCAGCGATGCAGGCAGCTGGAAAACTTAAATGTCTCGCATTGCGAGGTAAGTGTTACCAGCCGTCACAATTCCCTTTATTTCCGTTACTTGTCTGCATGACAGTGTAGTTTTACTGCAAGAAGAAATTGTACATTTATCATTCATTTGAGCTGTGCGTATGAAATCCTCGACAAATTGATGTACATGCCGAGACAAAATAAACATCTAAACCCGATGCATTTATTGTCTTTTTCTTTAGGGCTTGACCGACAACGCCATTAAAAACCTCGCGTTCTGTTGTCGATTACTGCGGACTTTAAACCTTGCAGGGTGTAATAAGGTGAGAGTCACAACGTGCCTTACTTTTTGAGACATCGTACATTAAACCTTTCTGTAGACTTGCTGCGTAATTCGTTAACACCTTTGCTCGCTATGTTTCGTTTTTTTTTTTTTTAACAGCTGACAGATTCAAGCCTCCAGTATTTATCAGGCGTATGTCATTATATTGAGTCGCTAGACCTTTCTGGCTGCATTCACATCACGTAAGTGCTTTAAACACTTTAAACAAAAGAAGGGGCTGATTCTCAGTTACTCAGATCAGTTCAAGGAACACTTGATAGCTTCCGAGTCATAGTTAAAAGGCAGGCTAGTATAAAACTACTCTGTGTATACATATTTGATATATCCTTTTGTTGTTGATGATGAGTTTCTAGTGCTGAACTTCGATTCCGTGCTTTGACCAACGATGATCAAAACGAATCTCTACGTTCTTAACCCTTTGTGAGCCGCGTCACGGAAAATAGGTCTATATCAACCTATAAATTCAAAGCGTCGTAGAAGGGTTGCGTTACTTCCGATTGACGTCAAACTTGGAACAATGAGAGATCGTAGAATTAGCCAATCACTGGCCGAGTTTCATGGAGCTGACGGAGACTTTATTTCTCCTAGGGACAAATCGCTGCGTTACTTGAGGAAGGGTTGCAAGAAGCTGTCATCTCTAACCATCCTTTACTGCAGGAACGTCACCAAGGGAGCAGTGCAGAAACTTCACACCAAATGTGCGCATGTGCTACACAGCTCTGATGATCCATCACCTATGCTGGGCTTTTAACTGACTAATGTGGACAACTGGCTCACATCCTACACACTCTCCCCAGGACTAGCCCGTACTCCTTGGATCGCGGTTTGACTTGGATGGCAGAAATAACGCTTTCACAACGAAAATTAGGAAAAGTGGTTGGAGACCACTTACACAAGTGTTTTAATTCTCGTTCTTTTCCAAGTGCTCTTGTGAGAAAATTGATGAAAATTCAGGAAACCTTGAAGGGTGCCTGTCAGCTTGTTATATAATGAATTCCTTGGGTTGTAAAAGGACCACAGAACGTTTAAGTTGACAATTGCAGAAGAGATTTCACAGAATTGTATTAATGGGACTGTTGTAATGAGGTGTCTCAGAAATAAAAATATGTATATAGACAGCCTTCTACATAAGAAAAGTTTTGTCTTGTATGTTTTACCACTCTGGGCAACAAACAATTTAAGACACATTTCCCAATCAGTTAATCCTTGGCCATTTTTGCCAATCCAACAATTCAACCTTCTATTGTCATTTTGTTTTATAAAAACATGTGTTCACTAGGACTGGGTGGGAGTTGATGTCAGCATTGCACAGGAACACCAATTCTTCGCACAATCCATGTCTACCCAACCTTTAATAGCATTGACCTTCACACATGCAGTTTACAGTTGTGTGAGCAATATTTATAGGTTTTCTTAGTACCTTACTGAATCTTCTTGGGAAATATACATCCTTTCAAAAGTTTACAGATTTTCTAAAAGTCATGGAAGCTGCGTAGCTTTACATTGTGTTTTACATGAAGTGCTTGGATAAAAACGTACATATTTTCAGCAACAGGCAGTACAAATACAAGTTAGTTATATTGCAAAATACTGCAATGTTAGCCATCTTGGTATCTAAACTAATGGTATTATTTTGTCTACAGTCACTTATGACTCACTCAAAATACTGAAAGAGTGAAATCTAAGCTTAGTAGAACCGAAAGGCCCCCTCCTGAGGGTTGGGGCTTTTGACGTCTTTTATTAACCATCCCTCTGATAGGTTCTACACCAAGTCAATCCAAAGGTTTATGTCAAGGGAGCATCTAAGTTTAAATTTACTCATCAGTGAAAGTTGTATGCTTGTCAGTTTTCAGTCCTTTGCATGTATGCATTGAATGCAGCCTGCTTGAAATCTATCGCAGCCTTGACAGGGTCTTCAGCCTGGTAGATCCCCCTGCCAACAATTATGACATCACTTCCCTTGTTGATGATGACATAACTGGGTGTGAGATACTGCTGACCAAGTGTATCTCCTCCAGCACAAAGCTTCACACCTGGTGTCATGTGAACAAACTGTGGATCATCAACTAAACATGACAGACTGATAAATCCAATTACAAAGTCTTTGTGTTTTTTTGCCATTTCCACTGCTGCTTTGGTGTACTCTCCAGCAGCCAGGTTTCCAGCTGAACTCATTTCAGCAATTAATAGGCATGCTCTACTGAGGGGTACACCGATTTCTTTGAGGCCCCTTACAACTCCATCCCCAGGAACCACATGTGCATTAACCAGGTCAGCCCAATCTGCAATGTGATACACCCCTTTACTGTACTGGTGCTTCACAGTGTTTCCGATATCAGCAAATTTCCTGTCTTCAAAGACGATGAAGTTGTGTTTTTCAGCAAGCTTTTGAAGTGATTGGCTAAACTCCGGGGTAAAATCCTCCAGGATGTCAACATGTATCTTTACTATGCACACGTGGGGCCCCACCTTGTCCACCAGGATCAAAACCTCACTACAGGTTGTAAAATCAGCAGATAAAGCAAGGTTTGATTTCTTCTCATGAATAATCTGAAATAACCTCTTTGTGAGCGGATGAGAGGCAACTTCCCCTCTAGCTTTAAAGCTCAGTTTGCTCCCAGGAGTTGACGGTTTCTTTGGTACTGCAGATAATGGCTGAAATTTGTTCGCTGCAAGGAACTCGCGCACCCGTATCACCATTTCTTGATCAACTTTCCCTTTGCTGGACAGAACTTCAATGACTTCAGGAAGGGTTAAAAGACTGTGAAGCCTTACTCCTTGAGACTGAAGCATCTCTTTGCCGCCTTGGAATCGATCCAACAACACTACCGCGTCTGAAACACGCAGATCCACTGAAGAGAGCGTCTCGACGGTTTCCATGACGCTCGATCCGCTTGTCACGACA
>OX419346.1:377500-535000 GCA_948470475.1 Galaxea fascicularis
ACAAGTCTTAAGTATTGGCAAACATCCAAGCCTCTTGAAGGTAGATAAAACAATTCAGTGAAAAATGATCCAGGTAGATATTTCACTGTGTATACTTTTTATTATTATTATTATTACTGTTATTATTATTGTTATTATTATTAAGAATGAGAAGATGAATTTTAAAACAAAACTCATACTTTTTAAGACTTGTAATTTTGTATATGTTATCAATAAACATTTTCGAATGCCTTACATGCATGGACACTACTTATTCAAGCTTAAGTTTTTTGGAAAGATGTATAATAAATTATTATTAGCAATGAACAAGCAATGTAAATGGTTTTGTTGGAGCCATTCTTTTTGGTGAGAAGTGCAGTACTAGATGATGTAAATTATTGTATTTACTTGAATTTGTTTTTGTCTTAGCAGAATTTATTTTGTAAATAATTGTTTGTAAATATGAGTGAATAAATTATTTATTGTTATTATTATTATTATTATTATTATTATTATTTGGAGTGTTTTTAACTGAAATGATTTGTAAATAGTGCTTTGACTGAATAGTTTTTGTTTTCTTCAGCAAAATTAATTGTAAATAGGTTTTAATGGTTAGCTTTGTTGTCAATAAATTTTTATTTTAAAAATTTTTATAATAATTACTATAATTATTATTGTGGAATTCTCTCCCTGACTTTTAACAGTTGATCCTGGTTTATGTTTTGCATACAACCAAGGCAATTTTGTTGGTTTTGGTTTAATGGATTGATCTATCTAAATCTGCAAAATGATGCACTCGCCTGCTTTCTGTTTTTGAATCAGGGATCACAAAAAAGACAAGAAGCTGCAGTTAAGAGAAAACAAGAAAAAGGTGAGTAGAGAGGAAATCTGAAGGAGATCATGAAAATACTAACTTGAAAACTAACAACTTGTTTAAAAACTTCCTGGTTTGTTTTGTCTGAGGAATCTACTCAGAGCAAATATGACCGCTGACTGGTTGGCTCAGTGGTAGAGCACCGGACTGCTGTGCGGGAGATCGGGGGTTCCAGCCCTGGCCGGACCAACACTCAGGGTCTTTAAATAACTGAGGAGAAAGTGCTACCTTTGTAATGACATCTGTAAATGTTAGACTTTCTAGTCTTTCTCGGATAAGGACGATAAAACCGGAGGTCCCGTCTCACAACTCTTAACAAATTGACTTTGTGGGACGTAAAAGAGCCACTAGGGACCTAATGAACCCTGGCTGTGACCACCCCTAGTGCTGACCTAGAGGGCCACGTGTTAGAAAACTCTTATTGGGTTAAACGTGTCTATACCCTCTATAAAAAAAATGGATATCGTATCGTATGGTATCGTATTTTAATATTATTATTATCTTGGTTTTTTTTTTCGTAGAAACAAGAGCTGAGAAGCGAAGGAAATCAGAAGAAGTAGACCCCATGGATCCTTCAGCGTATTCAGATGCGCCAAAGTATGATTCATTGTTTTGCAGTTCACGAAGATTCAATTTTTGAATTAAGCCTTGTAGTGGAAAGCCGAGTGACAGTCGAATATACTTGAAACAGTCTCAGTTAGTTTACGGCAGTGTCCTTGATCCTAGAACCATTCGACTTTTGTGAAAACAAATGCTGAACATTGCTCGTTGAAGTTAATGATCGCTTTTGAAGGGCAGTCCCTGAACATCGCTGTAAGTTGAATTGCAAAAAAGCGGATAGAAACAAACCAATCACTGGTTGCAGTCTTCGCAGCCAATAGCATCCTCTGCTGACGTGACGTGATGCTGGTGATGACTTCCGCTCATAGGCTGGCGAAACGTCAGTCAATGTTATCTCAAATGCTCCCTCGCCATACTACACTCTCCCTAATTATCGTTGTTGACAAGTTATCCCTAAATTCAATCCATTTACAGTGTTAAATTACATCCGTTTCTCCTTTTTTTTTTTTTTCTTTTTTTTTTTACAGGGGTACGTGGACAACTGGCTTGATTAAGAAAGGGGAAGCTAAGACAGGGGTGGACACAACCGCAAACGGACCACTGTTCCAAATGAGACCCTACCCCAGTCCGGGTGCAGTATTGCGGGCAAATCAACAACTCGCTCAGAAATCTGCTGGAGGCATCGGAGACTAAACAGAAAGTTAAATGAGTAGCAAGAAGCAAATAAGGAGACATCTGAACTGCTAAAACAAACGAATAATCAGCGAGCCTGATTAGAGTGTTAAAAGGCTGCTTTTTAACTGTACTTTCGCCAACCTTTCTTGTTTCATAATAGCGAAGCTTCATTCTTTAGTAGAACAAGAGATCGTGATATGAAACCTTACAATACAAAATTCTAGCTGCAGGAATTTTGCAGAAAATAGTTACATCGCCAGATCTCGGTTGTTCAACAGCAGTGTTTTAAGAAAATTGTAATTTGTAAAACCGCGAAAATTTCAAACTGTATGTTGACTTGAACCCGTTACGAAGTCGTGCTAAACGTCAATCCGCCCCTTTAAGGTTACCGTTTGTAAACTGCCACGGCCTTTTGTTTGGCTGTCACCTCTAGAAACGTTGTGCGGTGAATGGAACATACCTCCCTCCCACGTTTTTCGCAAGGTCCTTTCGTTTAGAAGCTAATGAAAGTAGTTGTGCCATCCGTAACTGATTAACATAACCTTCAGGTCTCACTACGGAGCCCCGTTCCCATTCTACCATTTTCACTCCCAACCATAGATTGTGATTTTAATAAATGAAAATGACTTACTCTTTCAAAGATTACTTTTCTGTAGGCGTGTAATTTGATTTTCTTTTGCATAAAATGTCATTTTAATCCAACTATAGAGAATCCGCAAATTTGCTCGTTCTTTAAATCGTTATTAGAAATATTTTATTCGGCTGAGTCATCACAAATTCCGCATTAGACGGCAACCCAAGCTAATTATCAAAGTCGCTAGAAACCAAAGGCAAGGCGTCTCCGGCTATATTTTTATAATACGGTGGCCGATCTATTCTACCAAGCCATGTGCTGAAAGTCGATTATTTCTAACCACTTGCACTTGAAAGTTCAGCGAATCTCCCAAGTAGTTTATCGAAAATTGCATCACCCATGCGTAGTCAATCAGATTTAAAGTTTTCGTATTTCCCTAGTAACGCGTTGTGCAAGCGTTCCGCACTTGCTCGCGCCACGCGCTAGTCCAACACCATCGCCTTTTTGTTACTCTTGAGATATGTGAGGGATCATCACAGGTGTGATCGCAAGCTCAGCAGTTGCGAAAAGAAAGCCTTAAGAAAATTAAGGTTTATGCGGGGTTATTGCGATGCAAATTCTTTACGCACGGGTTTATAAACGAACAGTTACAAAACGATCTAGCTTTTAGAATGCCAGTACGGTGGTCAATTTACATTATCAACTCGTTGATAACACCAAATTTTTGTAACAAAACGATCGCCGCCAGTTGGCTGTAATCACGGGTTTGAATCCCATACCAGCCTGAATTTTCTTCAGACTTTTTTGATCAAATGCTAAATTAAGGGGCTGTTTACATGGAGGTAGGAAGATCCTAGCACTAGGAAGATCCTAGAAGGCGAAACAACTTTTCGTTTGGTTTACATGCAGAAATTTCTGTCTAGGTGGAAGTGGAGAATGAAAGCAAGATTGTCGACCTTTGGCAGCTGAATACCGTGAGAAAGTTTAGACAACGGCGAATTTTGCAACAAACGCATTCTACAAACATAACAAAAAATTAGCCAAAAACTCATTCCGAGAATTATACAAAGGAAAAATTTAGCCGTAAATTAACGGCTAAATTTTTCACATATAACATACTGACCAAAGATTTAGTCGTAAATTAACGGCTAAATTATTTGTTTGTAAAAGAGGTGAACATCGATTTCGCCGTAAATTAACGGCTAAATTATTTGTTTGTATAGAAGTGAACCTAGATTTAGCCCTAAATTAACGGCTAAATTATTTGTTTGTGAAAGAGGTGCCGCCGCCATGTTTGTTTTTTTGTCCCTAGTACCAGGAACTTCCTAGTGAAGGCAGTTTACATGGTGCTAGGATGTTCCTAGCGCTAGGATCTTCCTAGCTCACAGCTAGGAAGATCCTAGCACTAGGAAGATCCTAGCACTAGAGCCAAGTACGACCTCTTGCATGTAAACTGAATACAGAAAACATATGGCGCTAGGATAATCCGCCTCCTAGGATCTTCCTAGTGCTAGGATCTTCCTACCTCCATGTAAACAGCCCCTAAGTTGCGATCACGTCTGCCGGCGATGCTCCATCACATCTCAAATCTTTCATTTGTAGCTCAAATAATGACACATTCAGCCGACTATTAGGTTGAGCTAAGGACTATTTTAAGTCGTTTTTACACCGAAAAACATTTTTTTTATTCCGGCCAATTTACAGATCCTATATTGGGGATTGGCTGAATTTTTACCTAATTACCTGATTCAGTCATTGACAGTTAAAGCTTTAGTGATTTTTAAAGTCTTCAGCCGCTTTCAATAGTTTAATGACTTTCAAGTACATTCACTCAAGAAATAGGATGTCAGTGAATTCAACTGTTTCATTGTGCAAAGGATTAGAGAGGAACTTACCGCGCCCAAGCCTCAAACTGAATTGCATGCACGAAACAAGCTCCTGTTCCTTTGTTTTCCCTTTCGAACTCTTTCTCCTTATTGAATTTGGTGGGAAGAGATGAAAGATAATGCACGGACAGCTTAATCGTTCAGTCAGCCCATCAAGTGATAACAGCCTGTGATAACTTCTGGATTACAGTATTTACAGCGTTTTAAAATACTTCAACCTAAGATATGAAGCACACTTTCGTTATAAATATTCCCAACGATACGTTTTCTTTGCTACCATACGTGGTCCACTTCTCCGATCCCTCTTAGGAGAACGCTAAACCACCAAAATCACAACAAATATGAAGTTATATGTTTCTTTCCTTCACTTTATAGTGATTTTTAACCGGCTTAGGCCTAGACACAGATATCCGGATATTTTTTTTAGATATTTAGAAAATCTCATAATATTTTTAAAAAATGGGATATTTAGAATTTTAGAAGTAAAAATTATTAAAATCTTATTTTCCTAGCAAAATTGAGAAAGAAAGCTATTTCAATGCTAATCAGAGACAGAAATTGAAAAACAAAAAATTCCCCGTATGGGCCTGCAGTAATCAGATTAAGCAGCATTCTCCATTTATAATATATGCCATACGTGTCTAATGTTAGCGTTTCCTTGTTCAACAAAATGGCGGATGCTGAAAGCAAGAGGTCAAATGCAGTGAATAAAGTTCCAGATGACATACCCTCTGAACCTGAACCTGAACGTCGTGACCGTACAGTAGTGTCCATTTTAGACAGCTAATGACCTTTCAAGGAAAAGAAAGATAGCGAGCAATGCTACAGGTAGCAGATGAAATAGTGGAAAGTCGGTTGCCATTTCAGATGACAGGTTACTTTTTGCGGTTATCACTGCAATATTTATGCCGAGAATAAAGCCAGATATTTTCGAGATATTTAGAACTTTTTCGAGATATTTCGAATTTTTTTCAAGATATTTAGAAAAAAAAAATGGGATTTCCGGAAAGATATTTAGGCGATTTTGCGTGATATTTGTGTCTAGGCCTAAACCGGCTATACTTCGACTGGAATGCCAATTCGTCCGTGGCTGAAAAAGTCAGTTTTTTCTGTAAACTCATTCTGTGGGCGAATTCACCTTGACAGGCGAATAAAAATCGACGCGCTGTGGGACTGCACAGCTGTAATATCAGCGTATGTATGAAGGATAGCACTATTTCTTTATTTGTCACAATACAAGTGAATGTTTTTTTTTATCTAAAAAAGCGATTCGGAAAACGATCTAAGTTTAAGTAGAAAAATACCGCTTTTATTGTTCGTATTGTCTTTTGGAAAATTCTGCTTTCTCATTTCAAAATTATTGAGCAAAAAATTTCCGGAAATCAAGTTCCAGTGAAGTGGAAGATTGACCGAAAAGTGATTTCATTAATTATCTTTCAAGGTATTGTCCAAGAAACAGCTTTTACCGGCTTATGCAAGAAGAGGGTTATTTTAAAAGGCAGAAAATCATACCAGTACTTACGTTCGGTGACTGGAGCTGCGCGAACTATCAATTGTTGGCCGGTAAGAAATTTCCAATTTAAAATCAGTTCCTTGAATTTATGGCGTTTAAGCTTATTTTATTTCTTATTTTGCAAAACAGTCTGAGATAAAATTTTCTGAAGCAAACTGGTTTCAAGCTTGTTCAAGAAAAGCTGGATCATGGAACTGAATAATTGGCCTGCGAATTCTGTACCAATATTATCCAAGTGTGTGTACCTTTCTTTCCCGTTTTCCAAAGTTGTTCTAAAAACCATCTCTTTGATGTCTAAGCTCGATTACCAGCCGCTGTTAAGGAAATGATCCCACGCTCCTCCCAGAAAGAGCTCCGCTCTTTCCCTCTCTCTTTCTCTCTCGGGGAGGAACGAAGTTCGGACTAGAGAGAGCGGCGGAAATCGAGCGTACTTGATGTCTGGACTTGTTGAAAACTCTAGTAAGTCTATTTTCTGTAACTGAGTTCGGATACATCATGCAGCAGTTCTGAAATTAAAATAAAGTAGAGTAGACTATGTACAGCTGGGAATCAAGTATCTTTAGTTTTGCCTCAAAACCTTATTAAAAGCCACGTAAACATTTTTAGAAAAGATAAAAAAAGAAATGTAACCACCGACGAAAAAGGGATTAAACTTTGCGTCTCGTGTAAAGACGAATATGACACAAATCTCGCAATAATAATTCGAAGAAGATTTTGTAGTCTGTTTACTTTAATTCAGTCCAAAAATTTTGTTTACAATTTTAGCTTTGATAAAAAGAAGACCGAAAAGAAACAAGGCGCGTTCTTGCACAATGAACCAACTCAAAAATGTACGCACCGTTTCGCAGCTGTGTACCCTTTTAAAAAGAGAGAAGTTAATACGAACGTTCAGAGTATTAAAATGCAATTTAACATTAGTTTGTGTTCTCTACTTTTAGGACGTTTCTAATGCTGGCCTAATCAGTTATCAGACGACATGGCGTCTCAGCCCAACACAACGGTTTGTGGTCTTCCTTCTTGGGCTGCTCTTCCAGATAATGACACCACCTCTTATATCAACAATGCTCTTGCAGCTGGTATTAACCTACCCATAAGCCTCTTCACCTGCCTTAGCAACCTCGCCATCATCGTCATAGTAACCATACGACCGCAGCTTCAAAGGCCCAGCAACATCCTCCTGTGTAGCCTGGCCGTCACTGATTGCCTGACAAGTCTGACGTCACAACCGTTGTTTTTTATTTGGCGGTTGATGCTTCATCGCGCACGCCAGTCATGTGACTTTCAGATAGAGCTGTTTCATGTGCGTTACGTGTTTAATACACTTACAACTGGCTGGTCCTTTGTTATACTGATACTTATCAGCTTCGATCGAGCGTATGCGCTAACTAAACCATTGATTTATCGAGCTACAATCACCAATGGAGGTAAGTTGGCCACAGATGTATATAGCGAGAGCAACATGCATTATAATTTTGCGAAGGTCACAGGAAAAACTCTAAATATTCGGTTTCAGTAAGATTGTGAGCCACATGATCTGTAATTGATTAGTATATCTCACGTGATCATTAATTATGAATGTAAGCGCTAGCAAGTGATCAGTAATTGACTAAAACGTGAAGAGTTGCATGGCCCTAAAGCAAGTCAAATAACTAAACTGCGTGGGTGTAATTATTACTGTGAATCTTCAGCTTTTGTCTTGCCCATAGACACATGTAACACGTCGGAGCACAATACAGCATTTGCCGCAGTAAAAAATCTCTCTAAGTCGCTTATAAATTTGGCTGTAATAACACGTATCTAAATTTTCTGATATGATGGATCTAAGAAGTTTTGTGGTCCATAATCCCCACTCTGGATAGTAAATTCGCATAGATTTTACTGAAACTATTAAAAAATTTCTGTAATCTGATTCTTTTCGGAGAAATGCCATCGTAGAAGTCGACCATATTTGACATATTTCCCAACTAAAACCAGGCCTTTTTGTATGCGAATGACAATAAACCGAAATTAAAAAAATCAAATCAACTTTGTTTAACGAGGATGACACTTAACAGTCGATATGACTAAAACTGTCTCATAGCATGCAAGTTGTTACTGCTAAAATTTCAATCTTCAGCCTGTTCTTCAAATCAAGCCAAATTGAACATACTTTCCTGCACACCACTGAAAACAGGCAGTGAAAGCATCTCCTCATCGATAAAATAATACCCCCCCCCCCCAATTTCAATTTCCTTATTGAAAAGGAAACTCCTTCTTTCTTTCTGCAGTTGCCATCACTGCCGCCTCCATCACCTTGGTAACCTGGCTGCTACTGACGATTTCAATCCACTTTCTCGTTCCCGGCATTCTTCAGTACATCCTTCAACTGGTCTCAGCTGTGCTGTTCATTCTAGTTCCGATCATCAATCACATCAGAATGTTCCTCTCCATTCGTCGTTATAACAGGCAGGTGACAGACGCAGTTAACCAAGACCAACTGCTAACAGTATTTAGACGGGAAAAGAAGGTGGCTTTGGACATGTTCCTTGTAACAATGGCTCTTTTGGCTTGCCTTGGTCCCATGCTGGTGTTAAAACTTATTTTCCAGTATTCTTTTCCCAAGTTGTACGACATTTTTTACCCATGGGCCTTTGCAGTAATGTATTACAATTCCCTTATAAATCCAATCCTTTACGTCGCCAGAAATAAAGAAATAAGAAACGCAGTAAAGGCTGTTATACCATTTTGCTAAATGGAAATTCTACGATCAAGTGAAGACGTTGGAGTAGCTGGTGCTTTTAGAAAACAACGGTTTTAATGATAACAATGATAATGACAGCAATAATGTTGAAGATAAAGTTCAATTCTTACGAGGATGTGGTTGTCATGTATGAAACGACTTATAGTATAATTTTCGTGTGTTTTGTGTTTGAGAATCGAGTATAATTTGGTTATTTTAAGAATAACTATTATGTGCTGGTTCAACGTAACATTTAAACTAAAAAAGCTAAGCAAAATTTAGTATTTGAGAAACAGTAAATCGTATTTAAATCTTTTGTGTCTTGAATTTTTCAACAAATCATTCAAGGTTACACGCGCTCACAGGCCTTTGCCACGGTCAAACAATTTTTCTAGGGTTCTGTTTGGCTCATTGTCTATTGAGCTTAATCATGATTGGCTAGAAATGCATGTGATTACTTTCGTCACGAACGACCCAAAACATGATAACTAAAAGTTAAATCAGAAAAGGGTACCGAAGACCTGAGAATGGGGACAACAGGGTATCGGAGATCCTGGAATGAAGAAATAGAAACATTTATTTCATATTCACCCTCATCTATCGACAGCCCGTATAATTACTTAAAAATCATCTTTTCATTCGGTCATGTCGTTTGGCACTTTTATTTGTTTATGTTAGGTATCTTGGCGTAATGCGCATGATCACCAACTGTTATTCACTTCCAATTTTTCTGCATGACGCTCCCCAGGTTCTTTTGCAGGTCCTTCAGCAGAGCCTGCGCTTTCGTGGTCCCTCCTCCAGGAGCCCCACCGACACTAGTGCCGATTCCTTCAATCACGTACCCATAGACATCAACACAGACTCGTCCCTGATTATCAGACTCGGACCAGTTCTTTAGGTCCTCACCATATCAAACTCGCAGTTCCATGTGAAGCTGCAAGTACAACGGATACTGAAAGGTTGAGAAGACCAGGTCGTCTGAGTAGTTATCATCAACCACTGGCATGTCGTATCACAGACCAGGACCGCCGACCGGTTGGCTCAGTTGGCAGAGCGCCGGACTGCCGTGCGGGAGGTCGTGGGTTCAATCCCTGGCCGGACTCCAACACTCGGAGTTTCCATGACAGCACAATTATAAACAGTAATACACAGGTGCTGAACGGAACAAACTAAAGCTCTTTAGGTTCTAAAGCCTGGTAATTATGTGTACGTAGCCGCACAATACTGTCCAAGTATCTCCAGTATCTTTAGAGAGTACGGCAAACCGCAAACGGATGCTTGCAGTTTGCCATCAGTGATCATCGCGTACGTGCCTGGTGCCATGCCATCCAGCGCGTAAACCAGCATTCATCTTCAAAATGTTCAGTCGTCTGTCTGTAATAATTTGCGTTTAACTCACATTTCATTCATGTAGAAAATAAAGTTTAAAAGAAGCATTATATAAAAGCATACGATCGCTTATGTTTCCGACAACGATAAAAAAATCCAGTTTTTACACACGTTTTTCATGAATTTGAAAACTAACCTCTTCACGTTGAAAAAAGAAAACAGCAAACATGAAAAATGGCGGGAAAAATTGGACACGTGGTCATCTCTACCGTTTGCCGTTTACATGGTGCTTAATTTCTCTTTTACCACTGATGTGACAGCCAAGTTGGCCCGACCTCACTGAGACTTCGGAGGTACTTCGGCGGTTAACGGGAAGTCACAATTTTAATAGGCTTTTTGCGTGATTGCGTCAGATGTTCAAAATTCATCACAAAGCCTCGTTTGCACTAATTTTTTTCTCATTCTTTGCACGTGCATACGGTTCGCACGTGGGTATTCTTTACAAACGTGCTGCTTTGTTAGTTTATGCCAAAAGTTTACAAGTTTGAAATTCGAAATCGAGGATTGGTGGTGAAATTGGCAAGTTCGACTTTAACACGCATAAGGGCTATTGCCAATCGTTCCTCACTTCAAATCAAAGGGTTTCATGTGTGGGATTCATGTAACAAAACCAAAGAACACCGCAAGGCCAGGAAAGTCACAAAATTCTTTATTTGATTTTCAATGACCGTTACGCATGTGCAAATGTTTATTTGAAGACAAAGAGTGTACACTAAAATAGTTCTCCATCTTTACAATTTACAACCTTAGTGCTGTTATGACAGAGTCTTCAGCAAGTGAGAACTCCCGTACAACACTTCCAACCCCCCCCCCCCCCTCCCCGCCTCAAAAAAACAGCCTGGATTATCTATCTATAAACCCCGAATAATTGTCCAATCAATTTTTATTTTATCAATTTGTTATCAAACACTCCTACAAACTGATTTCTCTACGGGTTATTCACTGGTTAGATGCATGTAATTGGTGCACCCTTACTGAGACTTGCACTCATCATTAATCAAAGTTAAGAATTCCCCTTAAGGTATGACAAAGTTTTATAATAAATGTAAGTTGTGATCGGTGAATTGTACATTGCATCGCGGCAATCAATGACTAAAACGTCTTCATTATCTATACATCTCAAACCAAAAAGAAAAAAGAAAGGTGAAAAAAAAAATGTAATCTTTGGATGAAAACCATCTGTGCAAAACGAGTTATCATTTTTATAAAAAATGTAGTTTCACTGGTGAGGGCGCCTAAACTACAGCTCTAAAAAAGAACCCACAGGGAGAATGGTAGACTGCTTGCAGTCGGTTTTTCTTTCGAATTTCTCTCTCTCTATTAAAATGGGTCAATACCTTTCACATAAACCGTGTTGTTTTGTGAACTGTGCACTGGGTTGAGAACTCGACGGATATTAGAGAAAAAACGGACTGCTAGCAGTCAAGGGGAATGGAATCAGTTTTCCTGCAAAAGGACACAGAAATGGGGCGTTCATCAATAAACCTCATATGCGTGTTACCTCGGAAAGGTAACCTACGGGATCCCTTGCACTTAATTCCCACAGCCTTCCAATTGCATTTAAAAAATTATTCGATTAGATTTCAGCAGTCTCTAATTTAATTTAATTCAATTTGACCGGTGGCTCAGCAGATCACAAGGTATTTCTCCAGTACAAATAACAAACGAAACAAGAAACAAGCCTGGACGGATGGCGGTATTTTTATCTGCGTTTCCGTTTAAAAATTTCAATGAAAAAAGGAGGAGGAAAGCTCAGAGTTATGGCTAACTATCATTGGTTTTCAACTGCGTATTGAATGCGATGGTCGCTTTACAGGCAACCGACACAAGGCAAACGAAAACAAAATTTCAGAAATTAAGAACCAATTGTCACTTGGCTTCGCATGTTTTCCCGCCATTTTCCTGCTCGTCGGTGTGGCATGTTTTTTTGTCAAGTTCTGATTGGTTCACATCTCAATTTGCGTCTTTCGTCTATCTGTGATTGCCCAGATATGTTTCGGTTCTGGTTCACTAAAAACCTGGTCAAATGTGTAACATACAATGAAGCTATCTGTACACTGGTTAAAATAAACGATATTAATGGACTAGAAATAATTACCATTTAAGAAATATGCTCAACAACTTCACATGAAAGGGCAATTGCGATAACCGAGTAATTTCGCAAGCTTCGTTATTAGCATTGTCAGCAATTGTTTTAGGAGACACCACAAGTTACCTCCAAGCGTGAGCATGAATCCTAAGACCATCATCTAACTAGGTAAGGTACGAGCCGTTTTGTCAAAGAACATACACATTTGAATGAACGTTAGGCGAATTTTCGCACTCAGAACTATGGACCAGGAACGATTTTGCTTCACACACGTTTTCTAACGAGTGAAATTTGGTTGAAAGTTAAAACGTTTACCGTAGATATTTACAATCTGTACACTTATGTTCACAATTTCGTCGAAACTAGTGAGCGTTAACGCGGTCACATGACAGCCAGTCGAACCGAAAAATACTCGTTTACAAAACTTGCCACGGTTCTTAACCAATTAGATTATGTTGGGTGGTGACGATTACATGGAACCGACGGTAACTCAGGGATTTCACTAAAAATCGCAGTGTTTAAAGATCGAAGGAAATTCTATCAACTGTTAATTTAAAATTCTCTCCTAAAAATCAAGCGCAAATTTAAAAATGCTTAAACATTCGTTAATAACAAACCTTTTGAGAGAGACAGGGCTTCACCTCTGACTTAGCTTATATAAAGTACCCTAAAAACTATATACACAAGGTTAAAATACTAGAATAAATACTGGGACTGACACAGGTAAATTTGTCCGTTTAGGTATCCCACTTGTGCAAAAACGATCCCTGGATTTACACGATAAAATACCTATCTAGTCAAAAGCACTCCCGGTAATTTAAAATATCTAAAAACACTTAAATTTGATTATTATATAAATGATCATCTTGCCATTATTCTAACTGTAGAAACTTTCTAAAAATACTTTCGCTTACGAAGACAATTTGAGATGGATTTAAGTTCAAAATAGTATAAAGTTTAAGCATATAACTAGGATATTTCATGACTGGTACACGCCGTGATAGGATGGAGTCTTCCAAGTTTGGCGTGGTAGGCTTCCTCCTTTAGAAATTGTCTGTCCGCCATTTGGAATGCCATCTACAGAATAAAAGCAAACACTATAAACAAAACAAAACAAAACACGAGAACTAAATTATGCGGCTATACCAAATTCTACGCGATTTAGTTTAACATTTAGTCGCGGGCGAATTCTCGATGAAATGGCATTGGGTTATGAATTGAAGGAGACGTCCTTCTGCCAGTTTCTTTACATGGAATGCCAAAATCTTATGTCAAATTTTGGTAAGGAGGGGTGGAAGAGGGAGGAGGGAGGGAAGGCGGGGGGGGGGGGGGGTGCTTGAACGCGAGAGAGTGCTCAAGCAGGGAAGTGGGCGCGTATTTCTTCCAAACCACAAAAAGTGTGGATTCAAAGAAATACCAACAAATGTTGCCGTCGCCTTAAGGTTTGCTACTTTTACAGAGCTGTTTCTTTCCCGAGGTGGAGTACGTACCGAGGTAAGCTGGTTTGTTGTGTCTGTGAATCAACAGACGTACTCTGTTTCCGCCGCTTTTGATTAAAGCTATGGCATCGGCATGGGGAATGTTTTCTGTGCTTCGTCCATTGATCTCTAAAATCTCATCTCCAACCTAAGGGAATGAGTGACAGAAAAACATATAAACAAAATTATTGTTGCTATCTCCCCGCAACGAAAAATCGGCACTCGGCTTTCGAGAGCTGGAACCCCACAGTCACGCTTGCTACTAAAATTTTGACCTGTAGCGGATTTTTTTAAACGCGTTGGACGAATATTTTAACCGGAATTGTTCATTTGACTCACCCTTAGCCTGCCATCTCGCTGCGCTGCACCACCATCAGCCATGCGCAGTACAAATATCGGGAGATCCAGTTCTCTTCCTCCTCTGATACTAAACCCGTACCCAGTCCCCCTGTCTCGGCTCAGTTCTACCTCCATCGTCCTATTGATGGAGCCTCGCTCATCAGCCATACCTCCCGAATAATCCTGGGAAGGAAGAGGTGGCCTTGTCGGGATTTCAGGGTTTGATCGTCTGCGCATGTCACTTCTAACAGTATTGTAACTGTTTTCTTGCCGTTTTTTCTCTTCTTTTACCATCTGTATTTTTTCCCGGGTGGGTTTTGGGGGGACTCGCGGCGGAATTTTCGGTGATGGTTGTGAATTCTGATTCAGATGCGCGCTTCTTGGAAGAGTTTTTACGTAACGTGGTTCCTCTCTTGCACGATCGGGTAAAGCCTGGTAACGAAAACAGCAGGTGAAACATGGCTTAAAATTAAAACAAAATACACACTGACAAAATTTGATAAGAAAAGTATTCATCTGATTCGATGACACAAAAATCGTGCACGCGCACTGCAAATCAGTTGTCAAGCGGCAACAATCAACCATATTCTTTCTTTATAAGAACACAGCTTGGAACGTCTTACATCGCTATGTGTGATGCGTGCCCTGACTATGACCTGCTTTACTATCGGATTAGTTTACCGGTACAGTAACGTTTAAACTCATTGAAGCTTAAGGGTGCGTTCCTTTGGGATGATCAAGATCAGGATCAGTGATCCAAGATCAATCGGATCATAGGGCACCAAAGGAAACGAGTAATCCTTGCTCAGAGTGGATTTCTCGGTTCCTTTGATGTGTCATGATCCAAGTGATCTTGGATCATTGATCCTGATCTGGATCATTCCAAAGGATTGCACCCTAGGTTATCCAAAGTAAACATTAAATTGTCTTATTTTCTAACCTGGTCTCCATAGCCGTTATCCTGAGCTCGCAGTTCAGATTCCCTTCTGGGATAGGTGTCACTGGTTGCTCTAGAGATGTCTGGAGCACTCTGTGTGAGACAACATGAGGAGATTCAAATCAGATGAGGACGGATCCTCGCAGCTGTGAACACAATTTATACTGTGTCCCCTACTCGCTGCGATCAGTTAACGCTCCACAGATCACCAACAAGGGTTGTCAGACGGGACCTACGGTTTATCGTCCTTATCCGAGAAGACAAGAAACTCTTAACTATTTGCAGATGTCATTACAAACTAGTTTCATGTACAAAAGATATTCAGCTGAGAAAACCAAACCAGGAATGCAGCTGCTAATGTTTACTTACCATTCGAGATAACTTTTTCGTTTCGAAATTATCTGCACAAAAGAAAGAATTCAAGTACAAAGTTAAAGTATAAAAAAATAAGGGGGGGGGGGGGCAAGATTTAAAAAGAAAAAAAAATCGGTTTTCTTGGTTTATTTGGAAACAGTTTTCGTTTGAGAGCGTTAGAAAGGACTGTTTACCAAAACCGTTTTCTGCGAAATTTGGGGAACCGATTAAAGAGCCAATCTAAGCAAAACAAAAGCTAACGCAAATTACTTTCTACACTCAACTTAATAACTTTACTTACCTAACGGCCGCTGCTGAGCAATTCTTAGCGTGACAGTTCTGCCAGACTGTTTAATGGTGTCTACTATATCACTGTGATGTATTCCGATGATGCTGTTACCATTCACTGACACCAGGCGGTCACCCACATGGAGCTGACGACAGCGATCAGCTGGACTGCCCTGAATTATACGACCTGATAACAAAGAAGGTAAGGCGTGACAAAGACGTGACTACAGCTGCGTTACGTGACGGATGACCAGAATGGGTAAGGGTATTCCTTCGCGGCAATCTAAGAACTGATGAATCTGCAGTAATAACTAGAGTTATTTTGGAAGAGGGGGGGGGGGGGGGGACGGAGGAAGTGAGTGTTTTTATTTCCGATGCCCATCTCCTTCCAGTCCCCTTCCACGGCTTCCTGTTCCCAAGGGCACCGTCCACCGTTGTCCCCTGACGCTCACAATATTAGTGTCTTATGTTCGGTGCCTCTCATTTCCCACAAAACTCTGTCGAAGATCGTTTCTTCTTAATCAGCGTGAGTGAAGTCTGCTTATTGTTGTCCACTTGATATACGATGAGCACATGCAAAAACAATATTACAACAAAACAATTTCCGATTTTTGTGATATCAACCAAGACACAAAAGAACGAAAGCAAAAGTGTCAAACGCATTTCGCCATTAAAACTGAAAAAATGGCGCTGTCGAAAAAATATCCTGCTGCACATCGTCAAAATTTGCATCAACATGTTTTGTATGTCCCCTTACCTATTGTCGATCCTTTCTTGTGAACCGATGAAAATATCACAAAACCAAATGACTCGTGATCCTCCCTTTCCAGCGTGATGTCACGGTAGTGCGTGGGGCCCTGGGGCTCAGGATCGACGTCGCCCTCACTTACACGTCTACTCCGCTGAGATTGCGGTCTCGCACCAGAAGACAACGCTTCCCCAGAGGTTGAATGATAGCTCCGCACGGAAGATGTTTCATCCGGGTCAGGGAATGATTGTTTTCTGCCGTAGTGTTCTAGGTTTCCCAGCGATTTCGAAGCTTCTTTAGCTTTGATACCTCCAAGAGCTGTCTCAGGGCCGAGGTCAGATGAGGCTGAGTAGGACCGACGCATTGTAGCAGTCATTCCTGTGTCAAAAAATAAGGACGGGATTTTCATATCGTTTGGTTACCAGTGAGGATTAGGCTGGGAAGTAGGAGTTAAATCTCAGCACTTGTTCCGCCCCAGATCTTCAAATCCTAACCACATATTACCGCCTAGCAACCTAGCAAAAACACTGATCGAGGTTTCAGTAGTCGTGGAAGCTTCACTTACAAACAATTAACGTTTGAGTGCACTGATGTTTGTCTAGTGTTGTTGTCTACTGTCTTAGCACCGCATAGCCAAACCGACTTTTGCTTTGAATGTGGTTCAGTTAAACACTGTCTAAACTGGCTTCAGATGGTTGATAACCAAAGTAAGCATGTGGCGTAAGAAAACTGCAACCTTTGGCCTAAAAAGCGGAGCCAAAGTGGGGAATTCTTTACCGGATGAATTACGTTCAACGACAATCCTTAAGGAATTTAAGAACGCTGTAAGAGAGCTACATTTGTAATTTACAGTTTACCATGAGTTTTTTCACAGTAATAATTTTAAAGATTTAGGATTGTTTATTTAATTGATATAGTTACAATGTCTTTATACTTTTCTCGGTATATTAGCATGTAATGCCAGGGGCCTAATCAGCCTGAAAATAAAGTGACCTACCTACCTAACGTGCGTATGCTAAGATAAAAACAACGGCAGGTGTAAATCATATAACGTACTTGCTGTTTTCACGGGGTCTCTATGGATACCAAGTGTGACCTCACCAGTAAGGGAGGCATTACCCATAAGTGAGATAACGCGGCGATGCGTAGCACCAACCACGCTAATACCATCCACGTGATGAATCTCGTCTCCACGCTGAAGCTGCCCAGACAAATCAGCAGGTCCACCCCTAACAATTGTACCTATGGACACCTGTGTATGAGATAACGGACATTATTAATTTACGAACAAATGCATTTAAAAAGCGAGAAGTCACACTATCATACAATTCGTGCGCTGTTTTACTGTTAAGAGGCTGTTTCCCTCAGTGAGGAAAAAATGTCCGTGCACTACAAAGTAACGCGACCCTTTGGAAAGTTACTACTACCAAAAGTAAACCCTTCAATACTTTATAATGCCAATAGTTTGTGCTGGGGGTGAACGTCCATTTCCACAGGTATTGTTTCAGTACAAAAGGTCATTGTTACTGTGAAACTCAGAAAACCGTGAACACTAAAAATATTTAAAGAATGTCTGTATATTGTGTTGAAAAAGAAAACCAATCAGATTCGAGATGGCTGAACCACAACCTGTAACGTCAATCAATTTTGTGGTTAGAGGTTTCTTCTTGTGGTTTCGTCATCCATCTAATTTCTTGTAAGTGTTCAGAGCTTTCTGAGTTTCACAAAACTAAAGAAATAAAACTTAAGCTTTATCTGAATTTGGCAGGACTCCAAGAAGCCAGCCAAAGGAGATGGATTCCTAACCGCTTTTACACGGCATGTACATCAGATCAAAATCAAGGCCAAGAGAGTCAGTAACATTTTCTGTAGATCAGAAAACAATGACTCCAGCTGAAATGGGTGGAAATAAACTTTAAAAAAGTTCATACTTTAATATTCTCACTATGAACAATTTGCAGACCGGCAGAAAACACTATTGAATTTTTTTTTTCCAATGTGATCTTACCTGTGTATTTTCCTCCTGGCCCCCAATGATGCGGAAACCAAACCCCATCTCACCACGATTAAGATGAACAGTGAAGTTTTTAGCATCAGGGCTGGCTGGAGGAGGTGGAATATCAGGAGCACTCAAGTTTTCCACTGATCTAAAATCAACAGCAACCAAAACAGTGATTTTAAAGATGTCTGTAACAAGGGCCCCGTTTCTTGAAACTCCCGAAACTTTTCGGGCGCATTTCAGGTGCTATAATTTCCTTCGTATCTTAAAAACTAAGACGTTTCCAGGCATGAACTTTTGCAAAAAAATTTGCCCTTTCATATCTTGAAATCATAGTTAAAGACTGGCTTTTTAGAATAAGTGGATCACAGCTTTTGAAATGGCTTCTTGGGGCCGAAACGTTTGCTAGACTTTCGAGAAACAGGCCCAAGGGCATGTGATGACGCTTTTGCAGACGTCATCATCAATGATGAGAGCATAGAATGCAGACTGGAAACTAACTTCAAAACGACGAGGACCCCAGGACAATATGATTACAAAATTAAGATGTAAATAAAGCATGTCACTGTGTGGAAAGTTATTTGAATGATTTTGACCTAATTCACTCCAATTTCATGTCCAGGGAAGGCTTTTAAACTTTAATCTTGAATGCACAGTCTCTGTGTGTCATACAACGAATAATAATAGATTGGATTCAACGTTTACAAAGCAATGTGCTTCTCATAAATTCTTGACCAATATAGATTATTTATTTATGTTTAAATTTAACCTTATCATACACGTACTGTAGTTGATAAATAACGTTAATGATAACATCAAAATGTAGGCTTGTTTTAATTTTGCTCACATGTAACTCCCCCAGATACAAATTTGTCTTTCAAGGTTAAAAAAAAAGCAGTATTACATGAATGAGCAAATGAAAACTCCAACCTTCTGTGAGCCTTAGCAACAGCTTTCTTCAGTGATGGATATGAGTTGAACAGCGCTTCAGACCTCTTATCCAGGGAAGGCTGACTCATCCTTCTGTTATCATATCCAGTCTCCTGGTTTCTTGTGCTCTCTCCAGCAGTTGCTAGGTTACCAGTGCTGCCATGTTCCACATTCATATGCCCGATATGGTTTGAGCCAATCACAGGTGTGGACTTGGGTCGAGCTGCCCTCTGAGCAACAGGTTCAAGATCCTGTGAAAAGGAAGGAATCTTTAACATAGGTATCAGTTGTTGAATTACAACCAAGGATCAACACAAAGACATTTTAAAATCTCTTACTTTCTTTCCAAATAAAGGACTGTTATTGAGTGGTGTTCGTAGCCCTGTTGTTTGATATGAAACAATAACAGTTAGAAAAACATTCAAAAGTCACTAAGGAATGTATATAGAAATGGAAGGCCTTATGGACAAAGTTTGTGTTACATACTCACCACATTTCTGTAGGCGTGTACATGTAAATCATGACTAACCTTTCACAGAAAATTGTATACCATGTATGGGGTGACAAATACCAGCACATGCTAAATATTTTATTATGTTGCTAAAATCCA
Source organism: Galaxea fascicularis (assembly GCA_948470475.1). NCBI lineage: Eukaryota > Metazoa > Cnidaria > Anthozoa > Scleractinia > Euphylliidae > Galaxea > Galaxea fascicularis. The sequence goes on from OX419346.1 coordinate 397,443, forward strand.
AGCCTTCTTAGCCACTCACCTCCTCGCTGAACGACAATATGAGCCTCTTGTCCTTTGGGACAATCCTTTAGCATATTCACCGCCTCTTTATGTGTGCAGCTGTGTATCATTCGTCCATTGATCTCCATTAAAATGTCGCCTTCAAGGAGTCCCTTGCAGCGAGGGGCATCAAGGATCTGCTTAATCCTTTGGCCATACGAACTGTCGGCAATCGTAAAACCAAATCCCATGGGACCTTTTACTACTGGGATTGTAAGAATCTCTGGGGAAGTTGGAGGCAGTGTACTGCTTGTTGATGTACGTGGGAAGGTTGATGAGGAGTATGATGCTGGGTTAAAAGAAGAATCCAGAGGTTCTGAAAGATTGATACACAAAACAGGATTTATCAGGTGTGAGCTCAGTTTACCAATTTAAGTGCAATGGAACAAACGCACAAATACACAGGTCTGTACCTGGTGCTTTACCCCATTTATTCACCATCCCTTGTGTTGGTGGAGGAGGAAATATTGGGCTATTATCCTCTGAGGATCGTGGCACTGGAGACTCTGACCCAGCAGACTGCCTGCGCTGAACAACTGTGTATGAACCAATTGTCTCGACATTGGGGTCATCAGGGTCGAAGGGCAAAGGGTAACCACGGATGACTTCTAGCTCAACAGACTCGCCCATCGGCATCGCCTGGAACATACTGACAACGTCTTGATGACTCATGGATAACACTGACATGCCATTGACCATCATGAGTGCATCACCAGTCTGTAGCTTACCATCTTTTGCTGCAGCACCATCAGGCACAATACTCTTTACCTGCAACAGCTCCCCAACCTGATCTCCCCCAACAATGGTGAAGCCAAACCCACGCAAACCCTTAAGAAGCTCTGTCCTTATCACCTGTCCTTGTAGCTGTCTGCCATCAATGGAGTAAGGATAGGTTGTTGGTTGTTGGTTGGAGCTGTTTACTGTGTATGCTGGTGGTGATGGCACAGAAAATTCCACATCTGGCCACCTGTGAATGAAGCATATAATCCAGCAACATTTTAAGGAACACAGAAAAGAAAGAACTCAGTATTGTACTCAACATAACAATCACGGCTATCACTTAAATTTATTTAAATTAACAGGGATGCGAAAAAGGATTGCAGCTGTTGTGGTGTAGCAATTCTGCTGCTTTTCTTGCCCTCATACAGCGAGTGTGTGTACTAAGAAAACTGAAGTGACAAGTGGAATATTTCACGCTATACCATGAGAAAGCTTTAGAGTCAACTATTAATGCAATATGATGGGATAGTTGAGAGGAAGACTGACCATTATAAAACAGCTTCCCTGCCCTCAGACACCCCTTGAAGGTGGAATATCTGTCAGGGGAGTCTGTAATGCTTTTGTCAAATGCCACTTTCTCATGTGTCATCTGTAACTGAACTCTCTCTCAGGCGGACAGCTGTGAGAAATAATTCAAAATAGAGACAAACCTTGAATGGGCCTCAGCTTCTTGTGCTTTGGCCAAGGCAGCTGCTGACTGGAAGGATGGTGGGCCCTGATGAGGTGGAGGTAGAGACGAGTACTGTGCAGAGGAGTATGATGACATGCTCTGACGGTGCTGAGCTTGTACTGGATTTTCAAACTGGGTTTTCCGGTTTATATGACTGGCAAAACAAAGCAGAAAGTAGAGCGAGTTTTAGCAGTTACATGGGCAGTGCAGTCAAGGATTAGCAGACAACAAGCATGCACCTAAAAGTTACTGACAGCAGGTGTCAACAAAATGTTATGGTCAAAGGACCTTGTAAGAGATTTTATCTGGATTGTAGGGCATTATTTCACACTTACTCAATGTAATAAGTTCCATACTTTGAATCATCCACTCTTTCCCAGCCATACGGTAACTCTGGATCACAAACAAAAAACAAGCACTAAAAACACATTTACAATTACAAACTTTTTTCCAGTATTGTTAAAGTATCTAATAATACCAACATTTAGTTAGAAACTATGATCTTCATTTATCATCTTACCATCCTCATCACACTCATCAACTGTGGCTTTTTTAACCTGTGCCAATCTTGGGTCCATCCATTGAGTGGATCCTGTGTTGTGACTACAATATGACAAGTGAAAAGAAATTGTGATAGTATACATGTACAGCTGTGTGTATAATAACCAAAATGGCTGGATAACAGCATACTGACAACACAAGTTTAGACACAACATGTAGCAATCTTGAATTTGTAGATAAGATGCATTTTTGTGGAGACCTACACAGTGCTGTAGAAGGATAGATGTTATTTTGAATATACATAAAACAAGTGCTTCCAGAAACAAATAAAGTAAACCACAGGGTTAAAAATACTCACTTGATGAAATACTTGACATTGTCTTCAGTATAAGCAATCTCCCAGTTAGATGGAAGTGGTCCTAAATTATCCTCTGATCTTGGCTGGTTGTACCTATCACCATCTCTGTCATTCTGCAGTGAATTTCCCTTCTTAGCTGGAACAAATATCAAGTTGTCTGCCGGCAATGGTTCTCTTGGTGGTTTTGGAGTACCGTAATGGTTCCCATCAAAAATTCCGCTTTCCAGTAGAGCACCACTTTGTTCAAGTTTTACGAATTCTTCAATGGTCAGGAAGTTGTAATCTTCACCTGGAATTTCACCATTTCTCGGTTTGCGTGTTGTACCTACAGCAGGAAAGAGAGCAAGTTGAATGGCATTACTATATAGGTAAGTCAATTGACCATACTCAAGCCACTGCTTCATATAAGCATGTTAGAGTGTAGGCCATTTGATTCAAGATTTCAGCCTGTGTTTTATCACTACTCAGTAATATAAACTTGGCAGTTCAGGTAGTTTTAAGATAACTTAAGCCAGTTATCTCTATAATCGACACTTAAAGCATGAATACCTACAGAATATTTTTCCAGATTAACTGATTACTAGACCTTTGAATGACTTTCTTATCATTCTTTTGCAACTTCTGGCCTCTGTGAATTAGTTTACTGATCAGAATAGTGTCTGCTATGAGTTAATTATCACTCAGGAAGAAACTGAATTCACGATTGTCTTATGCCTGAATCTGATGAAGAGCTAATGATAATTTGAAATGTAAGCTTTTTAGGTTGTAAATATTTCTTTATCAACTCAAAAATATCAAAAAATAATTGATAAAACACTCTCAAACATGCAAGGGAAACAGAAAATTGTTTGAAATAATCATGGTAGTTTGATGTAGTCAATAGTACATGTGTGACAATTATTTAGCCTGGGGAAGTAAATTCAGTTCAAGATAGCAGGTGATAGTAATAACTGTGGTTTGAGATAGATTGGTTCAATTGTGTTACTTGACAGATTGCCATTACTGAGAGTATCCATACCCATCACAAAGATTGCAAAAAGGAAAACCAACATTTTTTAGGAAACTAAACTAATAAATCTATAGACATAAGGAGGAGCTGGGGAGACTATGGATATTTTCTCAAACAACTTAATAAACTTATAATAAAATAAACCAATAAGCTTACATGGCACTGTCCTGTTATACAGATTTTCTCTGATGGTTTGTTGCAGATCACTGTCGACTGTTGACTTCTCAAATCTTGTTGAAAGATATTTTTGCAGATCTCTATTGATTTGTTCTCCTGGAAAATATTGTCCACAAATACAATAATAATTATAATTTAAAAAATTTAATTAATTAAACATCAGATGCATGACGGAAACTTTACCAGCAAAAATGTAGAAACTATAAGAGCAAGAATGTAACTACAACAAGAGTCTGTAATATGTTTCCTTTAAAATCAGTGCTACGCAACTGGATATGTGAGTTTACAGTTGAAGAACATTTAAAAGATTTCAACCAACTTGCAGTTCTTTACTTGACAAACTGAAGGGAAGGTGGCAAACTGAAGATAAGGAGAGGGTACACATTGTACGTACTTTGTGACCTGAGTACTGATTCAATCAGTCCAACTTCTGAAGGAATACCATGATCAGTGTCTGCTGTGTTTACTTTCTAATGAATTATACTGTTGTTTGTTGATTTAAGATAACATGTAGAATAAATATTATGAATGACCATCCCAAATGACTCAATAAATAAGAAGGGCAGGGTTTTGTTCGACATTATTATTACAGCTGTGAACGTAATCACTTAAAACTTTGAGTAAAATAATTAATGCTGTAAATTTAGCTTATGGCTAAAGAGCCTTACTCAACATAAAATTTTAACATAACTTAGCAGTGTGCATATATGCAAACACATACAAAGATTATAATTTACATATGATGATACTTAATAAAGAATTTTGTGGAGGAGGAAATTATATTGAACGTGGTTTACAATGGTTTCATTGGATTCACTACAATATCATAACATAATTATTATGGTTCACCAAAAGTGATACACACTTACTATTTTGAATTCTTTCCATCTTAAAAGTTAAATGTTGATAAAGGTATCTTAAATAGATGGCACCGTATTGTAATATAGGGTTCTTTTGAGAAATTTCTACTTAATACAATACAACCTGTAGTCAACATGATCTGTAAGATTAAGATACATATTCAGTGACCCACGTTCATATTAGCGCCACACAGAACCAATAAATTTTGTAATCATTAAAATTATAGTAAATACTCGGTATGTTTGTGACAGTTAAGATAAGTGAAGAAAAGCTGGCTGATCTCACAGCATTTAAGCTTGATTACAAGTACAAGTGAATAGCAAAGCTAACACTTAGAACAATGCACGCTTTTCTACAAAATAAGATACAATCAATATTCGCGGCATTCCAGTCGCGTGAATCATTCAATCAGTTGGATATTCCAAGTCGCATTCCAATTAATATAGTTTGTTAAAGTGACTGCACGATTTTAAACTCGTTTACTCTTGTTATCAATAAGGGCTGGAGGTATAGGAGCAATAATTCCACGGCGTGAAATAAATCGACGTCGTGGTCAACGCTTCTTTTAGCTGTATGAGGTTTTAAGTGGTATATCTTGGTAGATATGTTAGCGCAAACACTTAATCCTACCTGGTTTCACGGTTCGTAGAGTTACTGCCTCTTTCGAACTCTTGATCAAAGGCAAAACATCAAATTGAGTATAACCAGCCACTGGCGTTCCATTTATTTCCAAGACCACATCTCCTGGGTAAATCTTCCCTCGTCTGTAGCTTAATCTGTCTTGTTTAACATCCCCTACACAAATAAACTCTCCATTTTCAGCACCTCCTACAATGTGGATGTTAAAGTTTCCTTTCACTCCTCGTTGTATCACGCACTCGTGAACACTGTAAGACCAGTGTTTTCCTTTACGAGGCAAAGAATTTCGTAGGGATGGAAGACTTGACATTCCTGGGCTAGCAATCAGTGGGAATCGAAGGTAAAAACATCTCAAATTCTCTTCTCACCATCGAACGGGAGAATTATATAAACAGTGACTCACTGACGCTAATAGTATCTCAACCACGCATGCCCAGTGTCCTAGTATGCAAATCCTGCAAATAACTCGACTTCCAAATACTAAGAAGTCATTTCCTGTGCATTTAATAAGAACCTTAGAAAAATTTTTATTTTTATTTTGAGAATTTCGTATTTGTTCCTTTTAAAGCTTCATTTGTAACGTAATGCACTTTCCAGAAAGTCAAAAGTGCGTTGGAATATAGTAATAGCACTGTGAAATATATAAATACACCTCTTACTAACCCAGTTCGAGGTTCGTACTGTAAGTTACGGACCGAGTTTTTTCCCATTCACTTTCGCGCTTGAGCCATATCAACGAGAAAAAACGAGGAGCCATAACTTAAAGTAGTGAGTACGGACCGAGAAAACGCGGTTAGTAAGATATTTATTATGTCTCTGAGATTAACAGGCGCGCAAGGAGTGCGGAAAAGGAAAATTTCGAATTTAGCGGGCTGGCCCCGGTTGTTCAAAGGCTGGATAGCGCTATCCACTGGATAAATATCTATCCGGTGGATAGTGCAATTAACTTTCCCAATACTTATCCGCTGGATAGTGATTTATCTGCTGGATAGCGCTATCCAACGTTTGAACAACTGGGGCCTGTACAGTAGAGAACCGCTAAATTGACCAATCACAGCGCGCGTACTAACTGAGAGATATAATAAGAAACTGGAATTTGAAATGTACCTGATCTAATTTCTCAGCTCTTTAACAAAATTTTGCTTCTTTCGGAGCAGCTGTGTTGACGCAAAAACGTGTTTGAATTTTCCTCTTCATAAGTTTTGTCGGAAACACAATACACTCCTCTGGTTTTGTCTGAAGTGTACAAACTAAGAACAACAGTTCTTTTGTAATTTCGTTGTTGCAGCTGTGAATCAATTGAGGACCATTGAGGGTTTTTTGTGCCTTCCTATAATTAGCCCTACAACGGCCATTGTAGGCGGTCCGGGATGAGATTATTAAGAATAGCAGACATGTGAAATTATGACTGAATTATATTTTCGATTACGTTTCGTTCTGGCTAATGCTCGAAACCTCAACCATTGATTCAACTTTACCGTGGCCAATTAAAAGACAAAACAAAGCGGTTCGTATTATAAATGATGTTCTTCTAATGGAATCAATAACTCCACACTACACATCCTTAGACCCTCTGAAATTTCCTGATGTTGTTAAATTGAAGACATGTATGCTTTTTTATTTCCACCATGAAAAGTTTCCTAATATACCTGTTTAGTATCTGAGCTTCATAATTATAGTACCCGTAGTGCATCATCCAATCAAGTTGCAATATCCTCATTTCGAACTAATCTTAGGAGATTTTGCCCTAGCATTATTGGAAGTTTCTTTTGGAATCATATTCCGCAATTGATCAGGGACAAACCATCTAGAAAAAATGTTCAGAAAAGCACTTTTACGCTGGTACCTTGCTCAATATAAATGATACATTATCACTTTTATAACTTACTGAGTTATTTGGTCATTTCTCCTTCACTTTTTTTTTATTAAAATCTCAAGTCCTTGTTATACTTAATTCCTGGGGACACAATATTAGTTTTTCTAGAGAAGCTTGGTATCGAACTAGGAACGAAAACTGTCAATAATAAGCAACGTCAAAAGTGGGAGTGTTGTTACTGTGAAAATGAACGTGATTTGACGGTTGCCAATTCGAACTTTAATGTATGCACACTGACATTACTTCTCAGGAATATTTAATTAAGCTTCCCATTGGTTATAGAGAATTTTCTTTTGTTATTGAGGCTATTGTATTTTTGTTTGAATTCAAGTTTAAATAGCTTATGCTGTTGTATTTTTCTTTTAGTGTGTAACTATAACCCTCGGTGGTAGATGAAAAAGGGTTGTACAATGTTGCGAAAATTAATAATACCACGTAATTCAATTTAAGTGTTGTAATTTTTGTTTTGTGCATTTTTCCTCTGTAAATTTTTATCTGTTACCATATATCTTTTTTCACTTTATATTTACATAACTATGTATCAGCTAGGGATTGGAGGAATAAATAAAAAATAAAAAATAAATCAACCCCGCCTTCCCTGATATCAACAGCTGATGACTTTAAACGACGGTCATACTCATGCATACTTAATAAGTATTGAAAGGGTAAACCCTTTTCCAGCGCAATCATTTTCCCAGATCTTAGGAATGGATGACTCGAATATGTGAAATAGAAATTGGATGTCGCGTCATCAGTTCATGATCAGTTCAGTTCAGTTTCCAAACCGACATTAATCGATTGTCAACCTGTCCAACACCTGGCAAATGAACTTTAACTTAACCAAATGCAACATCATGACCATCACTCGTTCCACCGTGGACAAACCAGCATGCTACTACATCCAGAAACACAAACTAGAGAACATCTCTACCCATAAATATCTTGGCATAATTATACAGGATGACCTACAGTGGGACAGTCACGTAAGAGAGGTAAAGGCAAAGGCGACAAAAATCTTGGGGCTCCTGCTCCGAAATCTTTCCCACTAGTACTGTAGTTCCAAGGTCAAAGAACAGGCCTATAACTCCTTAGTTAGACCAAGAGTTGAGTGTGCCACATCTGCGTGGGCCCCCTACGAGCAGCAACACATCGCATCTATCGAGGCAGTACAACGCAGTGCCCTGAGGTTTGTCACTGGGGATTATTCGAGATACAGCAGCGTAACACAAATGAGAGAAACCCTTGGATGGGAGACACTTGAGTGCAGGAGACATCTGGCTGCTGTGGCTACCTTCTACAAGTCAATCAACAACCTCACTTACCTCCCCATTCCTGTTTCCGCCCGGCCCGCAGACCCTCGCACACGGTCAAAACACCCCTATAAGTTCCGACACATTGCCACCAACACAAATGTCTACAAGTTCTACTTCTTCCCTCGCACAATTCCTCTATGGAACAGTCTGCCTACTACAGCCGTTACTGCTACCAGTCCTGAGGCCTTCCAAGCATATGCCTTGCCGATATCATTAGAACCTTTTGCCATCCTAACTAACCAACTGACCCATGGAACCTTATTTTAATATTTACATTATATTTATTTTTGTATTTCTAGTATCTTTTAAAAGTTTTTCTTTTTCTTTTTCTTTTTTTAGCATCCTGTATAGTCGTAAGACTACGAGGATTAAAATATAAGTAAGTAAGTAAGTAAGTAAGTTCAGTTCAGCGAAGGGCTAACGCTCGAAACGTCATCTTTTAGAATCCCTGTACGGTGGCCAATTTACACTATCAACTCCATTGATAAAACCAAATTTTTGTGTACAACTCCCCAACCGACTCAGCACCACAGTTTCAATAGAAACTACCCCATCCCCACAACCTCGTCCCCAGGGCCATCCGCGCGGTACCCTCGACGAGGGTAACGCGCGGATAGCCCTGGGGACGATGTTGCCCTTCCTCCTTTGAAATGTGTTTGGTACTTGCACAATGGACAGTGACAAAAAGTGATGATATTGCATTTAGACGTCCCAGAAAGGGACAAGAAACAGTAGAGTGAAGGTAGCAAGGCTTTATTTGACTAGAATATAAATATTTCCACCGCTACTCGGTTCGTTGGAATTCTAGGTTTTTAACGGTCAAGTTTGGGTTTTATGTATCAACTTTTGATGACACACACCACGATTGGGCTGCCTGTGGTACTTCATTTAAGAAGGCCATTAAATGTAGGTTAGCTCACATTTCTACAGGAAGATGAATTGGGTTGGAGGAGCTCGGTAAGTGAGTTGAAGAAACAGTCGTTGCCGATGAAAACATGAAAGCTTAATGTTAATTTGAAACGTTTATCATTTCTGTTTTGTTCAGTGTGGACAAAATGGGTCGGGAAATGTGGTTCATTCACGCTTTTTTTCAGAGCTGCTGTCTTGTCATAGCAAAAAACTCGTTTTCATCTCCTTTTCCATTCTCCTCAAAGCATGGTCTCAGTTTAAACGGGATTCTATTAGTTTAACATAGTCCTTATTCTGATGGAAGACGGAAACATTTCAGTTCTCTCCATAGCACCGCCATCTCTATAAGACCTGTAAGAAAGGTGTTTGCCATGTCGAGATAATTTCTGTATGGATGGCAAAACATTGGACCTTTTTCCTTTAGTCAGTATCATTGTGCTAATATTACTGTACTGTAAATGAACTGTAATGTTGCAGAAAGGGTAGAAAATTATTATCTTTTATATGCAGGAATCGCCTTAAGCTTAAAAATGAGAACAAACTGCAAAAGGTAAGGAGCTCAACATTTTACTATTTCGATTTTTTGACTCTGTGGTTATTTAGAGGTGATAAACAGATTTCAAACCAACAGGAATTTTTTGAAAGAAAGCGTCAACAAAAGAGCAATGCAAGAACAGTTATAACAAAAAGAATGGGCAAAATAAGAGGAAAACAAAGCCAGGATATGTCCTCTTTGGAGGTTATTATGTCAGCACACAGAAATGAACAGAAAAGAGGTAATAAATACTTGCAACAGAGTCACAATCTTTAACCCTTGTGAAATTTTATTATATTATTTCATTTTTGCTGGCAAATTTGATCGGTAATTACCGATCACTGGCTGTTATTTCCATCCCTGCACTCCAGTTAGGGTCTTTCAAAATCTTCATTTTCAGAGTATGTTGACTCTATGTTTGGTTATACAAGTGACTAGACAGGTTATCAAAAGGGCCCTGGCTCAATAAAAGATACCTGTTATCAAATGCAAATGAACAAAAATGGGTACAAGCTAGGACTTTAATCTAGCATTCAAAACGAGATGGGACACCCTTGACCATTGCTGTCTGTCACCCTGCCGGAACCCTTCAGTAGTATTCATATATTTATGTGTAATCTATATTTTTTTTATAAACGATTAAATTATATCAGAAAAAGGTAGCAACTGCCCCACCCAGCAGCAAAGTAAAGCAATTTACAAGAAACCCAAAAAACAGGAATTTGCAGCCAAAAGTATTCAGCAGCACATCATACCAGAACTCTCTCCTGTCAGACAGTCTTCACAGCTACAACCACAGCTGTTAAAACAGGTATTACAACAGCCTTGTTTACAGCAGAATAATCTCTGTTTTTTGTGTCAGATCATTTCTACTATACAAAGCTAAAAATGCATTTTTCAAGATGTCATTCTGACATAAAAATTGGGTGTTTCCATAAAATATGCATAGTCACGCCATTGAAAGTCACTGATATTATTTTTAAAATCAAATGAAGAATGATCGTCGCAGTTGTGCTCGCAATTTTTGCAATTGCGTAAAGAAGCCTGAAAAAAATGCAGGCCTTCAACAGGGTTTGAACCTGTGACCTCGCGATTCCGGTGCGATGCTCTACCAAGTGAGCTATGAAGCCACTGATGTTGGGAGCAGGTCAATTTTGGGTTCATATGTTCCCGTAAAAGATATGTAAGTGAATGATGCATATGAAAGAAATCATATGTGAACTGTGGATATGAAATCAAATTTTGTGGGGGAGGTGTTGTTAGAAGCAAAAATTTTGTTCTCAAACAACTCAATGAATCACCCTGCTCAATCTCATTGAACATTTCGTGGGGGAGGGGTCATCAGCAGCCTTAATTTTAATTACTATAAGAGACTAAAATAAAGTTGTAATAGGAGAGGACAGGTAGGGATTAACCTCAAACAATAATTATTTGTTGTTGTTTTGTTAAGACCCTGCATTAGATTTGTTCCCAAACATGTGAAGGTGGGTGGTACTTGAGGCCAGCATTCAGAACCTTTCAATTTGTTGTATTCATACATCCATGTATTATCTAGTATATATTTCATAAAGGATTATATTTTAATGTTAGGAAAAGGAAAAAACTGCCCCCTTCAGCAACAAGGCAAAGCAATTTTCAAGAAGGACAAACTTGGTAAATTTTGTTCAGGGCAGGACAAAGCAGAGTGCATCCCTAGCTTTGTGCAAACGACACAAGAGCAGCAATGTCTCCTGTCAGTTCCAAGTTTTGTAAATTTTGTTTTCTATAGCCATTTTCAGGGCATTAAATCAAGTTATTACCAGTTTGTGTCAAATAAAATAATCACTGTAAATGCCAATTCAGATTCACATTCATTCAATAAATAAAATTTATGTTAAATTTAATGCTGTGTCCTTTAAAATGTTTGCATTACACATAGCACATACATGCATTTTATTGAAGAGACTTTTCAGAGGCTTTTCATCATGCGATATTATCACTTGTTTATCTTGACTGTGAAAGAAAATTGAAACGAGTAGAAGTGTAATAAAAAACGTCTTTTGCAACAAAAGATGCAGATGGATGTATTAGAGGTACAGTGCTTGTCTATATTCGATTGTCCATTGACTTCCTTGTCAGTGTATCCATGGTGACTGTAAAGCCATAGTTAACATAAAATTCACATGTCCCTCATACGCCACTTTTGCCCACCCCAAATTCAACTTCTCCTGAAACAAAAAATGTGAAAAATACATAAGGTTTGTATCTTATGTCTGGATAATTCGAAGAAAACATCTTGTGCATCATGCTGACTCTGACAGAGACAAGAAGAGTTTATTTTCATTTTACCCCTTACAACATTGCAGTTCGTCTACCTGGAGCCATTCTATAAACTCTACATTGTAGATGACTTAAAATTCCACGAACATATCAAATGATTGGTGTAAGGAAATAGAGGAAAATGTCCCACTTTTTGCTTCAGACTTCAAAACCCCATGCCCACAACTTCTAAAACAGATGCCTACTTGTGGCATTCTCAGTTTAAATTTGTATGGTTGACACTGAACACACATGGTCTTTAGATTAGGGGTAGCGAATGGTACCTCTGAAATCTTGGGTCTCGTAAACTTTTCATCTGATCTCAGTCTTGACAGCCTTTGCGAAGAGTCTTGAAGTCTTGTTTATAGTGCCTTTATTTCAGTGTCAAAGTCTCACGTCTGGTCTCAGTGTCAAATTTTCAAACAAGGGTCTCAGCATCTCGGCAAGTCTCGGATTTTACCATTCACCACCCCTCAGATTGAACAAAGACAATGTAACGTATATAAAACAAGTCTACAGATGGGAAAGCCTACAGTAAATGCTGGTATGTCTGATGCTTACAAAATAACATACAATTAATTATTTTCAATTTAAATGTACAGGCAGTGCCTCAATTCTTGGTGAGTTCTTTGATAGTAACGTTGAATGTTACAATGCCACAGTATTGTACACGGTATTCAGGCATCCATGCTATGTATTTGATTATAAATTATTCTTGGTTTTCAGTCACGTGACCAGCGGTCATATTGGTTCAATGAAACAAAAGAAAGTATTTGCATAAAAATAGAGTTCAATTCCCAGAGGGTTAGCCTTGTGCACCAACATGGCTGCCATTCCTCTGTTTTTGTGCACCAACATGGCCGCCGTGACGTCACATGCAAACCAGCAATTATTTTAGTCTAAAAATAATATGAAGCACAAGCATTGAATGAAAATTCAGGTTAAGACCATTTACCAGTAGATCTTGCACCTTGGTGCTAGAATCCACTCATCCTCACTGAATAAAAAAACTTGCTGCATGTAGGATAAAATATCTTAATACATGTAAATGCTTAAATATATTATTTTGATAAGTTACTCTGGGTAAAAATCTCATAAAAATCTTGGCTATTGTATAGAGCCTACTTTTTTTTTTATAATAAGTTTACTTGAGATGCACAAAGGTAGCAACGAAGCTCAAGATCCAAAGGCTAATAAAAATATTTATATTTAAAGCTGAAATTCTGGACAAGCTGTTCACTTTCAGTTTCTAAAAATACCTACTTTTTTGTTTGATGATATAGAAGACACAAATTATATATAACAATACATGTTGACACCTCCATCGTGCTAAATATGTCCAGGACATCAGATGTAATTACACTCGAGTCACTGGTTTAGCACGATTGGATTTAGAACCTTTCCTTGTGTATGCACGTAACCTTTCTCGTGCAATCTCAAACTCCTCTAGTCTCTGCGTCAGATCAATTTTCTGATGAATGGCTTGTTTTAGTAAGTGATTGAGTGTTTTCTTCTCCTCTTCTGATGCCGCACACTTACGCTGCAGCTCGTCGACTTGAACCAAATACTCTTCGCACCTTGTTGCGTACATTCCACGCAGTGATGCAAATGTGGAAACCTCAGCTTTTAAAGCCTTTAAACTTCTCTTCAGTTGTGCTACCGTCTCTGACTGCACAGCCTTGTCATTCTCATAACGACTTTTAAGATTTGCTAGGGCAACCTCATATGTGGACTTGTTAGCTTTAAGAACTGTGCGTAGCGTAGTGATCTGTTCACGCTTCGTTTTCAGCAGGCTTTGGAGCTTTACAATTTGCTGCTTTTGTGCTTCTGCATCCTCTCCACTGCTGGTTTCGTCATCACTGATGACAACTCGGTACTCCAATGCACGCTGTCTTGATATCTCAACTGTTTTTTCGACTGCTTGCTTCAAAAACTTCACTTGATCACGCACAGAGCTAATCAGCCTGTAACAGGAATAGGGATCCCCTCTCTCCATTGTTTCATTTGGGTTTTCACTCCCCATTGGTGACTGACGGACTTCTGCAGCACCTTCCTTGTAATCAGGCTTCAAAGCGTTTGCTTCTAGTTTCTCTGTCATCTTTGATTTTTCTTGCTTTTCTTTCTTTGCAAACGAGTTGGCTGGGTGATCACCGTTAGCAGAACAGACATGTTTATAAAGCCTCTGCAGATCTTCACTCACATATTTCAGTTCATCTTGAGTGCAGTTCAGACTCCCTTGTGCATTTCCAGCTAAATCACTCATAGACTTTACATCTTCCTGTAGATTTTTTATTAGTTCTTCTGATTCAATTCCTTTATTCTTCAAATTCAACAGTTCCTCTTCGAGTTCCTTGACCCTTTTTGTCAAGAATGATGCCTCATCAGCTTTTGTCTGAAAACCAGCCAGTTTTGCCCTTAAACTGTCCATCTCACTTTGTAACTCTTTGATTAGAACCTGAGATTTGTTGTCTTTTGTCTGGTAACATTTCAGCAATTTCTTCATTTCTTCAAGCTCCTTGAGCTGGTTGTTCACCTCAACACTGATGGCTTCTCCTTCTACAACTGCATCATTGCTGTCATCCAGCGTTTCACACAGAATCTTGGCCTCAGTCAAAGTCTGCATAGCATCAAATTCTTCCTTCAGCTTCAAGACATCCTTTTCACGTTTAGCCAGTGCATCAGTCAGTTCATTTTTCTCGCTACTCAACTGATCTAACTTGTGTGCCATTTCTTTCACTTCTGAAAGCTGAAGTTCTTTCATCAAGTCTTCAACAAGTCCAGGAACTGGTTTATACTCTTCAATAATGCTTTGGATTAATGGGTGTTCAATGACCTCTTGAGTCTTTGGTTTCTCAGGACTGTCCAGTCCAATAAATCTGCTCTCTTCATGCCAGCTGCTAAGTGTTGATGACTGCTGTTGTCGACTTTCTTGTAGCTCCCTCTGCAGAATTGTGTTACGATCTCTTTGTTCTTTCAATGACTCCAAAGCTTCATTGAGCTGTTTCTGATACTGGTCTCTTTTGTCACAAGCAACCTGCAGTTGCAACTGTACTGCTTCCATTTCATCAGTTAAGCTTTTGTTTTCGACTTTCAATGACTCAAATTCCACCAAAGAAGATCTGAGGGTAGAGTACTGTTTTTGAAGGTTGATATTTTCTTCCTCAAGCTCGCTGAATTCTTGTATGTGCTTTGATTCTCTGTATTTAAGTTCCCTGATTTCATCTCTAAGCAGTCTCTTGCTGTGAGCAAACTGTTCAATTTCTTTTACATAATTGGCCACCTGATTACAGAGACGTTCATTTTCAATCAGTGCATCCCTCTCAGCTTTTCTGGCTAGTCGCACATCGCTTTCCAGATCTGTGATTTTATGGAGATAAGAAGCTTCTCTGGACTCACTCTCCTTGACAAGGCTCTCCTCTCGATCATCACCAAACCGGTTTCTTTTCTCTTGCTCAAGCTTTAGCTGCTCATGGACCTAGAAGGAATGAAAATTAAGATGGGTTGTTGAGATGACAAGAAAAGTTATGAAAACAAAGCTTGGGTGATAACAGCTCCACAGCACTTAACTAGCCCCCTCTCTGTTTTTTCCCCTAGATAACACTTTCATCGAATTACAGGTATTAATATTTATTGTGGGTTGTGTGAAATATTTTCTCCAGAAACGTGTGTCTTTGAATACAATGTTTTTGTTGGTGTATCCAAGGTTGTCACAACCAGGTTGTTGGGCCTCACTAGGCATTGACATTAGACCCATCACACCTGCGAAGAGATGAAGGCTTCAGAGTAAAGGTTATTGTTAATGGAACATGGCATCAAGGGCAGGGTTGTCAAACAGATTTTAAGTAGAAGGAGAAGCTAGGAAAGTAAACAGCACTCAGGGGGTAACAACACCATTTTCCCCTACATTTTCTCTTTTCACTGGTGAATTGTAGGCAGCCAAACTAGGAAAGTAGCCAGTGATATTGCCAGTTGCTGGTGCTTTTTGACAACCCTGATCTAAGGGAAGATTGACCTAATGACCCCAGATCAGAAGGAATGAGATGAAGTAATATTAAGTAATGCTATGCTTCCGAGGCAATAGTCCTACTCATTCAGAGGTGATTTTCTTGTGGTTTCAGACTCCTTCCAGAACTTTGACTATTAAGGTAGTGATGGTAGCAAAAAATACATATTAATAAGTCCTGAAAGAGTGTATTTTGCTTGAAGTATTCCTCAGGGAATGGAGTTCTGACAGGTACCAACTACACATCCTGATTTCCACAACTCTCTGAAAATTGACTCTTAAAGGAACCAAGAAACACAAAAATGATAGAGAAATTAAGATCACAGTTACATCATCAAGAACTTGGAATTTCAAAAAAAAAATATTCAAACTTCCAAACGTATGCCTGTCAAAGTTTGTTGTCATGGAAACATGACTGTATGACTGTAGTTAAGAATGTATGAAGTAATGTATGAAGTTTTAAAGAGAGTGGCTGTAAATTAAAAGGACTGCTTTAATAAATCTGTTTGCTTGTGTTCCCAGGGAGGGTTAATATAAATGTATGACTGCAATTGTAAATAAGAGCATAATTCTGCTTTCCTCATTGAGCCTAGTGTTTTTATTCACAATATATGCCCCTCTCAGTTGCCACTATGCATCAAACAACACACAGTGTATATAAATATTGGTAAAACATCCAACTGGATGCTGGAGCCCCATTTTTATCTCTACCATTGAGGGCAAGACTGTGCTCAAAAAAAAAATTGTGGGATGCCCAAAATGTCTAAAACTTCATATCCAGGGAACCCAGCATATAAGTCTGGTGCTAAAACTAATATTTCCTGGTTGCTAAAAGGTAACAGCAAACCAGGGGCAACCGGTGCCACTAGAGCACTGAGTCAGCCCTTATGGGACAAACAAATTTTACTCCTAAAAATTAACTTGTCCATGCTATGCCTGGAGGGAGACCAGATGAGAGAGATTTGATCTCTTTTTCCTCTGTGTTGGGTACAATACAACACTTAAGTGTGAATACCATACACCTTTGAAAAGGAAATGAATCAACTGAACCAATGAAATTTGATCTTACTTCGCCTGTCTTTTGGACCATTATAAATGGCCTACATGTGTAAACATTCTTCAAAAGTGAATAGCTCCCCCTTCCCCACCCCTCCTATCTTCCCCTTCTCCACCAAACAAAGATTCTAATAGAGGTACATATCAACAGTCAAGAATAAAGAAAATCACTTTTCTGGAAGAAACTGATTGTAGAACTCTACCAGGACCAAAAAATGAGTGGACACAGTAACTTAGGGGCAATATTAGCAGGGTTGTAAGATATGGCTCCTCTGTATTGACTATGTACAGTGTCTTTCTTTGAATTTTTTAAATTTTTGGAAAGAATTACCTGGCTATAAAAATAACGATAAAAGAAAATCTTAAGAATAGTTTTAAGTTTATAATCCTTAAATTAGACAGAAGAGCTGAAACTGGACGCACTATAAACAAGCATATTCCGCGGATCGTCCACGTCACGATATACCTGAAATTGTTTAGGAAATTTTAAATATCGAGTTGCTATTATTGACGCCGTCTTTTTGGCAAAATAGATTGAAATTATTTTCAAAATGTTTCAGACATATAATCTACCACTTTCACGGCATCAGTCTATCAGCAAGTGGGACTTTCCAGTTGTGAAGTTGCTAGACCATGCATGTAATCTTATTTATTGGCACACAACATATTTACAAAAACTTGCGAGTGATAAATTATTCAATTACAAGGTATTTATAGAGCTTTGTTAAGTTTTCTACGATCTTAAACTCTGATCTCAATCAAATAAAGGAAATCAAAACATAAAGGTTCCCAGTGGATAAGAAAAACGATTGAATATTCACCTCTCTCAAACATTCTAGTTCTTGCTTGTTCGCTTCCAGGGAAGTTTCGAGTTCATCATACTGTTCTTGTAACCTCTGTTTCTCTTCCAACACTGCCAGCCCATATTCAGCCGCTTGCACTTTTTCCAAGCAGGCTTGTTGTAGCTCACTACTCAGCCGATCTACTTCGCTTTTCAGCTGGTCGATCGTGCTCATTTTCGCTTCTGCGGAGAAGCGTCAACGGGACAACAACCACTTTGTCTCCATGTTGAATTTGAATTGTTATGAGCCGCTGAAATGAGAGAAATGCACGATTTAGTCAGCCTCATTATGGAGTAGAGGCTTTGTTTGGTACCCAGATTTCCAAGTTTGACTTAGCGCGCAATGCCATCTGGTATGGTTCATCATGTGACAGGTCAAAGAAGTAAAAGAGGACTCTGAAATTTGCACGTTCTTGTTTTGTTGCACATTTCTTAATTTGCGAAGATGTTGGCGTTTTTCAGGAGTATATTAGACTGGATAAAGAGTTTATTTTGGAAGGAGGAGATGGAACTGACGCTCGTAGGCTTGCAGTATTCTGGCAAGACGACTTTTGTAAATGTTATCGCGGTAAGTACACGGTCAAATTGACCACTGGTTGATTTCGTGAAAGTTCGCCTTCTATTTCCGTTTGTTGTTGAACATAAAATTTATCGAACAGCTTAGTTAAGAACTTAACATTCACTACCTCGAACTTGTTATGAGGCTGAACTTGCACGAACTTGTGAATGACTCCTGTTATCGAGGGCTGTACGTAAAGTTATAAAGTGCAATTACCGCTTAAATGCTTTAGGGTAAGTGCGTACTCTGACATTTAAACAATAACCTCGTCGTGTTGCTTTAGAATCCTTACTTAACGTGAGCATTTGTTAAGAAGAAACCATTTATGTCAAGACTTAATCTGTGTGTTGCTCAACTCTTGGGAAGATGAAACGTGAATTGTATAATGAATTGTCATAAAACCGATCAGTTGTACATTTATTGAGAAGTAGTGTACAACTATACATCAAAGAGTTAAATTTCATATGCTAAATCTCATTAAAAGTCCAATATTGGCCCAAGTCTACGTAGACACTTGATGTGCCCATATGAAAGGCACTTTTGCAAAGTCCATGGAAATCGAAACTGCTTTTGAGAAGATTGGAGTAGTCAAAAAAGCATGGCTTGGTGATAGACATTGTGACCCATAGGTATTAGCTCATGTGCTGATCACTCGAATCCATTCTTCCAGTGATCTAGATACCAGACTGAACTGAATAAGGTTATTATGACTTGTATCCTCTCTTTACAATAACTTTTTAGTTATCACAATTAATTTAAAACCATGATCAAATGAGATCAACTACATTGTAGACAAGGACATGAATTTCTCCAAATTGTATAACCCAAAGTCCACTTCTCCTCCATAAGGCTATATACTCCTTTGTCTAGATTTCACTAAAATGATTAAAAACATTCATCAGGTTGCTGCTAGCTAGTTCAGATGGCTATTTCAAAAATTGTTTTATATTTAATTTGTAGAAGAAATAGGAATCTGTTTTTCAGTGATTATATTGTAAACATATCCCAGTGGGCAGCCATGATGTTTTATCTACATAATGGTGCAGGATGAAGCTGGTCTGCAAAGTGAATATAGTTGGTATTCTTGAAATCTTGCATCTGAAGACATTATGACATCCAAACAGCCAATAGGCTGCACTGTGTTCGTTTTATAACCTTCTGTTAATCCATAAATTTCTTCAACATGAGTGTTTTATTGAGACAAAAGACAATACAAGTGGATGGTGATTGTCCAAGTGTAATAATATTATAACATATGTGGTAAAATAACTGCAAGATACCAGGTTGAAATAGTGAAGGCTTTAAGATGACATGTTTTCTGGTCAAAACAACTGTTTGACTGTTGTCACATTTTGATGAGGGTTATTGTCTGATCACTGATACACACAATTATCTAGAGGTTTGGAAGAACCTAAAACAGTGGTAGGAAGTTACACTGTAAGCCCCAGCTCGTTTTTTGCAGCATTTTCCCATTCTCTTTACTTCATATGCTCCTGGATTGTTGAAACTTGTGTACTGGCAACTTATACAGAACTTACTTAGAGCTATTAAATCCAAAACTAAACTGTCCTAAAATAATATCAAATTGAATATTCAAGAAAAGTTATCAAACATCCATTTCTTCCATTTCTTCAGTCAGGTCAGTTTAGTGAAGACATGATACCAACAGTTGGTTTTAATATGAGAAAGGTTACCAAAGGCAATGTCACTATAAAGGTAAGATACAATGAAACACTTTTGTTTTTGAGAAGCATATCAATGGTAGAGGACTGAGAAATTTCATGTTACTGTGTTTGTTAGGTATGGGACATTGGAGGTCAACCCCGCTTTAGGAGCATGTGGGAGAGATATTGTAGAGGTGTAAACTGTATTGTGTAAGTATAAGAATGTTATAGTTGAACAATACACTGTCACTGTTTAGAGTAGCTATCGCTCAAACTAAAAATATATATAGGGAAAATCCTCAGCCCATAGCCCTTTGTGAGAACCCTGTATATGTTGTGACATAAATTTGTTTTTGGTTTAACATTTTTTGAACCAATTTTGTTTTTATTTTTGTTTGTGTCAACTTCATGACCATAAATTATCTGAAACAAAGGTGAACTGGTTAAAAAAAAGTAAACCACAAGATATTCACGTCTTGAGAACTACTGCATAGGGTTGGACATTAACACTTAAACCTGCTAATGTCTAAAGTGTCAGGCGAGCGCAAATTATCGATCACTCACCCGTTTTGGGAGTGCAATTTTCGTCGCCAAAAAATTATTTAAACAATAAATTTCAAAATAATTGGGGGAGAAGGGATGGCACAGTGGTGAGAGCACTCGCCTCCCATCATTAGTGGTGGGTTCGATTCCCGGGCTTGGCGCCATATGTGGGTTGAGTTTGTTGTTGGTTCTCTTCTCTGCTCTGAGAGGTTTTTCTCCGGGTACTCTGGTTTTCCCCTCTCCCCCAAAACTCCAATTCGATTTGGATGCACGGACATCTTGGAACAAGTTCTCTTGAGCTCTTTGGTGTTCTGTGGGTAAACAAATTACATTTACATTTTACTTGCCATTTTGCTGAGAAAATCCCTAAACATAAACATTCCATTTGTATTTTGCAACGTTTTACATTCCAAACTGTCTAATACATAATTTGGCACTCAAAGGCAACATAATATAATGTGGCCTCCTCCTAGTGATAATTACATAACACATAAAGTTATACTGCTGGTCACTATAGAGCCATCAGCGATCACCGCTCTCGAGAAGAATAGACACGTTTACTTGTAAACTCTATGGATCTCACAAAGATTCCTCAATAAAAAACTATTTGAAATAATTATAAAGTAAGTGCCTTTCTTGTGTTTTCATGGGGTTTAAGGTCTTTAAAATATAATTTTTCTTTGAAGTAATAATCCTCTGTCTGCCACGTGCTGGACGACGTTGTGATGGGGGGTAAACTTTTGGGCAAGTGGTCCAGGCGAGTGCATTTTGAGGGTCACTTGCCCAAATGTCGAGTGCTCTCAAAATTAAGTGTCCAACCCTGCTTCAGCTTTGGTAGTGGTAAAAGTATGAATAATACTTGAGCCAGAAACTCAGGAGTGGCAAAAAAGTTGCAAATTTCTTTGGGTTATAATAATAACTTTATTTAAGTCTCAAATCATTCTAGCTGAACATGAGTGCTCTACTAATTGGGGAGACTGTAAATCAAATAAACTCTAAATTAAATCAAATGTTGGGTTTTAAGGAGAGGGGGAAACCGGAGTACCCGGAGAAAAACCTCTCGGAGCAGAGTAGAGAACCAACAAACTCAGCCCACTTGTGACGTCAAGTCTGGGAATCGAACCCGAGACACATTGGTGGAAGACGAGCGCTCTCACCACTGTGCCAACCCTTATTACAGAAAAAATCCACACCTCCCTGATGGATGGGCACAATTTATATTCTTTGTTCTTTTTAGGTACATGGTGGATGCTGCAGATCATGAAAAATTAGAAGCTTCAAGAAATGAGCTTCATGGACTCTTAGAGAAGCCACAGTTAGCCGGCATTCCAGTATGTACATGAATGCAACCCACTGCTAATGTTTGGCCACAATGACAACATTGTCATTTGTTTAGAATGATTCCTTAATTTCCATTTGCAAGTGAATCTCAGAGAAAGGGAGGATTGGCATTAAATTTATATACAAAAGGCTGACATTACTGAGTGTTCACCATTATCAAGTCAAAGCCAATCCAAATCTGGATACTCCTTTAATCAAGACATTTCCTAACAATTATTACAATTATTGTTAAATCATATTTTTGTTTGGTTCTCCTTTAGGTTTTAGTTCTTGGAAACAAAAAGGATCTGCCGAATGCCCTAGATGAAAAAGAGTTGGTGGAGAGATTGTAAGCATGCTTTTTGCTCTCACATTTGGTCACCATTTAAATATATAATTATTAATATTGTTCAATAGATGCTCTTTTCTTGGCTTATTACTTCAACAAAATTCTTGTTTGATTCACTCAGGAATCTGGCATCTATCCAAGATAGAGAAATTTGCTGTTATTCCATTTCTTGTAAAGAAAAGGAGAACATTGGTATGTATAACTTTTACCATACCAGACTAACAGAAGCCATCCTTTTGAGTCTTCAGCATTTTTGTAGATACTTTACAAAGGGTTTGAAAATGAAGTTGTTTGCGTGTGTAGATGTGCAGTCAACTGCTCAAACTGCTCAATAATTTTTGTTTTTTGATTATATTTTCTCCTTTAGATATTACCCTCCAGTGGTTAATCCAACATTCCAAGTCACGAGGTTGATGCTCTGACAAGCTAATTTACCATAAAGACTAGGACTTAATATGAAGTGAATACAAGACAGTCCACTTAGTAGTGAGATTTATGGAACTTGAAAAGTACTTTTCTATGCGTAAATTCTGAAGCATGTGCACTGGAAGGCAGGTTGCCTTCCTTTCCTGCCCATGAAATGTGATTATAGAGATTTTCTACAGGGATTAAGCCTGCATTTTACTAACAACTTAAATACCCGAGTTCATAATCTTGTCATAGTGAAACAAATGCTATTCAGACTTAAGGGAAAGTAGAAAAAGATTGTGTCCATATGGTTTTGCTATGGGCCAACACCCTTGGACCTGTAATAATTTATTGTTAGAGCCTTGTGGGTGGAGATTTAAGGGCACTGTGCAGTTTCTAATATTTGAATGCATTTGTAGCTAGCACCCACTTTGATGCTGTATTTGTTTTAGGCAGTTGCAGAAAAGGGTTTGCCAGTGTCCAGCCATATAAGAAAGAGATATTACTGTTGGCACACTGAGTCTTGGCTATTTAAAAGAAGCTTGTTCCATAAAGTTTGAGTTAGAGGGTTCATTGTTACCGGTTTGCTTTTTACCACCATGTGCCTACAGTCTCCAGATCTCACTGCTTGTATTAAGTAGAACATCCTATACAACTCACTATTCAACATGGTACCCATTGTCAATGTGAACTTTTTTTGAAATCCCATAAAGTTTTGTCTTGTGCATGACAACACCAGGAAGTGAATTGAATGTATGTAGTCTTAGATCAGAAGCCATTATTCTTTTCATTGTGCAACCCAATTAAGGCAACGACCTTGGCAGGATGCCAGTTTGGCTGGTGAACAACACTATCATATCAGACGTTAAGGTGAAAGAGTTGTTTTAGTTTCGTCCACTCCCAGAAATGACCAGCATCAATAGAAATCAATTGACAACAGTATCTTGCGAGGTAAACACTGTTATCCATAAATGAACTTGGATATAAAAATAGATTATTTTATTCTTTTCTTAAGTATTGTATTGGTTTATAATAAATTAAGTAAGATGGTTGAAACTGCTCTGAACTTTTCTCCAAATGACACTTAAAATGTGGCAACCTCTCTCTGATCATATCTCATTTATGGACTGGCAGGTAGTTATGAATGTGGGAGGAGTGTGCTGTACTTTTGGTTATTTTTTTTTAATCAAGAGGCCAACATTCATATTGTTATTAACATAAAATTTGAAATCTACAGTAGGTATTGTTACCTCCTCCGATCCTTCTTTCTCTTGATCAAACAGCTTATCTTTATTTTAGGGTCGTAAATCCAAAGAGGGTTCATATTAAAAAAAGTAGACCAGGTTGAGGGCTACAGTCTTTGAGTTTGCAGATTCTAACAATCTGCAGGTAAAGGGTGGGATCCCAAGCTTCTGCCTCTTTCGCTAACAAGTGTGAACAACGACCACTTTTCCTTTCAACCTTTATTCATTATTTTGTAGTCACATGCACAGAGCCAACTTCAGAAATCAAAGAACATCTCACAAATAAATGAAATTCTCAACAACTTAATACACTGAAGGAAGTGCTTTCCAGCTTTGCTATCCGTCAATCCCAAAAGGATAAGTATCTTTCAAGTTACTAGCAAAAAAAGTCAAAGTTGAGTATCTCAACTGCATAGTCATTTCTACTCGAATGTCGAGAAAAGGAATCTGACCTATTTAACACGTGATTTTGGACTAAGATCGAGTAGTCAAATTCTTGTGTGTAAAACAATACATTTTACCCTTCTTTTTTGACTGATACTTTCTTACAAATATCGTGGGGAAAAATAACGCTCCTTCTCATCAACTGCTAGATAAAGATATATTTTTGAACAATAAGAAATCAGAAAAAATTTGTTGCCTAAGGCCCTGTTAAACTTAATGATTTTTCGACGAAAAAAGTCGCACGTTAAAAAGTTTACGCGTAACGTCTTGTGCAGCTCATATTTGGGTGACTTTATTATATATTGTTCATTTACTTGTCAAAATTTAGGTGATTCTGAATCAACAACATAATAATTATGCAATGGAAACCGTTATCAATCACCTTTGCATTCAGCGCAGATCGTGGAACGCAGAGAAGTCCCAACGAAATGTCCTCCTTCGGGCCCCAGTTAGATTTATTGTACACTATCTGAGGCGAATCAAATTTCGGGGCCTGTAGACCGCGGAATTTGCGGTGGATAGCGAAGAATTGAAAATCAAAGGCCTTTGATTTCACGTTGTACTTGTGATGAATGTGATTAAAAAAGGTTGAAATAAAACCAAAACAACACTGCTGCATCTCGTACACCGCAAAATTAAGTTTCTTTTTCTTTCACTCTGTGGTATGGGCGTTCGCAAACAAATTACAAGGCCCATACCACATGGATTATTGTCACGAGATATTTAGCACAATAATTCCACTTATTTGCTACACAGTTTGAGCGAAAAACTGTTAGGTATAACAGGGCCATAAGACTTAAAATTTATTTTAAAATAACACCTCAAAACATTTCAAGTGAAAAACATACTTTTGTCAATAAATTAGTAAATTCAATAAAAGCTTCTTTTTCCACTGATAGAAACGAAAATGAACTTCCGCCTGAAGGAGAGGGCCCGAAACAGTTTGTATCGACTGCCAAAGCTATGCGCCTATTTGGAAAAAACCTGATGCAAATTGTTCTTATCATTCTGAGAAAACAAAATCTCCTGGCACCAGAAACGTTTTTGCGTTTGACTTTCGTCCACAGTCATAAAACGACTTTTCGATTACCACATGGGAAACATTTGAAACGGCATATTCCTAATGTAAGATGGACAAAGAAAATGGGACTTTCCAAAACTGTCAACTCTATTTTGTGCGCAAGAACGCCATTTTTGGATAGAATGATCGGAAAACTGAAATTAAAAGTTCCACTTCGAAATATTCTGTAATAGTTTGGAGGGAGAAAACGATGTGGGAGCAACGCTAGTGTGTAACGAAACCTTGTCTGTTCTCTCTACGAAAAATACGCAAACCTGCCTGGGTGCCTCGGACTTAGGCCATTTCCGAGTTCATGTCTGCCTCCTCTTCAAAGCGAGTCTAAGTGCGAAGTTTTTGTTATGAAAATTAGTTTTCATTCACATGTAAAATAGAACTAATTACCATCACAAAAACTTCGCACTTTACTCGCTTTGAAGAGGAGGCAGACATGAACTCGGAAATGGCCTATTAAGCTTAAACAATTTCAAAAATACTTACCTAAAAACATCAAACTTATAAAGTTTACTTTAGGCAATGGTACTGGACTACAAGTCTTAAAAGGAGGAAGACACATATAGAATGATCAGATTCTCTGATAAAAGGACTAACGCAGACTCAAATCTTCGCATTTTCAAAACCTTTAAGTTCTCATTAAGAGCTTCAAATCTCTGGCGCTTCGTTTTCAACTTTTTAGTTAAAGCGGCTTTCAATAAAAGTAATACTTGATTATTCTGACCAATCAGCACAGACTTACACAGTCCATATTCATGGGCTTGTACTAGGAAAAGGAAAGGAATATTTCTCTTTTAAAGTCGGGAAAATTCTGGCGTCCAAATATTAGGGATCTTATGAAACGGCGACGGCAACGAAACCGTCATTTCAAAATACAACTTTTCGTTTTTGCATGTTTCGCGATTACTCCAATTTGTTTAAAATGAAAAATGCTGGCGAGCTGTCCTGGTTCTATATCACTGTAAACCATGTTAAAGCAAAGAAAATGAATGAAAAACTTGTCATACGCTCATGCTCTCGAGAAATTTGGTCATTTCACGTTGTTGTTTCGCAGAGGACGGCAAAGAAATGTACCAAAATGTAAAATGCACGTGTTGTGACGTTTTCGTTGCCGTCGTCCTTTCTAAAAAGCTCCCTATTTACGGCATTGCGCGCGTTGCGTGCGTGTGAGTGTGAGGGGAGGGCGTGGGGGAGAAGACGGGTCATTTAGGTGTAATTGAATTTAAGTGTTCATACGACAGTGCCCCATCCTTCGCGAATTTTTTCCGTAACTTGATCAAGAATACTAGACAATCCACTACCACCTTCGAATTTGTTGTTGAAGTCGACTGCCTTGAAAAATACTTGAAGAAACAAGCGGCGAATGCTGGCTAAGCGCTGCTGACGGTCGGTTAGTTCATCTACACTTTCCGCCCTGCAAGGAAACAACAATTTAAGTTCATTTGCTTTTCAGATTTACTCCATTAATTTAAAAGGGTATGCTACTTAACATAATTATATAATTATTTTGTGGTGTATTTTTTAGTCATTTTGTCGTATAGAAACGACTTCGGTTGTATCAAATTGACGTTTCCATCGAAAGTATTTCTATCGAAGCAAATTTGCACAGGCGATTTTCCAACCAAGTCCTTCGTCGCCAAAAAGTTCATCTCAATAAATTTCTTGCGATTTTAAGAGATGGGGAAAAACACCTGAATATTTCACGCAAACAAACATTAAGTAAACGTAATTTGAATAACTTTGAAATTCTCCAAATGAGACAAATCGCATTAAATCGTGTTTTTCTGATTCACAGTGAAAAAAGAGTCACCTCTACTTTTAGCTTTGATTTAAATAGGCGGCGCACAGATTTCGGAATTAAAAACGTGACGCACATATCAACTTACAAGCTTGTTGAACTGCTTCCATGTCCAAGCGCAGAGACGGGTGAGTCCCGGACTGATGCGGTCCCATTCGGGCTTCCTGTTCCAGATATTAACTGCCAACTGAAAAATATACAAAACACAAGTTTCTGCTTCGGCATTTTTCACATTTCATCATTTTACAGCAGCTTCAGTTGGATGCAAGGCCTGCCCCTTATAGCTTATCAGTTATTCCAGGCAGCCAGCCCCGTCCTTTTCATTGTCATCTGATTTATTTTTAATTTTCAATATTTTTAAAATCTCGAGATGGGGCAACTAAAGCTTTATCGTTGTTCACCTATTCAATCTTCCAATTTTGTCCTAATATATTATTAATTTAATACCAACAATAGCTTCCAAGTTTTCACCCTTTAAAACCAAACTAGTAAAGGAAACACAAATATCGCAACAGCAGGAAACGCCTTGAGAGCTGACACAAAGCGAAACCAAAGTAACCAAGCCCTGCACCGTCTGATTAACATCGAACTTCTCCTCGCAATTTCAATACATTATAAAGTAAACAGGTGATGAGAATAGACAAATTTATCAGTTGGGGGGGTGTTATCTTAATGTAACATCAAATTCTCTTAAGTAATTTTGCAAGGAAATGTATGGCAGCTTGAAGGGAGAATTGCTAATCAGATCTTGGGAGTTGAAAAGTTAAGAAACCTACCTTCCACAGATGGACGACGAAGAGGGTTTCTGAAAGGTACAAAATGAGCATCAAAAACCAACAGTTAATTTCCACTTAACGTCTTGAAACAAAATGAGCATCAAAAAACCTAAAACTAACGCAAGAGTGAATGCTATGTTAGTCCTGTAGCCGATCCCAATTATGCCAATGACGTGTGTGATGTATGTGCCTACCTGATCAGACGTGTTCGAGTTCCTTCGTGACCGTCGTGGAACTGGAAGTGGGCTGGTGGACTGGTGCCAACAATCGTAATCATATCCAGTGGCATAAGAATGAGGCGGTGAATGATAAGCTGCGCGTGCGCCACTGGAACAGCAACAAAAACAGCACTCATTCAGAACATGGAATGATTGTAAAATCGGCTAAGTATATGGACCACTCTCCCTAAAACAGCGATTAAGTTGATAATTTGAGGTCCGAGTAACAGTCTCCTGACATCTCACACACCTGTCTCGCACGTCTAATATTTGATTTTGAATTCCTACCATGCACTGTTACACAATAACCTCTGTACCCCTCCCCCCCCTTTCCCCCCACTTTCCCCCCTCCGTTGTACGAAGCTTTTGATCTTGGTGCTCAATGTTTGTGAGTAGTAAATGTCAAGGCAGTCCAGAACCATAATTTACGCTTACTTAGTAAACGATGACGAAGACATCTCCGCATCCTCTGTAATCTCCTGACCAATGAAAAAACTTGGTCTCTGTTCTGTCACGCTACTGCAGCTGCTGATGCTGGAGTTACTTCCGCGTGACCAGTGGTCATCTGGCAAAAAAAAAGATCAATTAGAGGACTACGCACACCTAGTCAATAAAAACTTTGATGATACAGGACAACTACAACAATATGTCGCGCAAGACCGTGCTTTTCTGTGATTGTCAAGCTTTATCAAGCTTTTCTGTTGACTAATAATTGAAACGAGTAAGGGGGTTAGTTTCTATTGAAACTGTGGTGTTGCGTCGGTGTGGGAGTGGTAACTGAAAACTTGGTTTTATCCACTAAGTTGATAATGTAAATTGGCCACCGTGAAGAGATTTAAAAAGCTGATGTTTCAAGTGTTAGCTTTTCCTCAGTTCGCTCTGACGAAGGGCCAAAACTCGAAACGTCAGCTTTTTTGATGTCATTCTCAACTCGGCACAATAACAAATTGTCAAGTCAAGTAAGGTAACCAACCTAATAAAACTGATCCAACTTCACAGTGACCTAGAGAGTCGCTTCTTTTATCAGAGGCTCTAAAATGGGAAAAAACAGAAAGAAAAACGGTTGGTCACTTTACTGATCTCAGCTACTGATAAAAGGTCTTCTTCACAAAACAACTCAAACAAACTTGTACCTTCGAGATGAAGTATTCACAGAAAACTCCTCTGAAGTTATGTTCTTCAAGAAATTAAAACAGAAGAAGAACACCTAAAGGACGAAAATGTTCATTGTATCACAACCGGTGGTAAAATAATGCAGACAGCATCCAAGGAAATCTATTTCTTCTTACGGAAAGAAACAGGTTGGAGAAAGCAAATGACTGGTATAGCGAGATCGTACGAAGGCGGAAGTTCAATCACTTTAGTACAATTTTGTTCGGTGAAGGCTTTTTTCTGGTGTGAAATCCTGAAATTGCCTAAAATGTTATCTTTTTAGTCGCCAGCTGGCTGACAATCCTTTATTGATTCGCTGGTGCTGTGCTAATAAGGGAAACAAAAATGACAAATGAAGATGAGGAAAGGCATCTTTTTCGCCAAATAAAAAGATTTCTGCCTTCCATGTCTAGCAGATCTAATTAAACAATTTGCAGGGAATGCCCAAAAATGAAGAAGAACAATGAGCTTATGTTGTTCAAAGCAAATTGGCATTAACAAGGAAGGCAGTTGTACCTCCTCCCCACGTTGAAGTCTTTCAGGAAGACCATGCCTGTGAGATGAAAATAAAAAGGGGGGTGGGGTGGTTAAGTCTAGTTACATGCAGTAAACACCTTTAACAATAAAATATGCCTCACAAACTAAATCAATGTAAAGTTATTTATTTAGTATTTAGAATACAGCGATTGCGACGATCCACAATATGATGGTTTTACATTATCAACCCTGCACTTAATTCTACTTGCTACCTTTTTTCAGGTGTTAATGACTTGGGTACCCTCTCATTTGACAGTATCATGAACTTGTACATGTAACAGATTCAGAACGACTCAGAATCAAGGATATTAAAACTTAACTAGTCTTTTGATTACTGTACATATTGGCTACTGGAATGTTCAGAAAATTTCACATTTCACACATTTTTAAACAGGGCTTCCAACAGGGTGTGAATTATCAGGAGTGAACTGCATCACTATTATTATGCATCTTACCCAAATAAAAACCAATCATAAGCAACAGTTAAAAAAAGGACCTCTGTAGCACTCAGGGACTGGTGAATACGACCATCCTGAATAAAAATGGAGAAAAATGCGAACAAATAATTATTTACTCCATATTCGTATACATCAAGCTCATAGACAAAACAATGCCTATGCATGTGGAACAACTCCATATAACTATACAGAGTTTGGCTATGAAATGAAAGCTCAGGAGGGTTTCTTTTATTTAGTAAAGTTTATACAACACAATTTTGACAGTGTGATCACGTTTTAGGTAATGAAAACTTACAGCCCATAAAGACATCCTGAGAAGAGAAACAAATAAAGGTGTTCTGTCCCATCCTGAAATACAGTGTATTAGCAATCCACCTTCACCTGAATTGAATCAAAACAAAAACAACAATCACCCCCCAGTAGGTAATTATAATGCTTTCAGAAAATGCACGAATGTTGGAAAGACATGGTTGTTATATCAGTGAACCAGGAAGTTTTTATAATAATTATCATGTACCTTTGTCAAGTGGAACACTAAGGAATAAATAACTAAAGGTAAAGGTAACAGTTAAAGTATTAGTTTTTGCTATAAACTATTAGTAAAAACTTAATAATATAATACATTTGTATCTAGCATCTTTTCCCAGTGGTCCAAAGACACTTTACAGGTGACAAATTAAAAATAATCATATACAATATAATCATTAAAAAATATTTTTTAAAAATTATTGTCCACTGTAAGCTTGTAAAAATAAATGTCTCTTAAGTTTCTGTATAAAAGTTTCCACTGATGGCGAACCTTTTATTGACTGAGGAAGGTCATTCCAAAGCACTGCTGAAGCCAACGCAAAAGACCTGCATTCAATCTTAAAAACTTAAGATAAATGGTAAAGACAGATGTGTTTATCTAAATATTATGAGTATTCATACTTACCATCCTTGACACAGCTGATCAAGAGATGAAGATAGTTTTGAGTCAATGTGACAAGATCCCACGACTAATGAAAAGAAAGAGCTAAGATTACTGTCTCCTCTACCTTCTATTCAAAAATAGCACAAATTATTTTTATTGTACACACTGTAAATGGATAACAGTTAAGGAAAGCATAGACTTATATTCAGGGTTCGCCTTTTATGCAGGCAACAGGCAATTTGTACCACTTGTAAACAACAAATTCGCCAGCTACTTTATCCTTCACCATCACAAGATATGTGAGGGATGACAAAATGTTGTGATTTCTCTGACTGTATATTCTCCATTCTTTGATTTCAACTCTGTTTAAAAAGGAAAATCCTGTACATAATAAACCAGATATCATAATAATTATTATATTGTCTGGTTTAAAATCACCTACTCATTAGTGTGCATGATGTCTCACCTGATAGTTGTTCCATTCAATTCTCGAACGATGCAGCAACAGATCAGGAACACTTAACTTGGTATCTACATAATCCTGCAAATACACAACAGAAAGTTGTCCACAGTCAGTTGATTGCAATTCTGACAGTTAGTCAGCACAGTCATTGGGCAGCTAGAGAGTCGGACAGTCAGACAGAAAGACAACCAGACAGACAGTCTGACTTACTGCCAAGCCAGTCAGTCACAAAATAGCCAAAATGCCAGTCCTCAATCAGGTGAACCAGTCAGTCAACAGTCTGTTGGATAGTCATTCACTTAACAATCAGACCCCGGTTGTTCAAAGGCTGGATAGCGCTATCCACCGGATAAATATCTATCCAGTGGATAGTGCAATTAGCTTTCCCATTACTTATCCGCTGGATAGTGATTTATCCAGTGGATAGTGCTATCCAACGTTTGAACAACCGGGGCCAGTTGATCAGGCAGTCAGTCATTTGTTCATGATTAGTCACTTAGTTGTAAGTGAGTGAATCACTCAGTCAATCATGCAAGTAGTCTGTTCAATAACTGAATAAAATGAACAATATTATTTATGAATGTATAATCTTGAGGTTTACCTGTTGCCAGTTAAAATGTAAACCATTGGCATTATATCCATTGTCCTTAAAGTCTCTGAAAAATTCACAACCTAATTGAAAAAAAAACAAACAAACAAAAAAAAACATTAAAATCAGCTTTATGAAATACAGGTGAAATTCAATGACACAGAGCTGAGAATCCACTATACATAATAAACACACTAAGAGTGTGAGAAATGAGTCCCAGATCAAGTAACTTACCCGGATATGGCACTGAGCACAGACAGAATTCTGAGTAGCGCTGTATCTTATCAACCTTCTCTGATGATGTCACTCTAAAAGAACACAAAAAATACTTTTGTTCATTGATTATTATTGTTAAGTGCAAAGCAGTAACCTTGTCTGCTCCTAGATGACCTCATTTTGCCACCTCATTTAATGAGTAGCTACTGGATTCCAGCCTTCTCAAGTCTTGTTCAGTTTGTTAATACATTCTATAGTACACTCCTGATCCTTAAAACTGTACCACGTAGGACCTGTCTCAAGTAGGAACTTGTTGCCACTGATCATAAGTGCCACATACAGTGATTAACAACTTGCTGTCTGAAAATCCTGGCTTTTAAAACAAATTTTTGCTTCTTTCTCTTGAATGTTCACAACAGCAAGTCTGAGAAAGCAAACCTCATTCCAAACTTGACTTTCTTTTTCTCTACCATCAGGTCACAGATGTATTTGACTTTAAGTGTCTTGAGGAGCCGGATATCCTGACCTCGAATGCGGTCAAATAAATCGTAGTCCCCACTGAAAAACATAAATTTGTAGTAAAAAATTGCTCCTTTAAAAAAGAAAGCTGACATGGAAAGCAAAATGTTGACTACTTATTTACTGTGGACATAGTTATGTTACAACAGCACTGTAATAACCTTGAGTACAAAGTTCCTGCACTATTCACTCCATTCAGATCCTCCAAAGGGTCATCAGGAATACTCTCTCCACCTACAAATCATTGACAATAACACATTATTAGTGACCAGCAAGTGAGCTGCCTGCTGTTATAGTGTACCACTGGTGCCTGTGATCAGTTGAACAATCAAATCAATTTAAACTTTCTTTAAGCAACAACGTTGTAATGGCTCAATCAAAATGGGAAAACGATACTATTTTCCTGTTAAAAAAACATTGCCCAGGGTTCTCAGTTAAATCTGTCACAGGTGTTATTAGTAAAGGCCCTGGCAAATGAGGACACATTGTTGAGGGCACATTGTTGCCGACGCAAATGTTTCCCCGCTTGTCCGCTCATGCAACATTTGTTGTGGACACAAAAAATGTTTCTGATTTTGTTCAGAAACATTTTGTGTCTGCAACAAATGTTTCCCAGTTCGGGCAGCACAGAAACAATCAGGAGCAACAATGTGTCCACAACAATGTGTCCGCAACAATGTGTCCTCGTTTGCCAGGGCCTTAAGTGTTACAGCTGTAAGACTTAGAACTTTAATGTGAAATTCCCTTGTCAGGTGATTATTTTTTCTTGAATTACATGGCTTCTTATTGATAAAAAGAAAACCAAGCCGAGTTTCCTTTGTCCGAATGTTGCATCATTCAATGTGTGCTCAAGCCAGTGAATAGGAATCAAGCCTAATGCATAGAACTTTGTTTGAATCTTGTGTTTCACAACCCACATTTCCTAAAAATCATTTTAACAGAATGTGCCAGGTGCTTTTATCATCCGATATAAATTGGTTTGCCTCAATTCCACTCTAAATACCTCACCATGATAGCCAATAAGATGGCAAGAATTCATCTAGCTGTGTGATTCTATTGAGACCCCTGTTGCCAGATGTTGCATTTTAATACCCTAATATTTCAGCTGTCTTTATTACTCACCCCTAGACTGCTTGTTCAAGAGGTAATTACTACACAACGCTTGTTTTTTACTTTCTTTCTTTCCTTTTTTTCTTCTCTTTACTTCTCATTTCACAGGGAACCTATTACAGATACTTATTTGCAAACCACACAGAATCCACAACTGTTCCAGCTACTTGGCATCAGGGAACAAAAGGAGAACACATTGTACAGACCACTTACCAGCAAAAAGAAAGTCATATCCAGATCGGCCATAAATTTCAGCTCCTCCAGACAATGTGGCTGACCTGCAGATATTCTGTACAAATAAAGTGCATAATGATAAAGTGAACTGTTTGCCAGGGTTTTATTGGAACAAGTGGAAGTATGAACTTGAAGCTTACAACCTGACAATTACCACCGAACTCGAACTTCTTGAACTTTCAATTGAACTGAACTGAACTGATTTTCACTGAACAACCAACAACAAGAAAAAAAACAAGACGACTCCTGCTTAAACTAACACTACTTATATAGGTTTTAAGCTGTGCTCTAGAATGTTCCATATCTTGGATTAGTTTTAACAACTTGTCCATTACATTGATCATGTCTATTTTTAACATCAAGCCTGCAAATAATTGTTGTCCATAAGCAGGTCATTTGAAAAGCCAAGGTCAAGTTTTGGCCGGACAAGAGATCAATCTGGTCAGAAATCCACGGTCAGAGTGTCCAACCAGGCTAAGCTTTCGCCGGTCAAAACCTAAAATTTACCGGACATTTGTCCGATGACCGACTGTTATTTGCAGGCTTGAACATACTATAACTCTCCAGTAATAGTTACTCAGCTACCTCTAGAAACATCTATAGAGAACATTCTGGAACAGCCTACACTGCATAAGAACATTCCAGAGGCAAGCTCGATATTTCACGGCTCTGAACAGTGAATAACATGAGTATTGCACATGAGTATTGCACAAAGAAAGAGGTAGATTTTACCTTTCCCTCAAAAAGAATGACTGGTACAACAAATCTTGACCTGCAGCGAGCAAATCTGGCCTTTACAAAAAGATCTTTAAGTTTCTTTGCATCATTTACTTTTTGGCTGTCAAAAAAAAAAAAAAAGTTAGTAAAAAAAGTTAATATGAGTCAACATAGAGAATTCTAAGGAAGCTCTATACCACAGAAGGCTGAGCTACAGTAAAGTATATCACAGCACGGATACAACCAAGACCTATGGGATCCTAAGTATCAGGCCTTGTGGGTCACTAATTAAGCTTCTTTGTCCTCCAAAATACAATGCCAAAATAAAATAATAATACATCAACCAATGCCATCGATGCCTTATTTGTTGGTACCGAAATTCCCCTTTCATTAAGGGCAGTAAATGGTAAAACTTGTTCTGCCTGAATAGGCCATTTCCGAGTTCATGTCTGCCTCCTCTTCAAAGCGAGTCTAAGTGCAAAGTTTTTGTGATGGTAATTAGTTCTACTTTACATATGAATGAAAATTAATTTTCATAACAAAAACTTCGCACTTAGACTCGCTTTGAAGAGGAGGCAGACATGAACTTGGAAATGGCCTATTACAATGATGGGATGGATGGATGGATGGGAAATTTATTTAACTAATCTCAAGCTTTACAGAAGGTACAGATTGATTAAAAACTTAACATTTACAGATAAAAACAAAAAATACAAGTATAAGGTTCATATTACTGATAAAACAACTGTAAGTTTAATTTAAGACTTCAAAAGCTGAAGACAGCCCCAGTAACTGATTCACCAGCCTGCAACAAGTAACTATGGTAACTACAGTGAAGATAATAAAATTAAAGATGACACTGACGATGACCATAATTTCTATGTGGCCTATCAAAACCGATAATGAAAAACTGGCATGGACAACTCACTTTAGCACTAGACTGGACAAATTCCTTGAAGAGCTGGAATCATC
Organism: Galaxea fascicularis; assembly: GCA_948470475.1. Taxonomy (NCBI): domain Eukaryota; kingdom Metazoa; phylum Cnidaria; class Anthozoa; order Scleractinia; family Euphylliidae; genus Galaxea; species Galaxea fascicularis. Next base: position 433,583 of record OX419346.1, read on the forward strand.
ACAGCTTTAAAAACTTGATGATCACACACAATGCAGAAGGCTTTGGCAGTAAAAATCTGGTACATTTACATTAATAGGGATAAGTAGCGTTTGATTTTAAAAGTTTAAGACTAAAATGGATCTTAAACTATGAAGATCCATTTTGATCTATTTAGGAAAATGGACCCCGACGCAAGGTGACAATTGATAATTATAGCGGAAGCTTTAAAATAATGCCACGTGGGCATACATAAGTGCCCGAAAATATTGCTAACAAACTTTGCGAAATGCATGCAGTTTTCATCAACAACAAAATAGATAAATGGTACAAACAAACTGTAAGGCATGAAGCTTTCAAAACGTTGCACACAGCGACTTCACAGCAAAGTAAAACACCTGTTTAAAACTTAAAAGCCATAGGAGGTAACAAATACCTGTCAGCATTTTCCAAGTCACCAGACAGTTTTGATTCCAAAATAACCAGCTTGAGTGGGTAATGACCGCAAAGATCACCATTGTTGGAAACGGTCTATGATAAAAGGGCAAACAACGCAGTATAACGACCCAGATACAATAAAGCACCATCTTATATTGGCGTCGGCTCTATTGTCGAGCAGCATAATAATAAAATTATTCAACGTAAGACAGTCGTGCGACCAACCGTGAATTTATAGTCTTTCGCAAATAACTGTAAACATTTCTTCTGTATTCCGTCTACCTGATAGATGATAACAGAAACAAGATATAAATCAAATGAAAAAAGGTGTAAAAATACGCTAGGACACAAAGCGGACAATTTCCGTGACTCTCTGTATGGTGTTTCGACGTAAGCTTATGTACACCCTTACCTTAGTATTCGTATCGCGCACTCTATGCGGATATTTTGAGAAATATTTCACCAGTTCAAAGAGCTCAGTTTTCGAAACCTCCTCATCGAGACTCATAAGTGCTTACAGGTCAAAACGAAACTAATTGAGGCAAAAGAACGGCCTGTTACAGACTAATCCGGAACTCACTGTCACTGTCATTTCTTTCCCTGCGGATCGTGGACTGGTGGAGTGGCTGTTTTCGTTACGCTGCATTGCGCATTTGACCCTGTGGCAAACCGCTGGTGGTCAGTGATCTGTGTTTGATGTACCAGGTGTCAAAATAGGCACGCATTTCGTACATGTGGCTACCACAAAACATCGCAATAAACGCCAAGTCTCTTAACGGGACTAGTAGCGAGAATGTGCACTTCAAACATTCCATAATTAGATCACTGACGAGAACAGATCGGTTGACACCTGGTTAGCTCCACTCTTTTTGCATTGTTTTAGGATTACTGAAGTTCATAGTGCCGAAGTCGTTTGTTGCTGAAGCGAAACCATATCTGAGGTGGCTACGTAGCTGCAAATATATATTTAATTCTTCGGGAAGATTTTTAGTAAGCCGAGAAAAGCAAGCCGACGAATGTTTTAAGATCATTACACTAGATAGTGCAGGTTTGTCACTCAAGTGAGTGCATATGGTTCTACGTAACTGATAGAATGCAGTCTAAGCCTGACAGCGCCAGTGTGGATGCCTGAAGAAAGAGTTAAAAATCATTGCTATCAGCAACAACAAAAACAACTAAAGCTCAATTTGCATGACCATGAAATATTACAGTATTGCGAAAGCAAAACATTAAAATTATAAGTGATGACAGATTGTCTTGTAGATCAAAACGTGAGGAAATATATAACTCAATAATTAAGTTGACCAGCAAACAGTAACTGTTTGATATTAGATATTCTAATAGCTATTTTATCATAAACGGCATTTATAATATTTATAATTTCCTTCTTTATCAGTACGTAAGGATTTTTTTTAAAACAGTTTAAAGTAAAAGTTAAAGTTAAAAGTCCTGAACGATGTTTCGACAGCCCTTGGTTTACAACCAGCGGCTTAACTTCACACAATTTAAGATCTTGTTCAATCTTGTGGCTAACAAATACAGGGTTGGTCACATGAATCTTCTGGCTTAAAGTTTTTAAGTTGTCTGTGCAGAATATTAGCTGAGGCCTGGTCTTTGAATCGAAAAACTACGCGAACGGGGTCAGGGCGTATACTTATGGGTTTTATTGTGAATAGATTTGCGGATCAATGGATTTGGTTAAACAAACCGCTCGGTTTTGGGATTTTGAAGATATAATTTACGGATTGAAGACTCAGCGGACCTTGGATTTCTTCTGTATTTCAGCTTGGATTATTCTCTGGCAACAGGGACGCAATCCCGCCCCAACCCTAGTTCTCCTGGGGGTCACGCTTAGCGCCCAGTAGAGAGGTCTTTATCCTATCCAATTGTGGGGGCTGAAGGGGAGGTCGCAATCCTCTCCAGCCAGGGGATCACACTCCTAGACCCTCTACAAGGGGTCAAAATCTCCTTTGAAAGAGGTCCTTATCCTATAACCCTCTCCACGAGAGGTCCTTATCCTATAACTCTCTCTAGGTGGTCAAGATCCCCAGTGGAAGAGATCATTTTCCTATGAATTTGAAACCTTTTATTAAGGCTGAAACCCCAAAATAAGATAAAGAGTTGAGTCTAGTCTAGGGGAAAGGGTGACCTGTATGGGAGAAATAAATCAAATGAGAGCGTCGTGCGTCGTAGACAAACTGAGGACCACACTATGGCCACATTCATCGGGCAAAGAGTTGGAATAAGATCCAGAGATACGACAAACACTGTTGCGGTACCTGTGAGGCCAAACGCCAAAAAACGCCAAAACTGATGTACTATCTTGACTGCGTGGCAACAGATATTAACCTTGACAATCCCAATTTATAAACAGGCTGAGGAAATATCAAAGTTACAATTAACTGAAAGACGGAGAAACTGACGCCTTGCTTGTACTGGTCTTACTTTTCAGCCCAGATGAGCTGATTGGCAAAGTGCTTCCACAGCGAAGACTGTGGGGAGCGTAACAACCAATAGCCCATTTTACAGTTGTGTGTTCAGCGACCTGGTCTTTGATTAAAAGCGAGGCTGCAGGTGACCTTGTTTTGATACAAACGTATCTGTCTTTCTCATGCAAATGAGGACTAATTAGCATAACAACAACATGATTTACAAGAGAGAAGCAGTGAGGTCTGTATCAAAACAAGGTCACCCTCCCGCACCTCGCTTCTACTCAAACGCCAGGTTACTCAACACACAACTGTAAAAAGCGTTATTCTTGAGTTTAGCTACTCACATGTTAGCTGCGTCAGAGAACGTTGTGATTGGAGGAGAAAGCAAGAGGGTTGCAAAAATCATGTTGTTTCAGTGATCCTGGCTGGAGCCGAGTTACTACATTTCGCCCTTGAGGTCATTCCAGAGTCATCTGCAGAGGCTGGTACGCGGTCTACCAGGCAGAGCACCTTCCCGAGCTCCTCCCAGAGCATTCTCACCACCTTGCCCTTCTCCTTCTTCTTCTACATGCAATGTTTTGTCTGAATGAGCGCAGTTTTATACCAGACAGCTGAGAGCAGATATGAATGCAGTCGGAAAGCATATATAGAAAATTCATAGTTCCCCTTAAAGAAATTACTAAGTTTTGGTTGAGCTCACAGATTACTGTATCAGCAAGAACGACTTAAGTCCAGTAAGACTATTAGTTATACGCCAAAAACTTACATAGATAATTGATAAATTTCAGGTCATTTCAGTGCGATTGCGAGGAAGATCAGTCTTCATTTGATTTCACATCCGCAGTTCATATATGATTTATGAAAATAAGTGCGAGTTTAATTTAATTTTTTGGTTTTCATTTTACTTTTCACTGGTTAACGCATGTGACGATATCCAATCACAAAACGCAGCGAAGCAAAACAAAAACCAGACAGTAAAAACAGATAACATTGCCCATTAGCAGGTAATTGTCTTCCCCTCAAAGGCTTCTATACGTTCGTTTCGGGGAATGACCGGAAATATTCCAGGTGAGCTTGAGGGGATTGATCATCATATATTCAGTTCTAACGGTCAGTTTGAACGAACGTAAACTCTCCCATTATTTGGAATTCACAACGGGAAAATCTTTGAGGTAGTATGAGTTAGCCATTAACCAAGCGTGCACAAAGCAAGTCCGTCTCATCTGATCGAATTACATACAATAGACTTTTGTATGACGCAGGAGCTTCGCGGACAAAAACTTGAGTACTTCAACCTCGTTCTCAGGTGAGTCTCATTTTGCCTCCCTTTTCTTTGTGCGAGTTGTTCACTTCCTTGTTCTTGCAGATTCATTGAATTGCTGTCTGAAGCAGAAGACTTTCAACTGAGATTTCCGCCACAGTTTCAGTCGCTGTTAACAGTAAGTGCTATCTTACATGTACTTGATTACTCGAGAGCGCCCTGCTAAACCTCGGCTCACAAAAAGCACATTTAAAATTCTAAAACTGTTGTTTACAGTCCGTTCCCAGATGTTTTAATTTCTTGATCTTGCAGAGGCATATCGTTGCCTAACTTGACATAGTTTTATCTGTCCTGATTTTGTAGTTAAAGTTTAAGCGCACAAAGCCGCGTTGCGGACTGAAATAGAAATTCGTTCGACGAATTTCCGAGTGGCATTGATGCACCTTTGGTTGCAGAAGACGTTAACTGGCCCCTCGTCGCAATTTAAACGACCTTATGCAGTTAAATGTTCGTGCCATCAAACTGATCTTCCCTCAAAAAGAGCACTTTCAGGAGAGATGCCATCGAATCATTTTGTCAAAATTAGGTGCTTTGTTGTTTGTTCACAAAACTTGATACCGCAAATGTTAGGAGTTGATCATTCTAATTGCCGTATGTGAATCAGGGGGTCTAAGTGAGATTAAATGGGAGTAAAGTTAGTCGTAGTTTAATAAGAACTTCCTTGTCAGACTCATGGATCACAGTGAAGTGCCATAAACTGGCACTGCGATCTTTGAATTCTTCGGTCGACATTTTTAGTACACTGGAGTCCCATCAGGACTAAAGAAGAAACTGAAAAAGGAAGGGTAACAGAAAACAGGCTACTTGGTTCAGTTCCGGTTACATTCCGATGAAGTCTTTCACTATGCTAATTAATCTATCAAAAGTGCAAGTTAAAGATTGGCGCTTACGACTTGTTAATTCGCTGCACTTATACCAACTCTACGATCTTATGAAAAACCGGAATAGACGTCGATAAGAGCTACGTCGTATCTACTGAAGGAATACGGCGGCAATCTCAAGAAATCAGTCGAAGGTCGCCAATAAAGAATGTTGATTCTGAAAATTATGCATGCAAGTATGCTGATCATTTTGTTATAAAGGAACTGTTCTTGTGCACAGTGGGGTCTGCAGTACAGCACTTTTAGCTGTACGGAGTTGGTTTCGGTGAGCACCATTCACAACTAGTACTTTCCGTCGTGTGAAGATGTACAGACTCAACTTCAGTATGAACATCATTTTATTTTCCGCTAATAAACTGAAAGAGGACAGAATGCACGCCTTTATCTATGAATAAAACGCAGATTGACGAAGCATCGTTGACCGTTCGTCTTTCATTCCAGTTATTTGTCTCCCAGTTGTATCCTTCTTATCTGATAACGTTCTGTTGCTTAACTGATTTAGTCGTGTCTTTGATGATCGAAGACTGGAGAAATTCAACGCAACTGGAAAGTTGTGGAGGCCGATTACTTTTATGCAATTTGGTGACTATCAGTAGTCAGATGAAAGCGAAATGAGTCGGTTACGACTTTTTTTTACCAGACTTCTTCACATTAGTTATATTTCGACTGATTTTGCCCTCTTTCATGACTCTTTTATTTCATTTTAAACTGCAACTCTCTATAGACAAATAAGACGCCGTCAACGCGTAAACGTTTACAGTCGTAAACGCACATTTTTTGTGCGCGTTTAGGCTTCCCTCTCACACGTAAACGACGTAGAAGGTCGCTGTAAACGTATATTTTCGAAAACGCCCTCCAAAGTGGATAAATTTGTAAACACACAACAATATGCTTTTATCAACTCTCGTGTAGACAACTTGTACTCGCTTGTAAACGCTTTTCAGTCAGGATTTCACCGCAATTCTAGTTCCCAGGCGGCCTCGTTTATTCTTCAGTCATGCATTTGCGACTTTCCTATGGTTTTCATGTGGATAGGTGTAAACGATATCTCAGGAGATCATCGTTAATGTGTGGACAGAATACTTTTTATAAGTATACGTTTAGCGGACGGGGCCATATACAAGACGAGCTCAAACTCCCCAAAGGGTTTTTGTTCCATTTAATTAAGGGTGAAAAAATCAGGAGATTCAGATGCAAGCTATCTTTTCTTGTAGACAAACTGAGGACCACACTATGGCCACATTTGTCGGGCAAAGAGTTGGAATAAGAGATACAACGCGCACTGTCACGGTACCAGCGAGTCCAAAAGCTAAACTGATGTACTACCTCAACTGCGTGGCAACAGTTATTAACCTTGACAATCCCAATTTGAACAGGCTGAAGAACTACCAAAGTTACCATTTACTGACCGAACAAGAAACTGACGCCTTGTTGGTACTGGTCCTACTTTTCAGCCCAGATGAGCTGATTGGCAAAGTGTTTTTCCCAAGCGAAGACTGTGGGGGACACAGCAACCGATTCTTCGAGTTGAGTTCAGCTACTCACATGTTAGCTGTGTCAGAGAACGTTGTGATTGGAGGAGAAAGCAAGAGGGTTGCAAAAATCATGTTATTTCAGAGATCCTGGATGGAGAATAACTACATTTCACCCTTGATGTCATTCCAGAGTCGTCTGCAGAGGCTGGCCAGCGGTCTACCAGGGAGAGCGTCTTCTCCTCCAAGAGCATTACCTCCACCAAGACCTCCCACTTCTACATCTTGCTGTAATATTTTGTAGCAACCGGCCAATTTGATATTCATTAGACGTCACACTGCCGCAGAAAAACGACGGAAGTTTCACTTATGCATTCCGTCATTCACTTATACTAAAATAGCTATTTGATAGTTTTGCGAAATAGGCTACTCGGTTCAGTATAGCTTCAGTGCCATGCATGGTAATCGTTAGATTGTAATACTTTGTATTAGCTTGTATTCATCAGCAGTTATATGTCATCCCCAGTTGTACACCAGGCAGTTGAAGCTAAAGTTGACTTATTGATTGCACGAATATGTGGATAGATAATTCGTGTTTTCCCTGACGGCGGGGAATTAAATAATTGCCATTGAATTGTAGCGTTTTGTAGTTGTAAAAGTGGTTTACTTCTTCTCGTACGGAGAACACGAGGGGTCAGGCCGGACTAAGACTTGATCATGTATGAGATTGCATTGTGACTCAGACAGGTACTTTCGCCCGTTCTTCAGATTATTAGAGCAATTGAAGTAACTGTATTCAGTCAATTCCTAGATTGTAAATGACTGAATTTGTATGCGGTAACTACAAGATTGTGTTAAAATGTTTAATTTGTACGGTAGCGATTACTGAATTAAATAATCATTAAAGAAGGAACCAGTTTGCCCCTCGTAACGAATACCAGAAAACTTTTTGAATTTTAGTCAAATGGTTAGGACCTCCTGATGGACAAATCCACCAAAGATCTTTCAACTTTATACTTTCTTTCTCTTGGGCAAAGGTACCTACCAAATGACTCAGTTGCACCAGTTTTGACGAAAAAAAAAGATAATCGCTCTCACAATGCTTTTTAACTACCCTGTTCGTGGTCGTGACGTGACTCAACTTTCTCTAACCTCGATCTCATAACCCAGTCCCTTTCAGTTTCCTATCACTTTCGATATTAACTTCCGTTTGTGTTGCTCCTGGCTCGTCGTGCTGGTTGCCGGAATTGGTGAGGAATTTCCGTCGCATTTTGGAGAAGAATTTTAATCTGAGTACGTAAGGCTTTGCATCTATTATGATGTTAAGTTCCTTATTATCTGTTCATGCAGTCAGACTGAGAAGGTATATACGTAATTCAGGGAGAGCTGCATCCTATTGTCCACTCCAGATATAGGCCTTCTGCAATTAAGAGATTTAGCAACACATCATGCACATTGATTCTGATTTAATGCGTTAGTTGCTCTGATCATTGAATCCACCCGGAAATGAAAAGAGAATGAAGTGAGTACTTTCGCAACATACTGATTCATAAGTTGGTGTTCGACTAGTTTTGTTTACATTTTGAAGACGTTAAGACGCTAGGGGGATCACCAACTTTGTTAAAAATAAATTTTAAATCACCTATTCGTTGAACAGTAGAACAATGCCGATATACAATAATGCACATTGATAGAGTGTGGAAGAACAGTGGAATAGTGGCAGAGTGATGTGTTTTAGAGTGGCGGAAAGTAACTGAAACGGGGAGAGGGGCTGCGTTAATTTTGAAGTAATCATGCTAAAATAAAAGAGGTCTGTCTAAATATTACACCACGTAGCACCACACGGTCACTGTTCCACTGCTATATCACACCACTCGGCCACTGTTCTATTGTTCAACATACGGGTGATTTATCTTTCGACTGATTTTGCCATAAGTTTTCAGTTTTATCCAAACAGAGAGTTATCATGATCTAAGAACGCTGAGTAATTTTAGATATTTTCTAATCATGAGAAACAAGATCAAACTCTGAGGTTGGAAATCGCGAAAAGGTTTCTGAGTTCTATTTGAATTAAAAGGTGGTGTGGAACTGAATTGTCAGTAAGATACGCACATATGTTAAAGGTTAGAAAATACTGGCTGTGTTGCTCGAGATTCAAATGCAAGCTTTCTTATCTCGTAGACAACCGAGGCCCGCAATATGGCAGCTCTTATCAGTGAAAGGGTTGGAATAAAAGAGACGGGGACCAAGGTTAATATTCCAGATAATTCAAAAGCCCAACTGATGTACTACCTTGACTGCGTGGCACATGTTGTTGAGCTTGTCAATCCCAATCTCAACAGGCTGAGGGATTTTAAGAAATACTATTTACTGGACGACGCAGAAATCGACGCCTTATTGGTGCTGGTCCTACTTTTCAGCCCAGATGAGCTGATTGGCAAAGTATTCTTTCCCAGTGAAGACTGTGGGGGCAGCAGCAATCAATTCTTTGAGTTGAGTTCGGTTTCTCACATGTTAGCTGTGTCAGATAACGTTGTGATTGGAGGAGAAAGGAAGAGGGTTGCAAAAATCATGTTCTTTAAGAGATCCTGGTTAGAAAACAACTACATTTCACCCTTGAGGTCGTTCGAGGGTCGTCTGCAGAGGCTGGCCCGCGGTCTACCAGGCAGAACACCATCTGCCCGCAGATCATTACCTCCTCCGAGATCGTACTCTCATTCTCCTCTACTCAGACCTGACTCTCCTACTTCTACATGTTGCTGTAATATTTTGTAGCAACGTTAAGTTGACTGCCGGTGCCATACAGCTCTGAGTCCCAGCACAAACGTCGACATACAAAGATGGCGAGGATTTCTGAGCTGTTCTTCCTTTAGTTTGTATACGGTGCATGATAAATGGCTAGGAATATTTTTTAAGTAATGAACGCAGTAAAAGCTGTCGGGAATTGTGGATTACCCTGTTTTTTATTGTTTGATTAGTGACACGATGACAGATTGAGCCATGCACTTTGTACTTGTGGGTTAAGAGATATCATGTAACGTTTCCTGTTGCCCTAAATACGGCACACGGTTGAGTAGACTGAGCGAAGTTTTTTTAGCCTGTATTCAAAGTGGAGTTGTAATTCTGGAGGAAATTAAACGGTGATTTTTAATAAGAAACGTATTGTTGGTGCGTTTTCGACAAAAGCAGAAACCATTAAAATCTACTAATGCCTTATTCACACTAACGCTTAAACATGTTTAAAAGCTGTAGCTAAACAAGGTTTAAAAATTGTTTTCTCCATAAAAACTGCTTACTGGCTATTATCGATTGGAAATTTAGCTCAAATTAGAGAACATGTTAAAGTTCATTTGAATCTCTCGTAAAAACTAACGTTCAGTTTTTCACTATTGTTTTCTTCTTTTTCTAAAACCCGGTTTAATTAAACATGTTTAGTTGGTGTGAATGGGGTATAAAACTATTACTTGGACGAACGCATGCGCATGTTAGTTGAGTGGTTTCCATATCGGACTGATGGGTTGTATTTTCAGCACATGCACTCTTTTTGATAAGAATTTTTAGATAAGGACGTTGAGGCTGAGGTTAACAAAGGAAAATTTTAAGCGAGAACATGCTAAGAACATACCCAGGTTAGAGTCAGTTAAGAACATCTTTATTTTGCTAAATTTAACAAGAGTTGGTTGGCGCGCCCTCTTTTTCACTTGTTCTTGGAGAAATCAAAAGAAACGAAGACAGCTCCGTGAACCAATCAGAATTTGAAGTAGTTCCATGTAACTGGCGCCAAGCGCGAGGAAATACGCGCGTCAGGTGCAACTTGCGATTGGTTTTGGTTTTGCGTCTCATTGGCTGAGAAGGTGGCGGGAGTTTTTGTCGACCGATCACAGGGCGAAGAAAAGCAAAGCCAAAGCAAACGGAAATTACTTTTGACACTCAATTGAAAACCGCTCTATTTTCAGTACGTAATCACTGGATTGTATTTTTTTTATCTGCCAGAGAGCTATTACAACGGTTATGGCGACTGAAGTATTTTTCTAAGAGGTATTTTACATGAATACAGAGACAGACTGAATTGATCGTTTCCCTGACCGCATGGTTCCATTTTGTGTTTAGTAAAGAATTGTTGAATTGTAGAATTTTGTGGCATTGAAGCAGCTTCATTTAATGCCATAAAAAAACTCGTTGGCTAAATAACGCATCCACAGCAAAGGAGTTAGGGACCGGGAACCGGGAGACTAGAGGTACAAAATTGTAAGCACTTTGGTCCGTCCTCCAGATTATTACAGTGTCATTGAAGTAACTGTATTCAGTACTTGTAAGTGACTGAATTTGTTTGTAGTAGTAATTACAAGATTGTGTTAACGGTCCGTATTACTAAATTACATAATTGTTGAAGAAGTAAATCGTTTGCCCCTCATTACGAAAGGCTGATTTCTTGTTTTGAATTTTTGTGAAATTCAAAGAACCTTCTTGGTGAACAAACCCATCGAAGATATTTATCAGATCTTCTTCACAGAACAATTTCACTTCAGCAAGGTACTTGGTAAAGCATTTATCAGTGTACAGTTTTGACGAAAACAGGACAATCTATTGTAGCTCTCTGACAATGCGTTTGGAAAAAGGCGCCACTCTGACCAATAGCACGTGATCACTCGTGCCGTGACAACTTCTCGGACCTCGATCTCATGTTCCTGTTTTTTTCGGTTTCTTTCACTTTCGATATTAACTTCCGTTTGTGTTGCTGTTAGCTCGTCGAGCACAGTGGTTCAGTTGTGAGTACTTTCCGTCGCAGTTTAGACAGAAATTTTAACAGTACGTATGCTTTTGCACCTGTTATAGGGTTAGTTTCTTCTGTTATCTGTTCATGTAGCCAAAACTGAGGAGGCATCCTGTTGTCCACTCCTATAGTTGTTCTAATTCAGGCAGAAAGTTAGCAACACATTTTCTACGTCGATTCTGATTTATGCATTACTGACTATAATCAATCAACCAAACTGGAACGTAAACCGAAGTGAAATGAAGATGAATCGCCGTGTGCTATTACTTTCGCAACATACTAATTCATACTAGCTCTTCCATCTCTGTTTTGTTAAAGCCCTTACAACAACATGAGGACTAGGAGGGATTTACCGCTCTGATAAGGCTGCTGTGAAAGTTGTATTTGAATGATTCCTGTCAAGAAACTCAGCCAAACATAAAAGACGTAAAAACGGGTTCAGTTAAGACTGATTTAATTGTCTGATTTTGCTATCCGCATTTACTGTAGCCATAAATGGACGTCCCTCACGCGAGGGCGCGCGTGCACATCAGGTTTCAAGCTCGTTCGCGAGCTGATCGCCTGCTCAGAGAACGTATTGAATTGATTAGAAAAGCTAAGTCTGTAGGCCTACATTGATATCCTGAGCACTTATGTCGGCGAAATTTATACAGAACGCCTCAGAAATTTAAGTCAAGTCAAACTTCTGCTATCACTGGAAAGATAATCCCTTTCTCGGAGTAAGGTCTCTGCTAACATTTTCGCGTCCAAAGCAAATCCAAGCGAAATTAAATGATATAAATTTGTAAAGACAAGACTGAGTTCTCGGAGTTTAGAATTAAGACGCTATGTCTCTTTATTTTTAGACCACAAAATGGCAGCAATTGTTAAACAAAGCGTTGGAATCAAAGACTTCGGAAGAGACATTTCAGTGCCAGAGAATCCAAAAGCGAAACTGATGTATTACCTCGACTGTGTGGCAGTGGTCATCCAGCTGAACGATCCGATCTTGAGGAGGTTAAGGAGCTATCGAAACTACTCTTCACTGACTGAGGCAGAAACCGACGCCCTGTTGGCATTTGTCGTTCTGTTCAGTCCGGACGAATTGATTGGCAAGGTGTTCTTCCCGAGTGAGGACTGTGGAGGAGGCAGTAATCAGTTCTATGAGCTGAATGCAGTGTCGCACATGCTGGCCGTCACTGACAACATTCTGATTGGCGGAGAAAGGAAGAGAGTTGCTAAGGTCATGTTCTTTACCAGATTATGGTTGGAATACAACTACCTCGTACCTCTGAGATCATTCCAGAGTCGTCTGCAAAGGATAGCGCGAGGCCTGCCGGGAAGAGCTCCTCCACCCCGCCCCACTCCCCCAGCTGACAACAGTTCGAGGTGCAACGTCATGTAGTGAACTGTGGTGCAGCAGCAGAGCGAATGAAAGCCAAGCTCATGTTTACTTCATTGAACTGCCGTATGTAGATACCGTAGAATTCCGAATTTTGCAGGTAAAGGGGGACGCTACTTTCGGGTAGCCGTTATTTTCGGATAGGTAAAAAACGTTTGTAATGCACCTATCAGTGTCAAGCCCGAGGGGGGGGGGGTCGGGCAACCCACCGGAATTTGACTGTCACGTATATCCCCAGGGTAGGGATTTTGATCGGACATCATGGCCCCAGGGTGGCGAATTTTATTGCTTTCCTCTTGTGTGCAACAAGGACTGAGGGGGATTTTGATACTTTTGACAATTATTTTTTGCCAGGGGGTGGGGATTTTGATAATTTTTTTCAGAAAATATCAAAATCCCTCACCCTATGCCCGACCCCCCCCCCCTCGGGATTGACACTGATAGGTGCATTGGTCTTAGACAAAGAGGAGACTTATTATCAAATTTAGAAGTCATTTCATTTATGCATATTCCTACAATGTAACGTAACCAGATGAGCAAGCAGTAAACAAAACAGACTACCTTAATCGGTGCGCTATACATACCGTTACTTTCGGGATTTAATAGTATCCGGCCAATTTTACAAAAGGACGGAATTTCTTGCTGGTGCTGAGGCCAGAGGAATCTAGAGCTTTAGAACTTACACTTAACATGACAATTAGAAGGCCACCAAGAAGCTTCCAGCGGGTTAGAGAATTGTTAAAACACTTATTTCGTTGCATAGACGAATAATACACAACCTCTAGTCAGAACACTTCAAACCGAATCATATATTGCACGTTTTTGTAACAAGGCATAGAGGAAACAATAGAGGTTTCCTTGGTTTGTCTGTACGCCTGGCATGGAATCGAGAATTTGATATGTAACATGCTGTTGCAAGATAGAGTAGAAAAACCGAAGCACTGTTTGCTTTCGTTTGTATGTGCGAACGCAAGAAATCGAGGGTCTAATAATAATAATAATACCTCACTTATATAGCGCAACGCTTCTCAAGGATCCAGCGGCGCTTTACAATAAAAATGATAGAAATATAAAATCAATTAAATAGTAAATGAAAAAAAAAAGTAACAAATCACTGAAAGAACTGCCTAAATAGATGGGTTTTAAGTTTAGACTTAAATGTTTCTAAGAGTTCCACCTGCCTAATATCATCCGGTAGAGCGTTCCACAACGTGGGAGCTCTATGGGAGAACGCCCTATATCCGTATGTTTTTTGGGTTTATACTGTATTTGTTATGTCTTAACTTTTGTGAGTAATAAAACATTGAGATGTGATCCTTGCTTGATCAACCCACCCAGTGAAATGGAGTCGTGCCTAGCTAACCACGGAACAAAACACTCACAAAAAAATTCAAAGCAATCTGCAAACATTAATTACACTTTCTTTTATTAAGAAAACAAATCCAGTATCTCGTGTTAGCAGTTCCAGACCACACACCCGAAAATTCTGAGTTACATATTGAAAGAGGGAGAACAGGGCGAATGCACATCCCCCTCAGCTAGCATCTTTCTGTTCTCTGCTTTCTCCTCACTCTACAGCAACTGAGAAGCTCATTGATAGACTAACAGTAGGTAACTACACGCTATGGTTCATGGTATTATGGGATAAGGAAGGAGTCCACAATCCAAATGAATGGGGCACTATGTACAAAAAAACAACCACTGAAAAATATATATTAAAATAAAGCACGATTCAATTCACATATCAAGACAGTTGGCAGCCCCCATCTGGATGATGGAGACGACACGCTGAAAAAACCCGAAACGTGGACGGAACGAACCGTGTCTCGAGTCACTTCGCTGCGCTCTCTCACCGCTGTCTTGTCACATATTCTGTTATTCCGACCTGTAAATATTAGAATTCACTTATGTTGCCTATATTGGGGTTAAGAATAACGAGGATTCGTAACAGCTGGAGTCATTTTTACCACAGTTGGTATGTTTCTACTTAGGCTATTGTATACGTCCGGACTTAACAATGGCCACGAGTTAACTGTGGAATGTAACTGGATCATAAAATGAACAATGCTTGAGTAGACCTCTGCAACGGCAACTTTTTGGGGTCTAAGTAGTTTACGAAACAGGCATACAGAGGGGAAACAAAGTCGCTATGGACGACAGTCCAGTTGCAATCATTCCAGATACTTCTAATGTGCTTCTGAATCAAACAAACGCAACCTAAAAATATGGTCGCTATTACGGACCATAAGACCGTGTGTTGGGTCCACGTTATTAGTACGTCGCAGAGTTAAGTTAAAATATTTCGCGTGTTGCTAATATTCGAAATGATGGTGCACGTAAACTTATTGTTGTGCTATTGCTGGGCTCTGCTTTGAGGAGGAAAGTCATGGTAAGAAACGTAGAGGACCAGAATAACGTTTGCAGGGATTCAAGACGAGTTATTTCCAGTGAGGCTTGCTGCTGCGACTAGTGGCTGAACTGGCGGACGTTGAGGCTCTGCTCGCGACTGAGGATACACCTGATCGACTGCTCATACGGGAGCTTTGGCGACCTGAAACAACAAAACGGGTTGGTAAAGGAAGAATAAATGTATGTGCTGTGTCGACTCTAGCCATGGTTTAACTCCAAATCTATTTTTCTGCTTCAATAGCTCGCGCGGTAGGTGCAGGAGATGAATATAGCGCTGGTCAGAACGGCGTCGTTTTTCTTTCACGTTCCCACGTTCCCACTAATAGTGCAGCCCAATCTTCTCTATATAAACCACACGCAACCCATAATTCCTCGATTCGCTCAGACGAAGGGCTAACGCTGGAAACGTTAGCTTTTAGAATTCCTGTAAGGTGGCCAATTTACATTATCAACTCCGTTAATAAAACCAAATTTTCGTATACCACTTCCCTCAACTCAGTACTACAGTTTCTTCAGGAACTAACCACTGTATTAATTTTTTTTCAGCGCCTCCCACGCAGGCTAAGCGGAGTTTTTTTTCACAGAAGTTGTCACATCTATCCCAAGAACAAACTTCTTAGGCTTGCAGTGAAGGACGAGGAACGCGAGCAACAGAGGTCACCGAGAAAACAAACCAATGTTCTTTGAGCCCGTTTTGCAATCTGTTCATCAACAGCACGTGCGTAAGAGTGATCAGCATGGAATTTCTCCTTGTAATATCAACAGTAAAATAAAACGGAGCGGTCACAAGAATTAAGGGCAAAATCACACAAGATGAAAAACTTACTTGACTTGTCCTGGCTTAACAGCTCATCATCAAGTTTATCACCAAGTTTGATCAGATCTTAATCCTGTTAAGGGGACAATGCAACACAACCTGTTCTTCCAGCCTGTCTCAATAAAAAGACTCTGTCCGCTCTGTCAAGAGTTTCACGTCTCTATCACAGTACAAAATAATCACGGCCAAATGTTTTGAGTGCAATGATAGTGTTCATCCTACAACTACAACTCTTTGACTGTATACTCTTTACAGATCATGTTTCCCTGTCTGTGTAACTTTTGCGTTTTAACGAAAATTATTGAGCGAGAGAGGAACTGATGTTATGCATAATTATCGTATAATTAACATTAGCAAAGGATACCATCCGGGTAGAACCACTTCTGGTCAGCAGGGGTGGGTGGGGACTTGGGTTCTCTAGCACTGGTTGCTTTTCCAGACGATTTTCGTGATGAGGGAGGGGTGAGTAAACAGGACTGTGGTACCGTGCCTGTTACCAGACCCTCAGGAAACTTTTTGTTTAGCACTTTGAGACCTGCAAGATGTTTTAAGAGAAAAATACTAGTGATTATTTGTTAGTTTTTACACACAGAATGACAATTGTATATCAATAACTCAAACCATTCAAATACACAGGATGACAGTTGCATCTTGGTAATTCAAACCATTCATAAATACAGAGTAGATTAAATATTCATATCTTCACTGTCCACTCAAGCTTCCGATGTTCAGATTTTGCAGAAAGCATGACTGCAGAAAAATCTGTTGTTAGTGAGTGAAAAATAGTGTTGCCTGGTTCTGTTGAAAGCCAAGGAAAAGCTTCAATTTATTATCCTACTTAGGTAGCTAAAGGCTTTTTATGCAGCTGTCAAAAGTTCATTTTCCTTGTCTTGACTCATGATGTGATATTGTTGTGAAAGTTTATGGTTCCTCCACTATTTACTACGACATAGCCATCATACCTCCTGACAGCATAAAAACATTTTCCACCTCTCTCTGTACAAAGGTTGTAGCAGCAGCTGGTGCAATTCTCTCATCTTCATCATACAAAATTATGATCTTCCCTAATTTATTTTTCTATTCATTTTGTAGAATGTTAAGAAAAATGCACAACACTGTTCATGAAGACAGATTTATCAAGACTGAAAGTCAGTTTGTAAGTTGTGACAAGCCTTTCAGAAAAATGTAGTACAGTTTAAATTAAAAAGTATAGACTGAGGTTTATAAAATTTATCCAAGGATACAAATGTCAAAATTTCCTTGGTAAAATAGTTGTAGGACCTTGATAACATTGCTGAGGGATAACTAAGTGCTATTGAAAAAAAAATAGAAATAAATGAGTGATATGTTACCAGGGTTTGAATAGAAGCCAGCTACTGCTGGAGCTCCAGTCTTCAAGTCACTGGCTACTTGGTCATGTTGGTCAACAAATACTTGAAAAATGTAACTCTTAAAATGGCCACTTTGATTGCCACAACCTCCTACTATCAAACTCAAATCTACTACTAATTTTTGAATAGGCTTAGGGATATGCAAAAAGAAGAAGGGGATTCCAGCTATTGTGTTGAGGTCTAAATGCTGTGTTTCTATCAAAATCACCTTGTTATTACAGCCACTTTTTTTTGGCCCGGTGAAACGCTCATACATTTTTTAATAAGAAAACCCTGTTAAAGCAGCGGCCTTGTTAATATGGCCAATGGCCACATTCTGAAATCCCAAGCAGCCTGTATAATCCTTTATAGATTTACCCCATTAACAGGGCCTCTCGCACTGGTTAATATTGCTTTGCACTCACCCCCAATAATATGACATTGTTTAAATGCATCCTCATCCCTGACATCCAATAACAAATAAGGTAATGACTCAACCTCTGGCACCACTGACATTTCCTCCATCATGCTGGTGTCTCTGCCTTCTTTTTCATCCTTGTCTCGGATATCAACTTCTCCGACACCATGTATGAGACTGAAAAAAATTGACAATACAATACTAACTTTAAATAAATTGGAACAATAAGAAATTAGATGAAAAATATAAAAAATATGTTTATCATATTATAAATAAATGTTTTTTTCCTCATACAGTGCCACTTAGTCCAATACCTTTCCAGCGTGGATCGTGAAGTATTTCTTGCTGTTGAATCTGGCCTTGCATCATCATCTTCCAGATTAAGGGCAGGTACTCCCTCACCCTCAAGTGAAGTGTCATTATCATCGCCAGGTGTGATTGTCTCATCTGACATCACACTTTCACCTTTCCAAACAAAATAATTACAAACTCTTAATTCACAGAAAATTACTTTAAGCATAAACCTCCAACAATTCACTAATTGGATGGTTTTGTGTTTTTGCATTCTTGTTCTTGATGCCTGAAAACAAGAAAGGATGAAATCTCACACTAAAAGGTAAAAATTAGTTTTGTAAGAACACAAACCTCCTGCTGTTGAAATACTATTTCTTTCTTGTTCCAAACTCACTGCCTCAGCAACTTGAAGGATCTTTAACAAACACAAAATTATGACCTGTACAGTGACTATTTCTAATGGTGCCAGCCAACCAAATAAAGGATGAACAACATATCTGTACTTTACAAGCTCAAATTTCCCTTTGCTCTTCTTTTTTGGTTTTACTTACCAGTTGAACCAAGGTGGAAACCTTCATCCTTTTGAAGATTTCATCTTTCTTGTATTTGTAATCTATAAATTTTGAAAAAAAAAAAAAAAAAAATTACAACCAGAAATGAAAATGGCAGTTTTGGTAAGGAAATATGATTCCAACATATGAGGACTAGAAAAGGGGAATGGGAAAGCAAGTTGGGCAAGATTTCCTCACAGCCCCTCATACATGCATTTTGTGACTCAAACTCTACTGGTTAGTATGACAGTGATTTATGTATCATGATATAATTATTAATGTATGGGGCTGTCAATCCAGCTAGAAGCTGGTCAGTATACATACAGCAGATTCAGGTTGAGCGTTAAATGGCGTCAGTTACCGCGTTCGTTATCACTGTTGATTGGGTTGCGTTGTGAAGCAAATTGTCACACGTTGCTAGGCGGGGATGATAGCGTTCTGTCAGTTCTCTGACAGAACACTATCATCCCCGCCTAGCAACGTCTGATAATTTGCCTCGCAACGCAACCCAATCAACAGTGATAACGAACGCGGTAACTGACGCCATTAAACGCTCAACCTGAATCCGCTGTACCTCTTACTTGCCGAGTTTGAGGTCTGTACTGTAAGTTACAGACTGAGTTTTTTCCTGTTCACTTATGGCCTGAGTATGAAGCACGTGGGCCATAAATCAACGGCAAAAAACGAGGATCTGACTAAGAAAATGAGGTTAGTAAGATATATCTCTGAGGTTAATCGGGCGCGCAGGAAAAGAAACTTTCAGATTTAGCAGGCCATAAAGCAGACTACCGCCCACAAAATTGACCAATCACAGCGCACATACTAAATGAGAGATATAATAAGGATTTTTATATACTGGTTTACATTTTGATGTAAGTTTTGCAGTATGTATAAGCTGGCTAGACCTAAAAAAGTTTAACCAGTATAAAATCCAGTTCAACAATTTCTAAAATTGCCATGATATTCCGTCGTTTTACTAGTACCAAGTTTACAGGTACCAAGACATGATCACTTAGCAACTTTCTTTAAAATGATGACATGATTTAAAATGGTTACAAATTACAGGAAGCTAACTGCGCGCAACCAGTAGCAACTTACTTTTCCGCATTTCTTCGATTTTCTGGGTATATCTGGAAACACTGGCACCTATAAGAATGCAAGTTGAAAACATAGCATCAAACAACTGTTCCTTTTAGAGCATACGTCTGTTCATACTACAAAATCTCAAAAAAACTATCTGTTCTTGTCTTGTACCAGTATCAACGGTTGCAGCAACATGTTCGTACTTCGGATTTTTTGGAACTTTCTTCTCCAAGATCTGCACAAATTGAAAACGAACATTGTTAACATCTCGCACCTCAATTTAATGCCTGAAGAGATATTTTACTAACAAAAACAATCTTACATTTGGCGGTTTCTTCAGGGACCTACTAGTGGCAGACATGTTGACGATGTAATGAAATTTGACCGCCGTCAAGAACGCGCGCGGTTGCTAAGTTAGTAAATCGTACCAAGTGGGGTGGGGTGGAGAAACGAAATTCTTGTTTGCTGCACGGGGGCAGCTTGCATATTTAATTCACAATGGCGGTTTCCCATTTGCAGATCATCTGTGCAGTCGCTGTAGTTGCAGTGGCTACGTTTATTAATTTGCCAGCCCCGCGTTTCTCTGAAAGGCTTCAAGAATGGCGAAATATGGGACAATATTTTAATTACAGAGGTAACGCCATTTTCTATCAAGGTAAGAGCTTATACAAATTTGTGGCGCGAATTTCCCGTGATCTTTGAATTCGTCTGCCAAGTAAGCTTGAATTTGCTTCAACAGATGCAGGCGCAATTTAATTTTAAACATAAATATTTCAACTACGGGAAGACAACTTGAAATATGAATGCAGATAAGCTTAAATGGCAGCTAAATTATACAAAGACACATTTGATTACCAGGTTTTGAAAGAGCCTTTGATTTTTTTACAACACTACATTGATCCGATTTGTTCTTCAGATTTCAGAGGCTACAAGCATGACGAAGAAAGCGTTGTTCTTTGCATCCATGGGTTCCCCACTAGCAATTATGATTGGTCGAAGGTGTGCAGTCTTAATTAATTAATATTGGGTTCTCTGTTTTCTTTTTTGTTTTGTTTTGGTGTGTGCGGTGGAAAGGGGAGGGCACAGTCGAGGTCGGGGGGGGGGGGTGTCTTTTGCGGGAAGAGTGGTGCTTCAGCAGTTTCTTTAGCAGGAAATGATAGTGGAAGGAGGGGACCCTCTCCTATTCAGAACAAGCTGAATGTACATCACCCTCAATTCATGACACCCGATCCCCCCCACCCTGACATGCCATTAATTTCCCCATTCCCATGACAAAGTGGTAGTGGATAATGCCCAATGTTCAACCAAACTGATAAAACAAACATACCTGTTTTCAGAGGGATGTTGGGCAGAGAGAGTGTGATGAGGTCCAGTATGGTTTCTTAGTTCTAAATACAACAATAATTGTCATTGATAATCAGCTTTGTTTTTAATCCAGGTATGGGAACCACTGAAGCAAAGTTTTGGACGAGTGATTGCTGCCGACATGCTGGGTTTTGGTTTTAGTGATAAACCAGTGAGTTGATTAACTTGTTTATTAGTTAATTATCAGGATAAATTCAGTAAAACATTGCGACGTGATCACATGTATAGATTATGACAATAAAGGCTATTGCATCACCACAGCTATCTTGATATTGTAAGTAATAACACCCAGCTAAACATAATCGAAATGGTCAGGAGAAAATACAGTATATGAAACACTGAAAACAATAGGTTAGGGAGAGTTTTTTTTTTCAGAGAGAGAGAGAGAGTGAAAGAGAGAGAGAGTGAGGGCACATGCTAAGTTATCCAGGTTGTTTATGTTATTATTTTTTTCTTATTTGGTAACCTTTTCTTTAATTTTTCTAAGCGTGGAATGGATTACACAGTAATGGAGCAAGCCACTCTACAGGAAGCTTTTCTGCGGTATCTTGGAATAAACAAAGTTCATATTTTAGCCCATGACCTGGGTGATACAGTTGCTCTTGAAATGTTAGCAAGGTAACTCCTCAAATTTCTTGTCATCCCTTTTTAATGAAATTCAAATTTTGAAGTTCAAAATAAAATCAGTGGGTACATTTTACACACTGTTAATCATTGTACAGGACCTCAGAAGGTAGGAAGTGTGTCTCAATAGGGCCAAAAGATAATTCAATTGCCAAATGTGATTGGTGAATTTGAATTTAATTGGTCAGTTACTATTAATATTAATTTTTATAACTATTTTGATTCCCAGTGTGTTATGGTTAAGTAGCGATTTCAAGTTTCCTTTGTAACTGAATAGTCTTATAGAGCTGAAAACAGCTATGCCATCATGCTGTACATTGGTCATAATTGTTTATAAAATTTTAGCATAGACTTAAGGCAAATGGTCAGAATTGTCTCTAAGGCTACTTAGCTTGACATATTCATGTAGCATAGTTATCAAAATCTTGGCCTACCAATAGTCCTGATTAGAAATTCAATCTCTTGAGGTATTTCTATCTTTAGTTAGTTGATAGTTTTCACTATGAAAGTCATTTGCACTTATCAAAAGGTTGTGAGTCAGTGCTGGCATCTCATTTACATTTACTGCTCTGGTTTGTATGATTTCCAAAAGGGAAGCTTTCCATCATGGTAAAACCAGTTATATTCCTCTTTCATCTATTTATTAAACATTTTAATATCAAGAGGAATGACTAATAATATTAATATTACTTTTTTATTCATAACATTTTACAGGTATGAGGAAAGAAAGGGTAAATTGCAAGACCCATCAGAGTATGTGAAAATAGAGTCACTGTGTTTAACTAATGGAGGTAATTCTGAGTTGTGAAGTCAATCATTTTAAGTTGATTTCTCCTTTCCACCACAGTGCTCTTTAATCACGTTATCATGATCTTAGATCTTCATGCTTCAGGTTCGTACCTTTAAGAAATAATATCAAATGGTGTTTTTTTGCTGTTTTAAATCCCAAAGGAAAACATTGACTTTGGCTAACATACACTGAAGATGTTTTCTTTGTTACAACAGGAATATTTCCAGAAACAAATTTTCCCAAGGCCATTCAAAAGGTATCTATAATTGGTATTTTATTTGCATTGCATCTGATTTTTTCTTTATTATTTATTTTATCAGCATAGCCATTATTAATAGTTTTATGCAGAGCCCAGGGGTTAGTTTTTTATGCACTCTGTATATGAATGCAGTCTTTTCACTTCTGAATGTATTGATTGATTGTACTGTGTTTAATGTATTTGTCACATTGATAAACATTGCAGTTGGTAGCAAATTCCTGGCTGGGACCATTGATAGCGAGACTAACCAGCTACCCTGTGTTTGCACGAAGGTAGAAAACATTTTTCCTAGGTGTTACTACTTGCATTTTTTTGGAGGGTGCAACAATGTATTGGGAACAAGGCACCGTATAAGTAAATATATGGTAAAGGAAATTTTAACATGTGCAATTATTATTCAGTATATCAAGTTATAATAACCCGAGGGTTGTCATACAGGTAAAAATTAAATTCAGGTAAAAATTTTTAACCTACTGTAGGTTGATTCTCAAATCCCTTTGTCTCGTAACCCTAATTATTCAAAATTAGGGTTAGTTAGGGGACAAAGGAAATTGATTTTTAACCTAGGTTAAAAAAAATTGTACCCGAATTTAATTTTTAACTGCAACACGTGCCAAAGGCTAACTGATGTTTTTCGAAGACCACCACCGAAGATAGTGCAAAACCCTCCGAGGACCACATGAAGGTTTCTGAAGATTTCTGAAGATCACCCGAACACTTCCGAAGATTTCTGAAGATTTTCCGAATACTTCCAAAGATCACCCGAAGGCTTCCGAGGATTTCTGAAAGACTTCCAACAATCTCTGGAGATAAACCGAAGATCACCGGATATTTTCGAAGCTTTTCCAAGTTTCAGAAGATCAAGGGCAATACCTTCTGCACACCTCAGTGGTCAATGTAAATTTTATAGGTCTTTGAAAAAATTTACTTGTGCTTATTTATTCCAAATTGCACTGTCTCAAAATCATGTGATTACTTATACAAAGCTATAAATTTCTCACTCGTTGCCCTGCGTCAGGAAGCCAGTGCAGCTTTCATTTTGTTTTGTTACCTAAGATCCCTCTCTTATCTGGAAATACTGATCAATGCTTGCCCTCTCTTTGTGAGCAGAATTAAGTCCGGAAATGTTTTCTTTTTGTGATCTGATTTTCCAAAAACAGCGAAGTATTTGGACAGCACAAGGCAACTTGATTACTTATTCCTCAGTAGTTTTGTTGACTTCCTGCAACATCTGTTTGCCAATACCACTTCTTTTGTAATCAATTTTTGTGTGGCACATTAAAAAAAATGAAAATTGAGATCTATTTGTAATGTTCTTATTTTTAAAAGCCTTGCCTCAGTGTTTGGTCCTCACACAAGACCTACGCGAGAAGAGCTTCAAGATTTTTGGACAATTGCAAGACATAAAGATGGATATCTTGTTGCACCAAGGTTTGTATTCTATGGACAGTAGCAAAGAGAACATGTTTTCCTGCACAATGACCCTTGTTTTATTAAATCCAGAGCTGACACAATGCAAAGACAGGTTAAGTTGTCCTCATTTCCTTCCCGTTGGGGTTATTTTGTCTGGGTCATTCTGATCTAATTTTGCATTTTTTGTAGTATACTTCAGTACATGAAACAACGTTACGAAAACAGAGGAAGATGGGTTTCCATCATGCAAACAACTTCAGTTCCAGGTACAGTGAAACCCCACACTATGGACACCTGCTTAACACAGATACCCGCTTATAGAATACTAAAGTGTGACGTCACAAAAATGAAATTTCTGAAATTATGGGATTTGTTGACCCAAAAAAAATTTAGAAGGGTTTGTATGGAATTTTGTAAGCATAACTGGGCTATGATCTCAGAGACAATTTGTCCCCAAATGCTCATTTCTGGCAAGCAGGCCTCTTGGACATTGTTCTTTCAGAATATCCTGACAAATCCCATAATTTCAGAAATTTCATTTTTATGACGTCATCACTTTAGTACTCTATAACGGACAGTTTTCTTTGTCCCTGCAACTAAAAAGTTCATATATTTTCTCTTAAATCACCCTGCTTAATATAGACACCCGGATAATGCAGACACTTTATCATGTCCCTTTGGTGTCTGTATTAACAGCAGGGTTCGCACACGTCTTGAAAGTCCTTGAAAATCCTTGAAAATCCTTGAATTTCAAAATAAAAGTTCAAGTCTTTAAAAGTCCTTAAAAATTGTAGTTGGTGCTGGAAAGAAATTTGTTGCCCATTTTACCCAACACACTCTCTACTTTGAGCATCTGATGTGGCATTAAATAGGCTTGATTTTGCCCCTCTTGGGGTCCTTGAAAAATGGAAAAATGTGTCCTTGAAAGGCCTTGAAAAGTCCTTGAATTTTTGGTTGAAAAAAGTGTACGAGCCCTGTAATGGGGTTCCACTGTAGAAGGCGAAGAAGGTGAAATACATGTAGGCCATTTCTGAGATTTGCTTTGATTCTCTTTATCAAAGCAGTGCTAGGCTAATGCCCTTTCTTAAGGAAATGAGTTCATGATGAGGAGTTGCTTTGAGAAGGAGACTGAAATGAATTCAGAAATTGCCCATTACTAAGATGTGAAGTTTTGTTATGAAATTAATCACTATTCTCTACCTAAAACAATACATTATTCTTTGAGCAAGGTTGTCACTAATTTTGAGGTAACTGGGGTTTTGAGTGCAGGTGTGGAAAAGTTGAGCTGTTTTCTAGCAAAATAATGTGGAATAAAATTCAAAATATCTGGAGAAAATTCCCTGCCCCTTGTGCTTAATGGCAGTCTTGCTTTGAGTTTAAGGTTTCTTTCAATTGCCTGACTGACCCCTTCCACCAGTCACTGCTTTACTTAACACATATTGTTTTCTTCTTTACATTTAAGTTCATTTTATTTATGGCCCAGCTGACCCCATCAACCCTCCACAAACACTCACCAAATACAGGTAAGGGTTTTTTTTTTAAATAAATAAATATGTATTCATGAACATTCTCACTTCTTCATCAGCACTTGTGCATTTTCCTGCTAAAACATGTGGTAGACTTTGTTAGCCAGCTTAAATCCTTCAACACTGTCTAGCTGACCAAAGTTATGACAAACAGCTGCACGATTTAGTTGTACCCAGAAAGGATTATTTCTTAAGCTGCTGTTACACGTTGAAACTTTTAACTGAAACTTGTGTGCAATGGCACCGCGAACAAGTTTCACAAAGTGGTGTTACACTGTGAAACTCTCGTTTTTGTCACCACTGCGATCGTTGCGACCGTTGCAGATGTAGAAAGCGGTTCTACTTTTCGTGAAACTTGTCTCGCAACGGAACTTCAAAAAGTTTCACGAAAGCGACCATGTTACACGGTGCAACGCCTGCTGAAACATGTTTCGCAACGCCGTTGCACACAAGTTTCAGCTAAAAGTTTCAACGTGTAACAGCGGCTTTAGGGTTAATAGGCAGTAACCCTTCAGTTAACAATTCAGTTTGTTAGGTCAGGAAGCCAGGTTTTTGGTAGACAGAGGTGGATCTAACAGTTCTAAAGCAATATCTTCACTATTATTAATTTATAAGGTGTGATGAATGCCTGAGTATCATAATAATACTAACAGGTTAATATGAAATCCCTGGATAATTTTACCTCAACAGAGAACTGGTTGTTAAAGGAACCTATTCATCACTTCAAGATGAAATAGGTCACTATCCCCACTGGGAGGACCCAGATGGATTTATCACTGCCTATCAACAGTTCTTGAGCAAAGTAATTCAGGAAAAGTAATTATAAATCAATTTTATAAAGAAAAATCAGATTAAAGTACCGGTATTAATAATATTATCATTGTATAACTGGTGACAATGTCCTCCATCAAATTCTTGTCAGAACAAGTCTTTTTTAAGGCAGTATTGGAGCAGTTTTATTGGTTAAATTTGATTTTTATATACTCTTAGTGATGCATAATAAAATATGAAATAGATAATGGCAGTAGGCCATTACATGTATCTTGGAAATATTTCCTATCAGATATTTCAACAAAAATCGAGATACTTAACAAGTGGGTTGCCAGGCAAGTTAAAAAAGTTACAGCTTAATCCATATAGTGTAGAAAAGGACTGCCAGGTAGAGTGTTGTTCTTGTTACTTTGTTTTTCTGAGGCAGATGCCTCTTAAATGTAGAGTGTGGTTGGCTGAAAACCATTTATTTATAAATTGGCCTGCATGAAGATTCCAGCCTATCTTATCACAACTGTTTTTTTTTTATTGGAAAGGATATCTGTCTGACTGCTCCATGAATCAAAGCACAATACAAAAAGGTCTTGTGTGCATAGAGCTTAGACTAAGTTACTCTTGAAAACCTTACCCACTAGCTGACAGTGAAGAAAATATAACATGATAACAACTCTGAAAACATAATTATAAAATATAAAAGTAAGAAATAAACAACAGAGAAATAAACGTAATATAAATTTGGTTCTTATCAAATGTAAAAAAGATGGTGAAGCAATGAACTGATAAGTAGAGCCAACAAGGAAGGCGTGTAACACGCTAATAATTAGCATGTTTCACACCCTCCAAGTTACAAAGATCGCTTTACCATCTTTGTTATGTTTGATAATGGTCTTGCAATAGGAACCAATTTTGTTTATTTCTGTCTTTTGTTTCTTGCTTATACTTAAGTTAGCAAGATGTTCTTTGGAGTTGTCATGTTATAGTCACATGAGTTAAGTGTTTCATCCCCAAGAAAACGATAAGGATTATGCAAGTAAATACACAAGATGTACAGAGAATTGAGAATAGGCTTTATTCCAGAAAGATATCTTTGAATTTTAACAATGATATCTAGAAAAATGATAAAGCAAATGGCATTGCTATGTTCCTCTCACTACTTCTCAGCAAATTGCAATGCACTTCTGCTAGCTAAGACTTGAAAGGAAAACCAATGAATAATTGAGAAGGAAAGTTGGAGAGAGTGAGAAAAAACATTCAATGGAATGAAATTGTTCATTCTTTCATGAAAAAGGTTTAAAGTTTAAATGTTTTACAAATCTCGTGCTGAGTTGGTGAGAACTGACTTTAACATAGCAGTCCAAATTGCATTTTACTGTTCAGATCAACTGAACAAAAGCTAGGTTTTATATTAGGCCCTAACTCTAACTTCTGCCCCTGTGACTACCAAAAGAAAGCAGACATTTGTTACCAGATTGGTATGGTACAAAATATTTTAACATGTAGAAAAATTCCTAGAGTCCTGTGCAGCCAGAAGTATTGTTAGCAGTAAAATCCAAGTCAATCAAATACATGTATGACAAGGAAAATTGTTGGAAAGTGTAGCACACCTTAAGCTATGTCTTTTTCTTCTGAATTTGGTGTATAAAATATGCAACATGAATGGCAGTTGTTAGAAAAATCCTATTATAGTGCAGAGGTACAATGATTGTTTTCTGTGAGGAAAACAATCTTGAACGCATAAGTTTCAAGAATGAATTGATTAGACAGCTGTTATTTTTCCTGCAAAAATGGTAACTTTTGTCACATCACATGCAGAAACAAAGCTTTCCTGCATATGCTAGTGTCTTGGCAAAAGTTCTAGCATTGTGAATCAGCGCTCCAAGCTGCAACCATTTTGGTTTTCATGGTGAGTGGAACAAATATTTGACGACTAAAATTCTGGCATTTTATAATTGAAGGTCACCAAAAGGCAACTTTTTGAAAAAGTGAGCTTGGAGCGCTGTGAATGCCATTATATTTCAGGACACAATTTTAAAAAGCAATAAATTCAATTTGATCATAAGTGAAGTTGTGTTTTATATTCTTTCTATATGGCTGCTTATTATTTTTTTCTGTGATCAGTCAGTTAATTCATGAGTAACTCCTCCAAAATCAGCTTTGCAATATCAATCATTTAAGCAAATGAAAATTAATAGTTTCCAACATTTGGGCATTATAAAATTAGTTAACACTTGTGTAAGTCCTATCTAGGGATGAAAACCATGCGCTCTTCACCCTTGGAACTATAACTCATTAACAAGCAATTATTTACAATTCCGTTGACTTGATAAACTAAAACTACTTTGTTTGAATCCTTAATTAATTGTCAAATTGAAAAACGTAGATGCTATTCAAAAATAATGCAAAACAAAACACTAATGATGCACAAGCTGTACAATGTAGATCCCAGAATTGACATAATATTATGTATATTTTGTTATTCTATTTTGGAAACATTTTCCATTGACGATACTATTATAATATGCGTACAACTACATTTTGAGGTCTCATTATTCAGATACAAAAATGATTTGGTCATCACAAAGTCATTGCAAGTTTAGTAAGTGGTTTTCAATCAGTGTTTTCAATGATTATCTATCCTCTCTTCCTTTCTGTTTTTACAAAGTCCATTGCAACCTTCAGTGTACTACATGTATGTAGAGAAACCAAGGTTTGTGTTTGTTATGTATGGCATACATTCAGTATCCTTAATGACACTCTGTACTAATACACTTATTCTTGATAAATTGATTTGATTCTAGTCACCAAAATGTAAAACACGAACAACAATTAACCTTTGACGCAAAAGTTCTATGTATGATTCTAAGCAATCTTTAGTGATGCATGAATGTCTCTCTTGAGCCTAATAAGAGATGCTACTGCTTCAGGAGTTGTCAACTTGTAACCAAAGAGTGATGTTGTCGTACCACTGCAAACAACAAAATAAAACATTTGCATCTATTTCTGATCACGAATACTTGATATATGTTGACATATATTAATGTATTAGGAGCTATCTGTAAACTCAAATTAATATTCAGAGAATGCAAAAGTTTCTGGGTATAATTCAAACTACTAAGTGTGTTTTCAGCATCACAGATTTATGATAGGTATTAATAATTTTAATGAGTTTTAACTTCTTTTAAGTTTATGGCAGGGTTTCCAAGAATGATAGTTCCTTTCTTCATGTACCTTTGCTATTGATAATATTCTAATTTATGCAGAGAAATGTTATTGAAATGTTAAAGTCCTGGGGCCAGTTCCTGAAAGGTGTAATAACTCTATTCCAGGGGTAAATGTGCCTTATTTAGTTATTTATCCCTGGAATAAGGCACATTTATCCCTGGAATTGAGTTATTGCACTTTTCAGGAACCCACCCCTGGTAGTGTTAAGTAAAGATGATTTTTTCCAATTATTGTATTTTCCAATATGAGTAAAATTATATGTTGATCTTACCAGCCGATATACTCATGAGCTGGAGACCACCGCCGGTCAGAACTTGGTCCAAATTCAGTAAACGATTTTGCATTCAGACTTCTAACAAGGCTGTTTTTCCTCATCTGTCTCAATGCAGTAACATCTGTGAATGAAATTAATAGCTGTTCATGTAAGCTATTTTGGGGATATTATCAGCACTGAAGACAATTCTGGATTAAAATCAAGGAAGCCTCTGGGTGGGTCACACCTCAAATTACAACAATGAGGTATCATGACAATAATTTCCCACAGACCAACATTCAAACAGTGGGTTGGAAATCATTTGGCAAGACCAAGGAGTCCTAATGTAACAGGCAGTTGTCTGTCTGATTGTAGTCCCAAGAAGGATTGTTAAGTGACATATGTAGGCTGATCAGGGCACTCACTAAGGCTTAACCCTTTTAACGGGACTACGTCACGACTATTTTGTTGTTTTGGATCAATTCTTTCCAAAAACTGTGACTTGGAGCTTTTGTTTATACAAACAATGTTCCTGATAAACTACGAGGTAGATATCAAATAAATTTTATCAAAGAGAGCAACTGATAATAAGGTTTGTGGTGTTTTTTGTCAAGATAGCATCAAAACTTGAAAAAGTTGGCCCAATCTTTTCAAGTTTCAATTCATTTCCATCTTTGCCGCATTGGTAGCATCAGACGACAGGAATCAGTTTTAGTGTCAACAATCTTAAACAACAAAACTAGACCATTAGTTTTGGATCTCAATTGACAGCAAGACATTTTGAGCTTTAAAAATATGCTAAAATAGTAGGACACAGCCCCTTTAACCCTATGAGTGACCAATGATTAATTTCTCCTTAAAGTAACACTGCTCAATCAAACATATGGTTGTGAGAAAAACAGGAAGTGATTAACAAGTAACAAAGGTCTCCACTGATTACCATTATTCTCCTCATCATTACCATAGAAAATGTATGGAGAACAGTTTGGAGAATATACATGCTGATATTCATGATCAACAAGTTACAAAGGTGTTGATTGTTTAACAAATTCTCATCATTACCACAGAAAATGTACAGGGAACAGTGTGGGGAATGTTCTTGCTGATATTATGGTTAAAAGGGTTAAAGCATCACAGTCTTACCAGGTTTTCGGTTGCATTCAGCATAAATCCTTGCACATCTCTTGGCAGAAGTGGACTTCTGTTCCTCCTCCCATCCCTCAATCACAGCTATTCTGTCAGCCACTTCAGCAGCAGAGCAAGCGATAATATTGTCACCATGAACCTGAGAAAAAGAATCAAAATAGTGACATTTTTTTATTTTTTCCTCATTTATTTCTTACATAACTTATATTCAGGGAACTTACTATACAATAGTAACAGTACTTACCAACATCAATAAGGGTACTGTATACACCATTTACGATACAATTCAACTGGCAGATCTATGCTACTTAAAATATGGTGCCAAGTGAGCAGACAAATTATTTAATCAGAAACAAAAGCCCGAACAAAAAACAGACAAACAGGCAAAATGAAACACTGCAAATCAACTAAATTGATTGGATTCTGCATGCACTTTTTCTTGAAATAGTTTCTTATTGATTTTCCTTTTAGTCTCATCTTTTATACAGGGTTCTCAATAGTAATTTTTTTGTCAGACAGCCCAGGAATACTTATAGGTGGCTAAACTTCAGCCAGGAAGCACACAAAGGCAAATTTCACCGCCAGCACAGGCGGCTACTTTTGTCTTGACAGGCGGCAGAATTCGCCAGGTGCAGGCTTCTACTGAGAACCCTGTTCATATTTTACTCTATTGAGCTTAAAAAAGAAATGGGTGTCCAAGCTTCCTGAAATAACAATGGTTATGCTCTCAGCCCTTCAAATGCTCTATTATGGAAAAGTAGCAGTTCCATTTATCTTACCACAACTGTGTTTTCTACAAACTCATCCATAAGCAGGTGACCCTCAAGCTTCAGGCCATCAAATGGTTGAAGAAATCCTTTCTTCGTCAACTCCCCCTTCACCTCAGTGAACCGTGAATCCCAGCCACGAGCCTTTGCTAAAATCACCCTGGCAACATCCTTTGCACTGCGAAGACGGCACTTGTTTCCATCTGTATCAAGAATGGCCACACCTTTGTAGATGAAGTCTTGTGCATAGTTACAGTTCATGGCGTCTTTCTGTCCTGTTTATGTGAGCAGAACTATGGTAAGTCTTGTATAACATAAAATGTTGTCCTTATTACACTGCACATCATGCAAGGCCGAAACTCATGGATCAGTCTCTTTATGGATGAAGTAAAACAGAAAAACCTGCAATGAACTCAACCCACAGTAAAACAAACAACATTTAGGTGCCCAAGAGCAATTGGGTTTTGACCATGGCAACAAGCCTCTAATGTATTTTTCACATCTCCTATTACTTAACTCAGTTTCACAAGTCAAATCCTCAGCAGGAATTGAATCAGTGAATTGAAATTCCCCTGAATTTCCCTGGCAGATCTGTAGCAGTTTTTTATCATTGCAACAATTGTCACAGCAATGATAAACCAGCTACATTACAGTCAGCAAAATAATGCAGTTGACCTCAGAGTTTGAACATGAGTAAATTAAATGCTGTTTTGGATGCCACCCTTTTCCACTCAAGCTCGTTGGCACCAGCCCCACCACCCAAACCCCTGACTGTAATTACCATTTAAAATCGTAGGCCACTCGTCTCTCTTTGCTTCCAGTTCCTCCATCAGCTTTGTCCGTCTCTCATTTCTTAAGAAGAGCTCTTGTGCTGACCGGTGCTCCATATCGTAGACCCCAGTCTCCATAGAAAGCTGTCCGTGTCGAGTATAGTGCATGATGTCATGGTTAAAGTTGTCCTTGATCATCACCATCAACTTTGCTGCATTCTGTTCTAACACGTGAGTACACTTTGCTGCTGATGGTAGCCTGGAGAGAGATCTTGAGTTACAGGGACAAACTTTAGACCTCAATTAAAAGTTACAGTCTGTATGATACTGGGGACATGTACTGTAAGGGAGAGGGACAGGGTTGGCATACCTTTTTTCCAATTTCTGCTGGGGTACAGACAATGTGAAAACTACATTTTAGAGTTAGGGGCAAAGTTAAGTTCTGATGGTGTATGCTCAAAATTCCCTTTAATTTGTTTTCTCAACCAAACTGACAAGTGCAGCTTGACTACAGGTATTCAAATTAGCTTTTGCTTTTGGGTTTCAACTTAGCCTTAATCTTTGCAATTCAATTTGGTATGAATCTGACTGCTTTTACTAAAAAAGTACTCTGTTGCACACTTCAATTTCAAAACACTTACCTGTAATCATAGCGTGCACGACATCCCTTACACCTTGATGACCGCGCCTCAATCTCGGCCATTAACAATTTGTGCCTAGTTTCCTGTCTGTTTTTCCATCCAATCAGCCACTTGGCAGCATCTTCTGCAGATTGCTGTGGTGCATACTGATAGCTAGCTGGTGTACTAACATATGGCATACACCGTGCATCAACAGTTTCTATATCGCTGTATGAGCTATTCAAGCTCTCCAGTGCTCTGGTCACCTCCCTTTCTCTTTGTACCAGCGCACATTGCTTTTCAGCTTCTCGTATATTCTTAAGCCGTTGTTTGTGGTTAAGTCTGTCCTGCAATGCTTCTCTGCTACCGTATTTCTTTCTTGCAATGGTTATTAAATCAGATACTAAGAATTCATAAGAGTCATTATCTATGGTCCTAAGATCTCTCTCTGTCAAGCTAAATTGTTCCTGTAAAAGGCAAAATAACTTAATTAGAAAATGAGATTATCAAAACTAGAACACAATCTCATTTGTATCAGGGTCACAAAGTGGCATGTCAGGGTAACTGAAATTTTAAGGCAAATGAAGTCTAAACATCAAGGAAAATTCTGCTTATCACTCCTTATCTGATAAGGGACTCAGGCTTGAAAACTCAGTTTTTTAACTACCCTTCAGTAGCCAATAAACTCAGTTGGATATTTTCATATTAATGAATTTAAGGTTAAACAGGGGTGGTGAAGAACCAACCTCTGCTAACCTGGCCTAATAATGCCTGCACTGTTCAGATTAAAAGATCCCTTAACCCTTAAAATCTTGTTAGCAGCATGTATATTCTCCATACTGTTCTAAATACAGTTTCTACAGTTATTGCGACTAAAATTTCTTTGATTCAGCAGTGTTACAGTAATGAGAAATTAAGCAATGATCACTCCAAATTAACCTATACCATGTTAGTTGCTACATGTAGTTGTTGTAAGCATGTAATAATAATTATTATTTGAGCTTTATGTGGAGTAGACAAGTGTAGAGTCTACGTACCTTTGCGTGGCATTTTCGTCGGTAAAACAAAGGGTGACAACCATCACAGAGGGTCACATCATAATGAGCATCTACACGATGAGAACAGTTCCGATAACAAACCACACATCTCCACTTGGAGTACAACCAGTTTCTTCTGGCCATGATTTCCCAGCACTTCTCACCTCGACAAAGTTCAACTGCTTTATCATAACAAAATTCACATTCCTCGTGAAGTGGATTTGCAACGCATAGCACTGTTGGTTTGTGTACAAGACCAAGCCTTCCACACAAAGGCTTCCACATGCACTTAGCGTAAGTGCTTAGAACACGACAAGTAGCTCCTAGTGAAGACAAAGCAGGGGCGTCCAGATAGGAAAAGAGGAGGTTCAACATTTCTGGAGGCAGAGCACCAAAGTAAGGACCAATGCTCTCTATGCCACTGGCTCTACGTTCTCTAAGATAAAGTCTTGTGATGTACCGCGGGCTGCCGCTGACATAACTCCCACTGCACCAGTCTTCAGCCCTCCTTCTCTTTGCTCCAGGAGGCATGTTCCTATGATATTTTCTCCTCTGCTTTAGCTGCAGTTTCAAAGGAAACAGTTTTAACTTATTTTGTGTCTGTACTTATCTTAAGGAGGTTGAAAGGTCACATGATCTAAATGAGCTATTATCACTGCATTGTAACTGCTTTGTTTCTGAAGGACAACATCTAAAGCTTGCTTTTGAGTATTTCAGTATCTAAACAAGGTTAACACAGTAATCTAGCAACAGCTGTCTAGAACATTCTGTTCAGATTTGATAAATTCAACACTTGCTATAAACTTGTTTCTTTGATTTGGAATTTGATTTTAAAATGTTTCAGGAATGATTAATTTTATACTCCTCTCGTAAACACACTACTCGATTTTGACTGATTTTATGTCAGCCCAAATACGGTATCACCCACAAGCTTAAGAAGGTGTTCATCGCCCCCTCTTGCCAAGAGGGGGTTATCTGAGACCCCTTTAAAATGCTAGACTATTTGGGTAATGGTAGCGTTCCAGAAATACCTAACTTAACGTTTACACTGACCACAAATTATCAATCTAAGCAAAGAAAACGTCAGTAACTATTTCACTATCCAGACTTTATGGCAGTGACTTTGGCAATGACACATTTAACCCGAGCGGTTTTACTTCTCGTGGAAAATTAAGTTCTTAACGGAACCTTACTCGAGAGGCTACTCGACACAACTTCAATTCGACCGCTTTATCCAGACCGTGCAAAATGTTTGCAGCAATTCTTTATTCATATGATAATGCGGCAAGCTCCTACAGGCTTGGCCAATTTAGAAGCGATATTTTAAAATTCATGGTTTATTTTATTGTTCGAACCCTGCAGAAGAAATTTGTTTTGATCCTTATAGCGATATGCAACCATCACGGAAAGAAAACCCGTCTGCACAACACTGCATTTTTACAATCATGCATCCAACTTTCCACGCTGTTACAGATCGAAAGTTTAATATAAATACTTTAAAAATCGATCGAAAGAGGCACTTGGGTTTATATATAGTGAAACCTTCGTGGCCACTTTTTATCGAACCTTCAATCCCTTGTATTTTACATGTAAGATTAAAAATTGATAGCAAATTGCTGTGACATGTGGCATTTCAGAATTATGCATGAAGCCAAGGCTTCGAACTTTTGCTCCAGTTTGCCGAGAATACTTCGCTACATTTTGGCTAGAAGTTCATGAGATGAATTCTTGATCATCGGTCATCTATAAATAGTCACGGAATTGGCAAAACAGCATCGTAAATCTTACATCGATTCGCTTTTTTTCGCACCTAAACGCCTGGCAGATTCGCTTACAATAACAATAAACGCTCGATGAAGTTCTGTGGCCAATAAAGAATTCTGAGTTGCATTTTCTGGGCGTTTAATACGCACTTCCAACTTTTGAAATCTTAAAAAAGATATTACTTCACAGTTATTTCACCAAGAACTCAGAAATCAAAAAAACCAATGCTCTATAAGCCAGCTTTGTTGTAGTACTCGTGAATATGCATTAGCTCGCCCACAAAGAAGCTAAGTTAAACCATATCGAGGAATTATTTGAATTTTTCTTCGATTATCGAGTGAAATGTGTTCTCTTTTGAGGAACGTAAAGCTTGATTTATAACAGACGAAAGCTGTAATATTGCGATCAGATAAGCTGAGGTTGGAAACAAGAAATTCCTTTCAAATGTAAGAGATGAGTTACAATACGAAGCGCGTTAGATAAAAACATGTTGCTATATTTACGATATTCAAGGCGTTATTTTCACTCGATCAAATGGAAAGAAAAAACGCTGGATTTCACGAAATAAATAGTGAAGTCTTAACCGGTCAAGTTAGCTTTTGGATTGAATAAATCTAGGAAGAAAGCCCCTAAGGAAAAATACAAACTCTATCTATGTAACCATGATTATTACTTGGCTTGTGTTACAGTGGTATCGAACTTAACCAACTAAAACCCACCAAAGCTGACTAAAACGGTTGATTAACGGCTTGACATACTTACCAGTTCGTTGGAATAACTTCAGAGGACGAAAAGCAATCGAGAGCTGAGATGCAAGGACAAAATAAATCGCCCGAAAAGTGCTGAGAGAGTGTAACACTCTCCTCGCAGGAAATTTTGACTGTCACTAAATCTGACTTTCATCAACCGCGAATATTTAAATACCCCTTACGTCTCATGTGTCCAATTAAAAAATAGCCAATCACAGCGAAGGAAAGTTCTCTCTCGACCAATGAAAAAGTGAGAAATATATTCGAACCAGAGGTGCTAACATGTACTCTCACGTGCAGGAACAATAGAAATCTCTCAGAAAACGTACACAAAAGAATATATGATTTCGCACAATAACATTGATCGTATTAAAATTAGCATAACCTATTACAGCATGGAAATCAATTCAAACTGAGTGAAAATAAATTCAAGCCATTGTGTTTTATATTAACCTCACACTTGCAATTTTTCACCTGATGCATATGAATGAATGTATTGTTTTCTTTGCTTGTTTTGTTACAAGGCCGGCCAATTGCTTGCGGTTTCTTCTCTCCCAAAAAAATGAACATGCCTTAGAAACGATCAAGCGCACACATATTTCCATATTGATATTTCTGTGTCAACCAGTCTTTGCCGGTTTTATTTACACGGTTGACATTCTAGGCCTTAACTTTTGCTGGACCTTCTAGTAGTTTTTTCTTCGATCGCTTTGCAGGAGCATACTAATAAACCAAATCTAGTTTGTGGTGTGAAGATATCGAGGTCAGTTCTTTCGCCCCAGGCGTTTGGATATTAATGTCTTCACATGTAGAAATTCGTGCTAAATTTTCAGTTTCTGGATGAAATTTTTCTTTATCACTGTTATTGGTAAGTTGAACACGTCCTCCCTCGTTGCAAAAGTACGAAATCATGTCACGTTTCTGACAGAATGACAAGCCGTGGAAGTTTTACTTTGTCAACTAAGCTAGCGTTTCATCAAGACACGGCCTCGATTTCTTTGCTTCCAAAACAATAATGAACAACCCTGTGGTGATTTCTCCTTAGCAGTGGCTAGCAATTGATGCTCAAGAGAGGACTGTTCCCTTATCGAAGTCTTCATTCGTTTGACGACTCTCTCGCTCGAGTGAGAGAGATCCAATCCAATGTTGTAAACGCTCAAATGACCGCTTTCAAGGAATAGTCTTTTTGTCGCTTTCCTACCCTGCGTTGTTCTATTTCGTGTAAATTTTGAATATGAAACTTGTCAGGACTTATCAGGGCGAGTTTTGCGCCGGGATGAAAGTGAAATCAGTACCTCTTAGAAAATAGGAACAGGAACTAAAGCTCTTCAGAAAATGGAAAAGAGGGAAATGCGAATATTCGACGCTACTCTCGTACTTGATTGTAATAGAATTTGATCGTAATCACCAACACAGGAGCTCGAACTTAGCATACACGAAAGTTCTTCAATTTTTTTTTTTTTTGTTCATCGTGGTTTTACTTTCATTTCTGTGCAAGGATGACGGAACCTTTTTGATAATAAACTTAATGATGCCATGAAAACATTCTGCATACAGGAACGTTCATTTGATTTTCTTATCAGCTTAAGCGGAAATTGACTTTTGGATAACCAAAAACGCCAGCCTTGTGTTGAAAACTCCGCTTTCAAAAAACAAAAAAACATGTCAACCGGATGCTATTTTCCTTTCCAGTTATATATTAAAATAACTGACCCACAGACGGCACAAGATAGAAAAACCTTTCTCGGCATAACACACAGCACCAAAGGAAATTACTGCTCAGAAGCTTTCATTTGCGTGGTCACACTGGGATTTCGTCATCAGGCTCAAATTTACTAAACGCTGCCACGTAAAGTTCACCCCGCTAACAGAACCTTTCTGAGGCATAACTCGCAGGTATTAGGAAGTTACAACTCGCACTTTTCAGCAAACAGGAAATCAGGACGAAATATCTTAGTGGATAGGTATCTTGAAACATTACAGGAGTTCATACTTCAAATTCTGAACTTCCGAATAAATCTAACAGCTACATGTCTTTCCCTTCCGATCTAGTAAGATGGATAAATCAAACTTGACTTGCAAGAAAAAAACTGACTCTCCACTATGTAGTCCCCAATCCCCTCCTTGTTTGTACCTACCACGTGGGTTAACGTTAAAACGGCCGTGCTAAGAACTTAAACCTTTAGTACATGCAGGTAGGTTTGTAATGTTCAAAGACCTAGGAAGATACTATAACTTAAAATTTGCAAGTTTTTATTTTTCTGATAGAGATTCGTTTATGCAGTGACTGAAATCAAAGCAATGGCCCAGTTTCGTAGTTTTGTTCAGAACTGCAGATGGAGCCAAATTGTATGTCCATTTTGAATTCGTAATTATGGAGTTTTCTCAACAACGTTTTACCAAAGTTAGAATATAGTTTCTTCATGTTCAATCGTACAACTTTTAATGAAAGGAATTATACCCTAATATATGAAACTCAGCTTTTCGTAGCTCCCTTGATAATTGCCAAATTGATCGGAAACTGAAAAGGGAGTCACTGATTTCGCTTACCTACTAGAACATTGCAAATGAAAATGGATTTCTCGCTATGGGGCTACTGCTTTGGCAGGTTAGCTTAAAAGCAAAGCACTCAGTTCTAATTGAGTTGGAGTGCGACGAGTATGATGTAACTACTTTAAAATGCGGTTGATTACCATTTAATTTATTCCAGTCATGTTTTCGTTTTGACCACAGTGTCTGTAAACTTTTAATCCGGTCCTGTTTGTGTTAAAAGACTGTTTAGAGCTAAACTAACAAGAATTTAACTATGGTATATTAATGAAGCCAGCCCAATGTCGAACGATATCTGGCTGTCTGGAGGCTGAGTTTAGCTTGAGCGTCAGCTCCTGCAAGAGTGCCTCATAAATTCAACATTTCGTGGTTTATAACGACTTCCGGGATGGATTACAATGAAATGGAATATGGGAAGGTTTCGAGTGAGTTGTGTGTCATAGAACTGGGTTTTTAGACAACAACAGAGAGCTTCTCAGTTGTTAGTAAGCTTTTATCCTAACATGTCGCACTCGGCGTGCATTTCGTATAACCGGCAAAAAAGCATATTAACACCCGTGGTTACATTTTCAATTCAAACAGTTAAATGAAACGTATTAAACTTAAGCTTAACTGATCTTTACTTGCAATCGTGGATCAAATGGAAGTTTTATGAGGTCATTGCCGTTGAATGCCTTGATTTCCGTACATTTCAGCACTTCCCTTCAAAGTCTCGAAATGAAAAAAATGGCAGTAAATGTTTGAGATTTTTTGACGATTTTTGTAATGTTTGTTGGAGGGGTGGATTTGTGGGGAGGAGCGTTACGTGACGACCCTAATAACGGCTGCGAAGGAAACTAATTTGAAGGTGGTTTAAAATAAAAATTTAGGTGAATAATTCGTAGACAAAGCCATAGTCCGCCACCACAACAGGGTGCCCCTGAGCCCGTTAGCGGACTAACTGGTTTATGTGAGCATCATTTTCTACCCTTCTTTCTTTCATTCTCAATTCAAACCATTTTCCCAAACAACTCAACCAGAGTGCCCCCTTAAGAGCATTAATTTATTCTGGGTAGCCAGTCGATAACTGCAATCTGTTCGATCTTTTGGCCATAAGTACTGGCCCCTCCAAGTGACGTGTGTTAGTTCTGGTTTAAATATTTTTATGCCATGAATTTACTAAGTTTCGAGGCAATTTTTTCCTTCGCAAAACTAAGGTAAGCTTTAGCTATATTGGTTCAGTATTAAAACAAACTTTTCTAAATAGCCCCGCGTGTGTAGGGGAAGGGTTAGGGTTGTCCGCACAGGGAGTGTAGCAGTCACCCGTGGTGTCCTTAGGGACTGTGCAATAATTATCTGGAGAGGGGGGGGGGGGGGGGTTCTAAAATTAGCAAAGTCTAGAGAGGAGATTACTTTCAATCCCCCCTCCCCAACTTTCGATACTCCCTAAACTGTTCTTTTTTAGTACAAGGTTTTGAAGCTGTTAATATTAATATTTCTTAAAAGATTCCAAAAATTGATTTTGATTAGCTTACATGTAATATACATTATCTTGAGTCCATGGATTGAGATCAGACCTCTCAGTTTAACTTCTAACCCCCCTACAAATGTTTAAGAAATTACATCTTACCCCCCCTACCCTGCGCTTTGGTTTAAGTTCAGGCCCCCCCTATTAATCTTGGAACCCCCCCTCCAGATAATTATTGCACAGTCCCTTATAAGCTCCTGTTGCGGATGTTTGTGAATTGTGGCCACAAGGCCACGAGAGAGTTGCATGGGTGGGAGTAACAGTCCTATTTTTCTTAATATCCAGTCTTCTAAAAAAGAGTATTTAGGCTTTGATTTCCTGCCATTCAATGACTTTTTATCTATTACCCGAACCACTGGCGCAACTGCGGTTTATTTTCTCACTGACAAATTCTACCAGCAGCAATGTTCGACCTCTGTTTCCCCATAAATTGTAATGTGATTCTACTTACAGTTGAGAATAACCCTGATAGTCAGTAATTGTGACTGATGTCCATGTTTACTTACGGCTAATACAACAGACAATCCAGGGAAAACGCTAAACAACGTCTCATTGCCTTGACCTTAATTAAAGTGATATGCTACCTAGCTTGTAAACGATCCTCAATCTTGCACAAAAGCTAAATAAAGGTACTTCTGATTTGATAATTTTGTTCAAAAGTTTGAATGGTCTATCAATCCTCTTCTTTTATGGATCCCCGATCCTGATGCAGTCTTGCTTCTGTTCACTTTCACGTCTGAGAAAAAAATTAAAAGCAGATTGAGTTTGGAAAACGACGTAGTTTTCGTCGAGAGTGGGCCAGGATTTAGAGAACAAAACGAGATAAACTCGCCAAAAATTTCTAGGAAAATCTGCAAGGGCTTAGCCTGGGTGGCAAGCGTTGCTGAGGATTTCAGCGCTCGACAGTCAATTTCCAAATTCTGGTTGCGAGGGAAATGGGCGAGAGCAAAAATAAGAAGCGAGGGGGTAGGGGAGATTTGACTTTCCACAAACCCCACGGAAACGCTTGCTACACAGACTACAAAGGGCCCACCTTTTCTAAAACCACAGCCCATGCCACTTATCCTCGTTAGTATCATCTCACCTTATATCTTCAATACTGTGATCCTATGATTCTCCCTCTCAGCTATTGCAATCTTGCCATCAGGCATAAGAGCCAAACCGTAAGGGAACCAGCACTCATTCAGAGCTGTGCCATACTTTCCGTGTTCCCTCAGGGGTTCTCCATCCCTGGAATATACTCTGACTTTA
The DNA here is from genome assembly GCA_948470475.1 of Galaxea fascicularis. Classification (NCBI taxonomy): domain Eukaryota; kingdom Metazoa; phylum Cnidaria; class Anthozoa; order Scleractinia; family Euphylliidae; genus Galaxea; species Galaxea fascicularis. Next base: position 475,585 of record OX419346.1, read on the forward strand.
TGGTTCTGGTAGTCGGCTCCAAACACCTCTCCTCTTGCAGGATCAAAGAGCATGTAGCGCAGATAAGTACCGTTTGGACCGAACAGGGACAGGAAATTTCCTTCGACGTCAAACACCTGGATGCGTCTCATCGCTGAATCCCCAACATAGATTTTGTCGGTTTCGTCACAGCTCACATCATCGATGGTCTGAAACTCGCCTTCATTCCGACCAGATTTTCCAAACTTGCAGATAGGCTTGCCATCAGTACCGAAGATGTGCACGCATAAGCCCGAAGTGTCTCCGGCTATTATTCGACCTTCGTTGTCAGTCGTGAGATGCGCGAATCTGGGCCAAGGTACTTCTGCTGAACCGCTCTCTGACTGTGGCGCTATCTGCAGCAGTTGGTTTCCATGGTAATCAAAGGCCTGAATTCTGCTCCCTCCTCCATCGCTTTCATCTGAGACAAGAATGCCGCCATCTTTTGTAAGACAAAAGTCAAACATACCGTTCACCTTTCCTTCTCCTCTCTTCAGCAGGCATTTCAGAAATTTTCCTTTGGCGTCAAACAACTGAATTCTTTGGACTGTGACTATACCCCCAACTCCGATAACATGCTCTTCAAGAACAAGAAACTGGCCGTCTTTATCGATCGCGACTTTCTCTGGGTAGCTTATCTGTCCATCGGCCATCCCATAATCACCGAAGCACCAGATCTCAGGGGGCTCGTATACAGGCTCCTCGCCAGGTAGGGCCTCAGCGGGGATATCAAATTCTGGCCAATCACCAAGCTCTTGCCCTAGACTGAGTACGTAATTCTTGGCAGCCTCGTCTATGGCCTTTACGGTGGTTAACAAGCTGAGGTTGCTTTTTTCTTTAATTGCAGAATACACTCCATCAATACCCCCAAGTTTTCTCAGTAGGAAGCGAAAGCACTTTGCCACCACCTCGGGTTCATCAAAGTGGATAAATGCAGCTTCAAGCAGAGCGATTTTGCAAGCTGTGACCCTGTCGTCTGTTGCGTTGTCACTATCTTCGAAAACAAACTTCCCCGTCTCTTGTTTCAGCCAAAACGTGACTTTGGTGAAGGTGTCTTCGTCAGGGTTAACGTGCTTCAGTGATATCAGCCTGTCTCGTAAGTTTAGAGCTGCAGATCCGAGGAAGCTGCGAAAGGCTTTCTCTTCGATGTTGCGAATTTCCTTGAGAATCTGCTCTTTCAGCCATCTGTACGTAACGTCGTTTTCTTCGACGATTTCTTGGACTTTATCCCATTGGTCGCTGACCAAAAGTTGAAAAGCGAGTTTAAACCAGGACTTCAGTGACCTTTCAGGCATAACGCTGTTAAATTTCGTAATCTATGAAACTGAAACGATTCGTTGCGTGGGCGGCGGCCTAAACGTCGAATATTAGCTTTTAGTTTCGTTGTTCTCTCGTTTTGAATATGAAATAAATAAGTTAAGTATTGGAAAATACCAATCAACATGAAACAGCTGGTCAAACACGAACCAACAAATGGTTATTCAGCGAATTTCGTTGAATATTAATTTGATTCTGGTAAAACAGGTGACAAAATCAAGTTGGCACCAGACCTCTTCTGTCGTCGAGTGCTGTCGTCCAAAAGGAAATGAATAACATTTACCTTTGCTGCTCGAAAACTCCTCGAAACCGAGGGAGCTTTGGGCTAGTAAGTTTAGTTTGTAAAGTGCCAGACGGTGGTTCGTTCGCACAATAACAATAATAAGTAGTAGATAAAATATGAGCGGGAGATCTGTACAGATCGGACGCGAATATTTTATCCTGCTTGTGAAATGAATACATTAAATTGACTGCAAAGTATTGTTATGGGATTCGCTAATTGGACATGGACGCCAAAATGCTGTACGTCCCACAGGAGATAGTGCATGAGACAATAATAGAAATATTCAAAATTTTCAGTCACTGCCAAATCGCCAGTATGGTAACAGCTTGTTTTCGTCCGCCGAAAACTGAAGAGGCAGAAATTTCCTTACTGTCTGAAACCGTACCTAAAAACACCAAGTACAATATTAAATGGGCGGTGAACGTTTTTACTGCCCGGCAGAATACGAGAATGAACAAAAAAGCGCAGTTGGAAACATCTGGAGGCAACGGAGTGAGTCGACCGATGTCGAGGAGCTGTCAGTCCCGCTCGAGCATATGTCCGCCGGCAGTTTAAACTTCTGGCTCTACAAATTAATTTGCGAAGTTGCGAAGCAAACCGGGGAACGCTACCCTCCTTAGACGCTGTACCTACTTGTTTGCAGCATTAATCGCCATTTGGGAAACGTACAAGGAGAAAAGGCGTTTCACATACTGGAGAAAAGTGACAGGAGGTAAAACGACATTCTTTGAAGCAATATTTCATCGTTTTTTTTTTTTTGTATGTTCTGTTTTAACCTTTATATTGTTTGTATTTTAAAGGTTTATAGTGTTTCGAAAAACACTAGATGGCGAAATGAAGGACGCCACCAAGTGCGGAGTCGCGCAGGCATCAAAGATGTCGGGAAAAGAGGAGATAACAGAGAGAGAAGAAACAACCTTATGGGACATGGCTCTACTGCGAGCAAATACAGCTGAGTCGTTATTAAATACAGTGTATTTTTATAATGGCAAGTTGTTCGGTCTACGGGCCGGTGAACATAGGTTGATTCGCTTGAGTAATATTGTTGTTGAGGGAAACAAGATAGTTTTTGATGAGTTTAGAGGCAAAACGTACAAGGGTGGCTTAAAAGATTTGAAAAATAAGCCACGCTATATTGAACACATTTGTCACGAGAACAGGCAAAACCACAGCCCTTGCTTAGCTTTAATGTACTCAGTTTACATCGAGAAAATTCGAAGCCATGCAAAATCCATCGACAGCTTCTACTTTCGTCCCCACAGGGGCGGGAAATTTGAATATGAGAAGAGTCCGGTTGGCTTATGCACACTAAACAAAATTCGTCCTGAAAAATTGTTGGGAAAGGCAGGATTGTCTCGCAAGACGGCACATTGTCGTCGTGTTACCTGTGCAACTCGATTGTTTCAGAATTCAGTAGAAGAGAAATTGGCGAGGGAAAGAACAGGACACAGGTCCAATGCACTTTTTGGTTATCAAAAGGCTAGTGACAAACAGGTCCAAAATGTAAGTAAACTTTTGGCACCGGTCAATGACTCACGCAAGTCGGTTCAAAGTCAAGCGACTGAGAAATGTAAAGAGTCGGAAACAATTACTCAAGTGCTTGAGGATTTACCAGACAGTGATTTTGATTTGTCTGATGATATTTTGGCTTCTATTCGAATGCCGGAAAGTACAATAAGTTATAATGAAAACAACATCTGTACAAATTCTGTTTTCAAAAACTGTACAATTAATTTCGTAGTTAAGAAGTGAATAGTTCCCTTAATGTATTGATTGCTTGATGTTTACTACATTGTTCAGCAAATAGCCAGATTGTGTATATATTTTCATAGAGTAAAGCTGATGGGTAAATAAAATTAAATTCTATGATGAAAATATGTCCATTTTGTTATTCATTTTAATCAGTAGAGATCTGTATCAAAAGGTAATGAATACTAATTAGCTGAACAGGAGTTTGTTTCAAAAGTTAATTCTACTGTTTAATAATTCATCAACCCCAGCCTTTCCCTGCTACCTATTCAATCCCTTCCCGAGCTTTCAGACAGTTGATTTGTATTGGGGTTTACAATTGTGTACATGTGATCTGAATACTGTGCTGGGATTGGTTTGCACCCTCATGAATAATTAATGAAATTTACAATAATAATTATAATAATAATACATTTAAACAGCGCCCTAATAAAAGGTTCTAAGGCGCTTTACAAAGTGAAAAAAACAAATAAATACAACAATAAAAAGGTATAAACCTAGGATAAAATTGTTGTTTAAAAAGATAACTTTGAACATAAGATTTAAAGAAGTAACGGTATAATAGACCAATTAAGCAGTACATTAGGTTGGCTTTGTTTATATCCTTGTCCAAATGACCATGATATCTGGTGACGACGTTGGTAGTGTCGTGAGTATTCCGCACGTGTGTATCGGAACCAATCAGGTTAAATCTATTGTTCGCACCATTTGTTAAATAGCAGCCGTAATGTACGCGCGGGGGTGTGAGAACTAACGGTCGTTTCGTGTACATTAAAAGTGAGAGCTATTTTATTAACCGCGTCTCTACGGACGTTACATCTGATTGTAATTGATTTATAAGTAGGCGATTTGAAAGATACCACTTTGCCCTTCAAAACGCACGATACTAAAGTTATTTGTTTTGTTTCAGAGTCGTGAGACTGAGCTAACAATACCAAAGTTACTAATTAACATCAGGTGGAGTATTCACTATTTCCCAGGATCTACAGTTGATAATTACTCTGCTGAATTTTTTTCTCTCTTGTCTTTCGTCACTTGATAACACAGTGTTCATGACTTGATTCTCGGGTTTCCGGGCGGCGGGGTTTCGCCGGTCAATTCATGACAGTTCTCTGTTCCAAGAAGATAGTTTCGTAGATTCTGAAACAGTAAAACAAACAAATGAGAGCTCTTCACTTGAGAAATCGAGAAACGCTACAGATACCGGCCTATTCCAGGCATGGGAAAAAGACAAGATAAAAATAAAAAATGACGAGATGAAGCAAGCAAAAAGAGTTTGATCGCTTCTCGTTTCAGTCTCCTTGACTTTGGTCTCGTTCTGTTCGTCACTACTTTAACATCTGAATGGAACCTTCGTGAAAACAAGAGCCCAGGGTGAGTAAATTAACCTGTTGTTTCTAGCTCTTCAAACTGACAAGTTACAGCCGGAGACAAAGTGCTTATTTAAAATCCAAGCTAAAGGGCAATTTAAAATTGCTAACACTGAACGCGCGCTCATCTATGTAGTTGTGTAATAATGCTGCAAGTGTAGCCATGCTAATATTTCCTAAAACCAATTCAAACTCATGCAGTCATTCTTGATAAAGTTCCTCAAATCGTTGAGCCAACGAATGCATTAGTAGAATGCCAGAAACATTGGTCATTTATCTGATAAAAAAAAAAATGAAACAAATTGGTGGAGAATTTTAACAGCGTCGGTGCTGTGATGTGCGGCATCAGCACATTACTGTTCTACAAACTAGCTACAAACTGGTCAGAGTAGAGTTTAACCTGTACTTACTTTTCCACCACTTAGGCGTAAGGTTTTACAGCCATCGGACTGTCCTTGGAACTCATATCGATTAACGTTTCTCGGCGTGAAACCTAGCGCTGAAATAAGGCGGTCGACGGAAGCGCTCAAAAGAGTACATTTATCAATTGGGTTTGATTCTTTTTGGTCAAATTTGTATGTGTCGCAGAAATCCAACCTGAGGCACGAGTCAGCACATTGCATCTCTGTCCACAAGGTGAGGGTTTTAATCACGTAACCTCTACAGTTATCTTCGTTTTCCGTGTCAATGTGAGGACGGTGGCAACTACTGTCTGAAAAATAACAAATATAGCGGCCCCGGTGAGACATCATGCGTCAGGGGAATCGTGAGCGCCGTGATGGTCATCGTGATCGTCGTCATCATCGCTGTCGTCATTTTTTTATCGTAATTATTATCACCACCCTTATCATGAATGTAATTATCGTCATCACCACTAGGCATCCATATCATAATCATCACCATGATCGCCACCATCGTCATCATCGCGATCTTTCTAATAACCAGCCTGGGGTAAGGCGAATTGCGCTGTTTACTTCCCCTCCCGCGGGATGAATTTATGAAAAGGCTATTGTTTGTTATCATCCAATCGGAAAGGAGCAAGCGGCGTGACTGTTACAGCCGGCACACCAAAATCGAGCTATGGTTCCTTTGATCTTCGATCGCTAGATTTCTCAATATTGTTTAAGGTCTAACGCTTCGAGTTTTGGACGGATTTCAAATATAATGGTACGAGAAGAAACCTCTGGCGTTCAGCTTGCCCAGTGCGCGGTTTGGAAGTTTTGTGATGAAACCAGTTGTCGGTGAAAATCGCCTCAGCGCTGGGCCGGTCCGAAATCGAGCTTTCCACCCTTGTCTCTCTACTATACGCTCAGGTAAACGTCACATGCGAAACTCTTCAAATCGCTAAAATTCGCCGTATTCAGCTACAAGAACGACAATACACAACATTCAGGTAAAAAGACGTTCATTTTGATCTTACTTGTAGATATTGACTGAAGCATATTACGAGAATATGAACCGTTTCGATGATTCCCATACATTTCAACTAAATTCAAAATACCCAACAGTCACACAGTTTGTGTGGGCTCCCTGTGTCATTACCATCACCACCATCATCATCATCACCACCATTATCACCATCATCATCACTATCACCATCACCATCACTGTCACCAACATCACCATCATCACCATCGTCATCAAACGTGATTCACAACAAGAGAAGCCCTCTAAAAGGAACATTGCCAAATTTGATTCCTATCGTTGAATATGGGCCAATACAAATTCAACACTGGAATAATTTCTGAATAAACAGGTTTTTGCTCACCTCCTTTGACGCTTAAGCGTAACAAAACTAAAGCAAGGGCAGCCATGACCGTGCTAATCCTGTTCCCAAAAGCTGCTGAAACGAAATGAAGATATGCCAATCATAACTTGGTGAACAGTTTGGAAGATTGATACATATGTAGAGGACCGCCTTAAATACCTATTCATTCAGTTGAACGAAACTGCAAGAGCACGTAGACAAAAAATGCGGGGATCGTTCCCAGAACGTTGCGAAGAATCATAGACGGAATTACTCTCCCCATTGTTTGTGCAAAGGTGAGGTGAGAAGGAACAATTAATTTGCAAGTACGGGGGCTTTACTAACCTTTAGATTCTGGTAGGAATGTATGTCGCTTTTATTCAAACACTATACGTTTCAAAGCTGAAAAGCTTGCGAGGTCGTGTAAAGCGATAATGGAAAATGCTTTCAAATTAAGCCTCGTGGAGACTCTATTATCCTTCGTTTATTATCCTGCGCATGCGCTTGGTTTGGCGGCAGACATCTTGCTAATAATTATGGCTTGTTGTCAGGGAGATCGATATTAGGATATGAGGAAAACGAACATACCTCTTCTTGGCAACTTTGGAGTTTTTTCTTCCCGTTGTTTTAAATTCCACAAACAAGAAAGGAAGTGATTCAAAGTAGTACTTGAAACTATACTGACTTCCAGAGAAAAATCTTTTGCGGACATTATTCTAAGTTCTGAGCCGGATTAAAATCTTGAACCCTTTGACCAGCTGCTTTACATTCTCTATCTGTTTACAAGCTTTTTGAAGAGAAATTTTCTGGGTAAATGTAAATGTGCGTGTGACCATTTATAATGAGTAAAAGTAGCAATACTCACAGCACATGTTTCACTCTCACACCCGTTCGTCACTCCTCCGACGCTTGGTACGTGGTGAACTTTGATGATCGCTTAAAGGAAGATTTAAAATTCTAATAAATTGCCTTTTTAATTTAGAACACCTTTGCATGCTATATGACAGTTTGTCAGAACTATTTAACAATTCTAGTCAGTTCCGTTCCAAACAAACGTCAGCTGAGTAGCAGTATATTTATCTTGCAATGGCGTTTCATTGAAAGGCAGCTTCCCTATCTTTCTTTAGAGGCGAGGAGTTTAAGTTTTATAATTTTATTCCTGATTAACTGTTTCTTAGGCCCAGGTCAAACGCCGTACTACACATGAGCTGAACTAAATTGTAGTTTAGGTCGACCCAAATTTAGTTACGTTCGCTTGTTGACGTCAAACGTCAAACTTAATTCATCCGAACTTAACTAGATCATAAAAATAAACAGATTGAGGCTGACTTATACATTGATATACGTTAACATGATTATGCATTTGGTTCGGCTCATGTGACAGATCAGCGTTTGACCCAAACTCCATCTTTAGCCGTTATTCCCGCCCGAGCGGCCGCGAAGAACGCCTCAGCCGATCCAAATGAATTCAGTCGAATCAGGAGCCCATCACTAGGAGCGTACAACTCCCATACTAAGCCTACGACACGGCATTTTTACAGACCGATTTTTTTGGACTATCTTTTCCCGCGAAAAAGGAAGTTTCATCGTCACCTTTCTTTTGTTCTTAAGTTTCTCAGCTTCGCAGATAAACTTAAGAACAAAAGAAAGTTCGATGGGGATAATGGAGCATTGTGATTGGTCATTGGGGCTCCTGCGGGAGTCCCATATTCGCGGCAAATTCAATCTAAAAATGAATCGGTCTGTGAAAACGCCGTGACAGGAATATAGGGCAGTTGTACGCTCCTAGTGATGGGCTCCTGGTCGAACTTAATTGAGTCAAAAGCCGTACTTCAAATGAACTTTATGACTGAGTTTAGTGTGAAATACGGCTTTTGACCTGGGCCTTATACTAATCTCGCTTGAAGCTAACAATATATTATTGCGTTCGACGCTAGGAGAACGCAACCTAAATTGAACGCGAGAAGCCTGGGCACAAGCATTTAGCAGAAAGAATCTCGATTTTTAGGTTGGTTCAAGTACCGGATGTACCTCATAGACTCCAAGGGCAAGGTGTGCGCATGTTTTTTCTTCCATGTGCAGATCGTCCGCGTCAGCTCCTCAGGTCAAGCTCAACTCGGTAAGTTTAAACTCAATCCTTTTTGGAAGAAACAATGTTTTTTGAAAATTTCGTAGGTCTAATACAAAGAAGCCTGATCAAGAACTTGTTTACTGCTTCTGTCGCATACAAAAAGTGCGTTATTCTATCTACAAAGAGGCGAATATGGCGTGTGTTGACGCCCTGTGAGATGCCATCTGTGACAGAGATTTCACTTGAAAAACAACCTGATGATCATTCGTACTCTGACCTATTGCGGTCACAAATACAAACTGAATAAACCGAGTCGTTGTACTCGGTGGCCATTGAGCGAGACGACCCATTGTGGTCATGAAGACCTACTGAATTGAGTCATTCTCCTCTGATCCTATGTGGTCACAAACTAATCCAACTGACTCGATAAAATCGGTGGCCAGCATTGGTGCAAATGAAAATTCGAACAGCGTTTGTGATAAGCAACTCGGTTAACCTTAACACCTGGCTGTTCAGCTCTCTGTGTAGTACACAAGATCGTGATCAGGCTTTGACAAATGTTTATGCTAATGAGATATCAAGACCATGCAGTATTACTTGCAATGAGCAATATAGTTTACAGACGTCTTTGAACACTGATACAATTAAGCCCATACAGACAACAGTAAATCACAGAAGAAAGCGTGATAGGGAACCATCTCCAATTCCTGTCAGGAAAATTCTGAAAGCATTTAAGAAAAAAGTGTTAAGAAGATACAATCTTATGTGAGAAATCATCTTCCAGATTCCTCAGTTATCAACAATTTGTGTAAGAACTTACAAAACCTGGCACTTGCGGTACAATACCGCTAATTGTGTAAGAATTACAAATCCTGGCACTTGCGGTACAATCACCGCTAATTGTTTTAGTAAATATGTCTTTTTTTTGAAGATACAGAAATGCAAAATAAAACGGACACTTTGTAACTGTAGACAAACATGTAATGGTCGGCTACATAAATGGTGCTCCAGTTTCACAAATTAAAAGTGACAACTCAAGTTTGAAGGGAGGTATGTCCCCTGAGACACTCAACTGAGAACCATGTTACACCATGGAACCGTTTATCTGACAAGCTTGCTCTGATAGGTTTAGTACCACAAGATGTTGGAGGATCAGGAAATTGTTTTTTTCATGCAATTTCGCACCAACTCTATGGAAAGGCAGATTTTCATTTTGATATTCGTATGGCTGGGGTTGCCCATTTAAACAATTATCCAGGGCCCGGTTGTTCGAGAGCCGATTAACCTAATCCTGGGTTAGCGTATAAACTTTGGTTGCAATTTTTAACTTTTGGATGAAAGTCGTTTCCGGTGCTTTTTGTTTTTCAGGATTGACTTCCCCTAATCTAAAATATTGCAGAATATCAGCATTGAACAACGTTTGGGGATAGAGAAATAACCTCCTTTATTAACGTTTAATCTTGGATTAGCGTTAATCGGCTTTCGAACAACCGGGCCCCTGAACTGTATGTTGAAAGCTTTGCTGATGATCACTGGGCAAATTATGTTAAACAAATGTCACAGCCAGGTACATGATGTGATAATATTATCATACAAGCTGTTGCTAATGCATTAAACTGTGTCATTCATATCACTGAATCTAGCATCAATTCACCTCAAGCTACAATAATCACACCCGCTGTTTCACACGAAGGACAAAAAACAGTATTTATTGGATATATGAATTACTGGCACTATGTTTCAACAGTGACTGACAGGGACAGTTCAAATATAAACAAGTTTAAATACCTAAAGAGAAAGTTATCAGAAACTTATGAAAAAAGGCAGGAAACGCATGTTAACGCATGCAGAAAATGCATGTTAATCTTTGTTGCATCGTTTTGTTACTTGAACTAAGTAAGATTTTGTTAACAAATGCAAATTATTGCAAAATAATTCATATTGCATATATATTTGTCTTTTTTGGTTGATATCTCCCATTTATAATATGGACGGGAGTGTTTTACCAGGTACTAAAACACTTGTTCTCGCCACTCCAACATAAAATTCATACCTTTTCGCCATTATGGAAAACCCTTCCTTTTCATTGACAACCTAAGAACTCTACTAGTTACACTACTTAATGTGCCAGTTTCGAATTTTTACAATTCATCCTTGGATCCAAGACTGAGCGATATAATGCAAAACACACGCATTAAGATCGATTCAGGGACGAATAATTCACTTCTTTTGTTTTATTCCCCTTAGCGTCAGAGCCAAGTATCAATTTGGATAGTTCGGAACTGACCTGTTGAAGTTCAGTCTCGTTCTCATATCTCCGTTCTTTGTTTTGTCACCAACACTCCCTCACTGGCGAAAAAGACCAAAACCACATGCGTAAAATAGCCACGAGTATGTCTCTTCAAAGAAACACCCTGCACCATCCTTAATTCCCATGACCAACATTCGAACGCACTTACTAATCCCTGGTTACTTCTAGTTTGAGACTAGGTTTACACTAGAAGAGATTTTTCCGGATTCGTTAATGTTTCCGGATTCATCAAATTTAGAGTATTCGGATTCGTAAGCGTTTACACTGAAAGGATATTCGGATTCCTGACCGTTTACACACAACGACAACTCCGGGAACAGTCGTGATGGAATGGTTTCAAAGCAGTCGAAAAATATCCGGATTCGTCCTTTCAAAGCGTTTACACGACTAACCCCTCCGAATTCAAAAGTTTTTGGATTCAAAGTTCCCACTTTAGATTCCGGATTCAAAATCTCCGGAGACACGACCAAACCGGGAAGGTTTTATGTCGGATTCGTCCACTTTTGTGTAAACGGCAAAACTAATCCGATACTAAAACGTTCCGGATTCATCACGAATCCGGAACAATTTCCTCTAGTGTAAACCTAGTCTAATACATTTGGATGTGATTAGAATGAAACAACTAACTCGAATTAAAACAAATCGTTCAGTTCAACGTCAAAATCAACACAAAGCTGCGAGGGTGACGAGAACTAGCCGTTTAGTTACTGGGTTTTAAATTTTCCTTGCGCCTTTAAGCTTTTGCTTTCGAATTCATTTTGTATACTTTTCCATGACGTCAAAATACACTGTGGCTATATGGTCGGTAACCGGCCAACGTGTTAAAAACACTAAATGGCTGGCAGTCCCAGATTTTTCTAAAAATTGTCGAATCAAAGAATCCTGGCTGAACCAAACCATTGTATGTCGATTAGGAAAAGTCAAGCGATCCTGAAATGATTTTTAGATCTCAAGTCCAGCGCTTGTTTTTTGTTGGGCTTATTTTAGTTTGTGACACTTAAAATTTTTTTCAGGTCGACTGCCGGCCAAGATGTTAAAAACACTAAATGACCGGCAGTGCGAGATTTTTCTAAATATTGTCGAATCAAAGAATCTTGGCTAATCCAAACCATTGTATGTCAATTAGGAAAAGAGAAGCGGTCCTGAAATGATTTTTAAAGACCCATGACAGACCAATATGCTTTGCGCGCGTCTATTATTGTTTTGACAAACACAAGGAGGAAGCGCCATTGTGTGATGCGGTCGCCGAAGTTTGAATATTTCGCGTGCTTGTCGGTTGATCAGAGCACAATATGAGTTCATCACTGTCTTTATTGGAAAACTCTCTGGAGGAGAGAAATTTAGGCGAAAGATGGCTCAATAGTAGCGGATAACGAGAAGGAGGAAGACGAAGCCGTCGAGATTGAAGAGGTTTGAGAAAAATTTTCGGTAACTCCAAATGTTCCCTGCCTTCCATCTCGTTCACACGGGCTGTTAAAATGAACAAAGCTGTGATACATAAGCATTGTAACAAAGCTATAAGAAATAAACAAACCATCGAATTCTAGCAAGGTCCTAAACTTGATGCTCTGTGGTCTGTTTGATGCAGTAGATACTCAGCAAAGGCAGTTCGTTGCTTCCGAGAACCCAAGAGTAATTTTCCTCTCATGCCATAGTTCAAACACAGATGATCGTACCATGATATAACGGGCACAACCAGATAAACGTGGCCTCCACTTACGCGAAGGTACGGCCATCAAAATGCCAAACGATCAGAGCTTTCTAGGAGTTCATCATATTCACTCTACAGATATTGCAATTCCATTCATCAAAATCAACACACAAGTCAAATAGTGAAATCCTCTTGGCAACGAAACGTAAAATCAAGCACCATAAACGCCGGATGGAAGCGGATTGCTGTGGATTCAACGGTCTTCACTTGACTTTTCGACTCACAAAAAAATATGGCGACTTGACTTAACGCGCGCAAAGCATATTGGTCCGTCAAGGGTCTTTAAGTGTCCAGCGCTTGCTTTATGCTGGGCTTATTGGACGAACCGTATTTCGTGACAGTTCGACTGTCGGCCAAGGTGTTAAAAATACAAAATGACCGGCAGTCCGATAAAAATTGTAGAAATGATGGATAAATCCTACAAAACCGGTTGCATAGGTGGCTGATCTTTGACAATTTAAATTGACTGGAATTCTTCGATCTTGCAAATTACGGTTCCTACGATAAGCCCAGCAAAAAGCAAGCGCTGAACTTGAGATCTAAAAATCATTTCAGGATCGCTTGACTTTTCCTAATCGACATACGATGGTTTGGTTTAGCCAGGATTCTTTGATTCGACAATTTTTAGAAAAATCTGGGACTGCCGGTCATTTAGTGTTTTTAACATCTTGGCCGGTTACCGGCCATATAGCCACAGCGGTCAAAATAATCGGTGTAGTGAAACAACACAACGTTTTAGGCGTGGAAGCTGTTGTTTTGAGACTGCTTGTTGGCCAACATTGCATCTATCTTTGAGCCAGAATGAGCTGGGATATGAACACTTAAAACGCTACATGCTTATTACATTGACTTTCAGTTTATACTGACACATTTATCATCGATTTTTCCGCAAATATTTTTGTAAACTTAAATTCTACATAATGAGACGAGAAACAGACGGGCGCGATGTCTGAGCGCATGCGTGAGTGATTTGCCCCAGCTGATTTAGTATGTTTGCCAACGTTTAAATACTACTGCTATTTCGTTTGTTTTCCCTTGAAGACCGAGCTCAGTGGGTCATAATCCGAATTGAAAAAGCCAATTACGTATTTTGTTATATATATATTTTTAATACAGATGTCCGCTACTTTGCCAAAACGTCAGCAAACCTATGTCAATTGTAAGTAAACACCATCCCTGCTTAAGCAATTTCCCGATGAAGTTCTGTTGTATATTCCAGTTGAACTATGCACCCGAAAACTATATGTTCTCAGCTAAAATAACAGCGATATTTTCACCATCATTTCCAAACAAATTTGACCACGCGCAGGCGCGGATCTAGGAAAAATGTTGACCGATTTGCTGCAAAAGGAGCGCCGAAGGCGTAAGTTCCTAAGGGGATTTGGGGGAACATGCTTCCCCCGGGAAATTTTTTCAATTCTAACTATCTAAAGTGCCCTTTAAAATATATACCTTTTTTTTTTGTGAAAACTCTGACCGATTTCCGTAAAACGGTGGAAACCGGTATGGATTATGCCTGACACGTCAGAGCCTTGTTCAGTCTCTAAACTTAGTACTACTGGACTGACTTCAACCAAATATTGATACTGAGAGCGACTGCGCTAAAGGTAGAACCTGAAATTTGCGTTTTTGTCTCATGTCATATTGTTTAAACACCTTTTGAGAACATATCAAGGCGGTGCTTTCGCTATAACATTAAGATGTCACAATTTTTCACATTGGCTGCTTTGATAGTGTGGGATTTAAAGAAAAGCGACGAATTGGACGAAAGATATCTCGCTTACCGGGTTTGTTAAACATTACTGAATACATTATCACGAACGACCAGTCCTTTCACCTCAAAGTTACCTTTGTAGTTCCGAAATCTTGTAAGATTTTGATCCACAAGAAACCTGTCTTCTACACAAACAATATTGTCTACGTAAGTGATTTGCTGAACGAACGTAATAATTTTCTTAACTTTTTGGAATTTAATGCAAAGTTGAATCTGAATACGCCTTTTACCACATACAAGTATGGTCTAATCGACACTATTCCGCTCATCTCGAAAAAGAGTGTAAAAAATCAGAATATATCTAATGTAGATGTTTCTCACGCAGCATTGTCGACAAGGGCTATTTATTCCACAATCCTAGCCGCCAACGGCGGAAAGCAGAATTTTGAGACATGGTTTCCCTAAGATTGATCTTTGACCTTTAATACCACAAAAGAAGTAAGCTTCAAATGTTTCAGTATGGCATAAAGGACGGCGATCTCTGTACCCTTTGTAAAAGCGAGAAGCAAACTTTAAACCACCAGTTAGTTTCTTGCAACGAGACTGCCTCATTCTGGAATCAGTTTCAAACCTGGTGGTATCAAAAAGCTCAGGAACATATCTCTTTAAATTTAGGTAAAATCTTGTACGGTTGTCACAAGAGATCGGTTAAGGGAGAGGAACTAAATTTCTGTATTCTTGTTGCAAATATTATATTTTTTATTTTGCACTAGTAAGCGCGAGGACCGGCTACGTTTTCGGAGTTTCCTTCTGCGGCTGCTTGAAAAACTTGTCATATTGAAGTAAATTACTACGGCTGAAAAAGCACTTCCAAAGTGTTTCCAAAAGTGGCCTTTTCTTTTGAAATGTGTTTTTTTTCTTTTTGTTTTTTGAAAATTGAATTTATTGTGCATCTTTGACTTGTGTGATACTAACGCACGTTATGCTCCGCACCGTTCTTATATTTACTGTAATTATTGTACTTGTTTTGTTGAAATAAAAAAAAGTTACGTTTTCGCTCTGACAAAGCTCATTCAACTATTTTGTTACACAATTTTTTTGCACCAGATTCCCAAATTGAGCCTCAATTTACCGTATAAAATGTAAAACTTGCAAGCACAAATCGAGTAAATTGGAAGTTTGCCTTTCCAAATTATCCGACAGGTTTCATCGCGAAAACGAAGTTGATTAAGAAACAAAAACAACATGCAGCAACATAAAAACTCTTCAATAAATAGTTCCGTAATGTTTACCTTTCAGAGGCAGTCTAAATGGGGAAGCGTTGGGTTTTTGTACTTCTCTGTTCTGCACAACTGCTTTTCACGCCACTATCAGTTGCGGAATTTAGTGAAGAGCACTCTCATCACAAAAGAGTTTCATCGCGTCGAACAAAGGTCCTGATTCTTGGAGCTGGTGTTGCAGGGATAACAGCAGCAAAAACCCTGCAAGAACACGGCTTAGAGGATTTCTTGATCCTCGAAGCACAAGATTATATAGGAGGGCGCTTCAAACAGAGGTCATTTGCTGGAGTGAACCTCGAAGAGGGGGCCAACTGGATCCATTATGCTGATGAGAAAAAGAATCCTTTGTGGGAGCTGAAAAATATGTATAATCTGAGAGGAATTTTCACTAACTACAGTGATGTTATCATAAGGTATATGTCTGTTAAGAACTTATGTTTTGGGAAGATAGAATTTGTTCGTATATAAACCACAGATATCCAAGAATTGTCCAAGCCAACCATCAAAGTGAAAAGGAAATAATTCACCAAGAATCTTGTCTTAGGGTGAACGCATAGTTTGAGTTTGTTTCGGATTTTAAAAGACTGAAATATTCACGAAAGAGCGTCGCATTTAGGAGTGACCTTGTTGCCATTATCAAATGTAAATTTAAGGAGTCTTAATTAGAGTACGAGCAGTTTCAGTGTCAAAAAAAGAAAATGAAAAAAATGCCAGGTATAATGTCAATTCAACATCCTGGTCGGAATGCAAGAATGCTTAATTGATGAGAAACTGTTTATCAAAGAAAACAGACCAACCATCAACACACTAGTAGACTCCATTCGCGTGCAAAACTGTTTAATTAGCTAACATCACTCCTGGCCTGATTTTTCATATTTTTGTCACAGTAAACTATCATGTGTATACTCTTAGGGACTAATTAAAACTACAAAATAATGGCGACAAGATGCGGCGCCTTACCGCCTGTCCTGTTATTATTTCTTTTAAAGTATAACAGATTTAGATTTAAATTCACGTTGTTATCTCAAAGAAGCAATTTTACTCGTGTAAGGAAATCAGTCGCATTGTTTGAAATTCATTTGATCGTTAAGCACGGCAAACAGTTATTATGCAGCCCTTTGACTGTTATAGTAAACTCATTAACGGGAAAAAACGACAAATACGACATCGTTCCTCTTGCCTCAATACCTGAACAAGTGTTCCTCAAAAGAATCTTTGGCCACATGACTGAAAATTATCGTAGCACCGCCACCCTAAGTTGTGAAAGAAAAAATAACTAAAAGTGGTATCTTAAGTTATCGTTAAAACTTTTTTAACCTGAATGCCTACGATCATAGGGATGAGAAAGGGAACGACGTCACGGATCACAAACTACTGAGGCAGTTCAAGAAAGCTGAGGAAGAGATCGAAAATTTGTCTGAGTTGAAATACAAACAGCGTCGACGCGATATGTCAATGAGGTGTAGTAAGCTTTGTTTAGTGTATATTTTTACTATAGGCTTTGGAATGCTTAAGTTGTAAGAGCGGTTTTCAATTGGGTGTCGAAAGTAAATTGCATCTGCTTCGGTTTTGCTTTACTTCGCTCTGTGATTGGCTAGGAAAACTCGCGCCACATTTTCAACCAATGAGAAGCAAAACCAAAACCAATCACGACTTGCACGCGCGCATTTTCCCGCGTTTGGCGTCGGTTACGTGTAATTGCTGAGTGTTCTGATTGGCTCATCGCGCTGTTTGCGTCTCTTGTCATTGGTCAGAGTAATTGCTTTGCTTTTGGTTTTACGACACTCAAATTGAAAACCACGCTAAGCAGTAATTACCAATCCGGCTGAGCGAACGTTGTGGGAACAAATGTAGAAAGGAAAGAACGCCATTGCTATCAGCCGGCGAGGTTTGGACTGAACTGCTGATTAAACATCAATTGCAATAAATAGAGTAGTTTTCAGCTGATTGTCGTAAAACCAAAGTAATTGCTTCCGCCAATCACAACAGACGGAAACGATACAATGAACCAATCAGAATTCGAAGCCATTTTATGCAACAGGCACAAAGCGCGGGAAAATGCACGCGTGCAAATTTCGATTGCTTTTGAGTTTGCTTTTCATTGGTTGGAAAAGTGACGTGAGTTTTTGTGGCCAGTCACTGAGTGAAGCAATGCAAATGCTAAGCAAACGCAATTTGCTTTCGATGCTTAATCGAAAATCGCTTACAAAATCAAAAGCACTGCCATTGCTATTCACATTGAAATTGCCATCAGCAATGCTAATGCCTCTGCCGTTGTCATCGCCATTGCTATTGCTATATCAAATGCCACTGCCAATGTCATCGGCATTGTCATTGCACAGCCATTACCTTCCTGCGTTTTTAGCCCAGCGTGCTCGTGAGTCAGGCAATACCTTCTAACTTAACATAATTGAACTTTCTCTACAACTCAGGGCAGCACTATCCAGTGTAGGATGGAAGGCGGACTCTCCAGTTAAGAATGTCATTGAATACTCCACCTTAGACTTCGAGTTCGCAAATAAACCTGAGCTAGACTCTTTTATGGGTATTGATTCCCGCGGAACCGACTTCTTTGTGGCTGATCAGAGAGGCTACGGAGTCATTTTCAAAAAGATGGCGGATGACTTTAAAGGCAAAATTCTTTTGAATAAAATTGTGAAATCCATTTCGTACTCTCGTTATGGCGTTAAAGTAACAACCATCCAAGGCGAGACATTCGCCGCTGACTATGGAATCTGCACTTTCAGCAATGGCGTTCTTGCAAGCGACTCGGTCAAGTTTATCCCCAGGCTTCCTCGATGGAAAGTGGAAGCGATAAACCGGGTCCCATTAGGGTATTATACCAAGATATTCATTAAATTTCCTTATAAATTCTGGGAGAGTCACGAGTTCATCTTATATGCTCACCACATCAGAGGATATTACCCAATCTGGATGGATCTTGAATCACGTGATATCGCTCCTGGATCAGCCATCTTGCACGTGACAGTCACGGGTGACATGAGCATTAAAGTCGAAGGCCAGTCGGAAGAACAGACGCTGCAGGAAATCATGAAAGAGCTGAGGAAAGTTTACGGCAGCAATATTCCTGATGCTGAAGGTAGAATAAAAGTTAAACTTATTGCTGATTATCGATTAAGACTGATTGTAAGCAATAATAGTTCACTTTCATATTCACCCACTGTAAAATGTTTTAAATGTTTTAGATTAGTGTCTCCAATTAACTTACTGTGTGTCTAAGTACATTGCCTCCACATCATTGGACCATTAGAGAACTGACGGGGGTGAGAGGTGGAAAAAAACCCTTTCATGCACATGTCAAACCTTTGCTCATGGCCCGTCCCTTAAAAAATGGGAAGCCACTCGTAGACTGTGCGCAGCAAAGAACTGATCAAAAGCCCCCGTAGATGGTCTTCAGAATTAAATCTAGCTCATGAAAATTTATCTTTAACCTTAGCAGGAGCACAGTTTAATCAAAATGAACTGCCAGTGCAATTACTTTGCTCCAGACACGAAAGAACCAGAGAAAGGCACTGCTCAAAAGTGTATGGTGCTTGATAACTCCTCGTACCAATTTCGCCAGCTGCATTTAACCTTCACAAGCTATTTCTGGTAAGAATCACACCTAAAGACCCACCTTCAGTTCCCGCCTACAATAAAATGAAAATATAATATTATTTAAAAAAACATCATCCGATTCGGAGATGCTGACCTTCTTTTCTCTCTACAGCTTACGTTCAGGCATATTTTACAGCAAATGGTCCAAAAATCCATTTGTTCGCGGGTCCTATGCAAATGCCGCTGTAGGTACAACCGATGGAGACTTCCATAACTTAGCGGGGAAGATTGGTACACTTTTCTTCGCTGGCGACGCCAATGATCCAGATTGGTGGGGATTTGCACAGGGAGCCTTCTTCACTGGAGAAAAGAAAGCGTGTGAAATTCTGCAATGCATGAAGGGCGATTGTCCGGGATTTTGGCCAAAACGATATGTCTTACAAGAAGTATACATGAACCCGTAACAACCGATATCAGCAGATACTTACTTAGTCCAGTGATGGGATTAGATTATTGATAAAAGTGAAGATTGAATGTGAAAAGGGTAGTTGCTTTAACATAAAACCATGTATGTCGCATATTGACATCGAATGCGTTAATTAAAGAAAATGATCAGAAAGATTCCAGTTAGGATGACATTAAACCTTGGAATAATTTAAACTTTCCGTTAACGTGAATTCGATGCCTAGTAAATATAAAGAGCGGTGCAAAAGAATGAGTCTAAATAAAGAAAGTTTTCTTGCGAAGTGGACACGTAGACTACGAACAGTCGCTACTGTTTCGTAATGATAGGAAACTGGGCACAGTTTGTGCACACCTGTCCTTTATCATGCCTTCACTCCCTTTACCATCCCTCAGATACATATCGGACTCCTAGTGGAGGCCAGTAGGTAGACGGTGTTTTTAACGGGGAAGCCTTTGGTTTGATAGCCAGATAATCGGATTTGTCTCTGGCCGCAGCCTCGTGTGACCACTGTTATGCGTTGTGTCCTGCCTTTTCATAAGCGATGAAAATTAACCGGGAAAACACTGCATGCGGTTTTCAAATTACCAAATGTTCAAAATAAGCCAGAGTTTAGCGAATGAAAAAAAAAATTCATTTTGCGTTGAATACTTTATTACATTTTGCGTCCATGCTATTACAATTTGGAGATTCTTATTTCCGATCATTTGCGGCGCATTGAACATGCCTTATGCGCCACTAGCGCTAGGAAGATTGCCTGGAGCCGTGATTACAGTGACTTGCTAATCAGCTAAGACGTTACTTAAAGAGGGGGCGGGAAACCAGCCTCTCTAAATATTGAGGCAAACAAACCCTCTGAACTGAGCAGCTGATTGAAGACATCAATATTTTATCAACTGATGACGCATCAGTTTTAAGTATGCATAAAGCACTGGTTTGGCGCCTTTTGTCAATTCAGACTAAAGCCCGATCAAATAATAGACAAGCACTTCGACTATAAATCATCGAGTGGGCTGACTCGTCCTCTGTTGTGTCCTGCTCAAATATTAAAATGGGTTAATAAGTTACATCTTCGCTTTCTCCGCGGTAGAGTATCTACTAAGATCTACTTGAAGACTGCTGCGTTTGAATTCAACAGATAAATTTTCACTACCATTCATTTTGACCTTACTAAGATTAGGAATAGTCCAAAAAGAATGCTGTTGAACACCACTTTTGGTTCACATTTGATTAATTTGTTTTCCGTTCTGTCAGTTTTCACAACGAGCCACTGTAACAACTTTCAAACGCCTCAGGGTCGTGCTTTGCTACTGTGGAAACGAATTGTTGAGCTTCAAAAACATGAAACAGACCATTGGTTTTGAAATAAAGAGAGCAAACGAAAAGAAATTCATGATGCATTTCCCGCACTCCAAAGTTGTTGTCAACTTGAACTTGTCACCTGGCTACGCATATTCAAAAGTAGCTCTGCTCTGTTAATACTCCAGTAAATTAAGTCAAACTCCTTGTGTTCATTTTTCCCGTTACTGAAATGGTTGACGTAAATGTTTAAAGTAGATTTTTGCATGTTTGTGGTAAATTTTTGTCGTTGTCAAAGCTTAAACAATATAGTTCAAGCGGTTTATTAATTATCAAAAGGGCACAAATTTCCGTAGAGTGAACATAAATGATGAGGCCACAACGTTGTGGTCAGCGCGCGTGACTGAATAGTGAGTGTCAGAAGTGGTCTCGCTTGAGTGGTCAACCTACAAACAAGAGACAACACTGAAGCTCTCAATTCACACGCCAGCTGGCTGAATTGCGCTCTCGTTGCTAGGATTTGTGATTTGTGATGTAAGACTGCAACCATAAAGTATGTTGTCCTCAAAGTCAACGCCGGTGGGTGGAAGTATGAAGGTCCGTTTTGGAGTGAAGGCGTTAAATGCAGTGTGATAAAGATGGCGCCGTGCAGAAATTGAAAATGCATGCATAGTTGAGTAGTAGGTAAGCAGCGTTTGCTCTGTTGCAATCAAATTGCCTGAAATGTCTTTTGTGTCCTAGAACTACAGTGTAGACGCTAAAATGTGCACGCTGTAAGATTTAACAGCTAGTGTATTTTTATTGATGCGTTTAATTCAGTAGACTCTTCCTGAGACAACTGTCTTGGTTCTCTTGGCTCCCAAAATTTGGGTAAATTGTTGACCGTCGTGAGTCTGACACAATTAATACTAACACTGAAACTGCGTTTCCTCGATAAAGACGAACTAAATGTATGCACTCTACGAACAACTGCTAAGCAGCTGTTGAAAACATGTGGACACGATGAATTGATTTACAAACAGCTGACGTGATCCTGTAGAGGCAAAGTCATTTTGACGTTTTTAATATTGTATGGTCCATTATTACTGCACAATTTCAAATGTCTGTCCGTTGCATTGTTTAAAAAGAAAGTTAAACGCCTTTGATAGGTTTTGGCCTTCTTTTGAATTTGTTGCCAATGGGGTAGACGAGCTGAGCTGGGCTTGATAAAGCGAACCAAACTGACTATCAAGTCAAATATTTAACCTATGTTGATGCAGGAATTGGTAGCTTTTTTCTCTTTTGTTGTTTAGCTTGGAATTCAGTATAAACTGCAAAATTAGAGTAAATTCGTGTAAAAAAGAATTGTCGCCTTCCCATAGGTAAATAACATTTTTTATCCTGTCCATTTCTGTATTAAAGGAATTTATGTTGTAGTGCTTGTAGCAGGAGTCATGAGATGTTTATCAGAGTAAAATCATTTCAGTCCAAATTGGCTGAGCAGCTGTGCAGCAGCAAGAATTGTCTAGAAAACGTTGCGCGAACTCAAATATGCTGATGCAAGGTCATGAAAAAACAATGTAAATATTGAATTGAAATCACACAAGTGAGCAACAACAAGACACGCAGCAGTGACTCAATTGTAAACAGTGAGAAGGCGTTTTGAACAGTAAACACATTTTTTGTTCAGGAATCACTTGAAACACAAGAATCGTTGAAACCGACTATTACTTGACTAAATGTAAGACAACTTATTGTTTGGAATTAGTGTTACCTCATAGAAACCTACTTCAATCTGTTTCAATACAATTTGTTTTGCATTTTCCTGTTTGTTTATCCCGTAAATACGAAATTCCAAATTATTCTCGAACGTTCATTTGTTTTGAGTACTGATCTAAATCCATCAAGCAATGCGGTGTAACAAAGTTAAACCCTCTAAAAAACAGTTGGTTTCGAAAATTGATCGTTATTCTCTTTTCATTGAGGTGTGGTGCAAGTCTACCAAGGTCTTATCTGTTAGCTCTTGGTCATGTTGCCTTCATATGTGATAAAACCTGTCCAAATTGCGCTGTCTATCACGTAATCACACCCCACTCCCTTTTTACCATAATGCCTTCACCTCGTATACATGAAAAGTATCCATTTGCCCCGTAATTTATTTTACCTCATTAAAGGGCTTGGTGGGCGCGAATCCAACGCCGCTTGAAACTTAAGGTGGCCTCTAAGATGGTAACCAGACAAATTGAGGTTTCCATTACAGACGTCTGTCTCAAACACTGCTTTCAGTTAATTATAAAGGGTTTCACCATGTGTCATAATTTCTTTCTGCAGTTGATGGATCAAGTCGAGAGTCGAGACGAGCTTCGTTCCGCAAGAGGAACAAGTCTTAGCTCACTTGTGGGAATGAGCACCACATCTGACAGCGAGTTTTCTTTTTCATTCGAAGCAAATTTAGCTAATTTAATTCATGATTATCGGGCAAGTGAAGACAATGTATTTACGCCCAGTCCCAGGAATGCAAGAAGTGTGGGAAGTCTGGATTGTATTGAGGACATTATCAAAGAATTAAAGCAGATCAAGGTTAACAAGCTTCAGACATGTGCACCAGAGAAAAGGGGTTTCATTAAGTCATTGACACCCCTGCACATAGCAGCAGCCTTAGGGGACGGACTAGCTATTAGACGACTAGTCAACGAAGGTGACTACGATGTGGATGCGATGTCAGTAGGACGGCAAACACCACTTCTAATGGCATGCTCTTCGGATCAAATTGATTCTATTCGCTTGCTGGTTCGTCTTGGTGCAGATGTGAACGCTTGTAGTGATAAAGGAATAACACCTTTGATTTTGGCTTCTGTTAATGACGACAAGGATGCGATTCTTTTTCTGGTTAAGAGAGGCGCAAACGTTATGGGGAAAACGCCCTTGGGACAGACACCTCTTCATTTTGCTGCATCACATGGCAGTACCATTGCTGTAAAAGAACTTTTACATCAAGGTAGTGACCCAGAAATAAGGACAAAAGATGGTTGTTCACCTCTTCATTTAGCAGTTCTGAATAGACATCCAAATACAATTAAAGAATTGGTAGAGAGCGGAAGCGATCTTGAAGCACAAGATCAATACGGATACAGTTCCGTCCACTATGCAGTATTTTCTAGAAAAGCTGCCATAGTGAGAATGCTTGTCCAGAGGGAGGCTGATGTCAACGCGCCGGACGCACACGGGTTTACTCCCCTGCATTTCACAGCTCTAACAAACTGCACTGAGGTCGGACAAGAGCTGATCAAACTAGGTGCTAAAGTTAATGCTCAGACTAAGGACGCCACCACACCTTTGATGATTGCAGCATATCATAATAGCGAAGATGGTGCAGGCTTACTTATAAACTGCGGGGCAAAAATCAATGCCAAACACAAAACTGGAAAGACGGCTCTTCATTTTGCGTCTATTAAGGGAAATGTTGAGTGCTCCAAGTTTCTAATCGATCAAGGTGCTGATGTCAATGCTATTGACAAAAGTGGCAACACACCATTACATCGTGCGTGCCAGTATGGACAACACAGAAGTGTGAAGGTGTTGTTACAAAGACGAATTAAAGTGAATGACAGGAATCGTAAAGGATTCACACCGCTGATGATTGCATCCCATAGTGGTCATCTGAAATGTTGCAAGTACCTCATAAAAGCTGGTGCCAACGTACAGGCTTGCCATCAGACTAATAGAAACAGCAGCCTTTCCTTCGCATCCGAAAGAGGTCATCTAAAAGTAGTCCGGCTACTTATTGATAGTGGCAGTGATGTGTCGATGAAAGACAAATGGGGACTGACAGCGCTGCACCGAGCTTCAAAGAATGGACACAAGGAGACAGTCCAATTCCTGGTCACTCGCGGTAGCAATCCGAATTGGCATGATGGATGGGGTTACACATCTCTACACAGAGCAGCAGAAAATGGCCATGTTGAGACAGTGACATTTCTGATCGACAGTGGCTCTAAAGTCTCCGCTGAAGACAAATGGAAGTTCACACCACTTCATCGATGCTCTAGCAATGGCCACATCAGTACTGCTCGAGTCTTGGTGCTAAATGACAGTGACGTACATGCAAAAGATCATTGGGGATACACAGCACTCCACAGGGCTTCGGAAAAGGGCAAGACAGACACAGCCAAGCTGCTCATTAGGAGCGGTAGTAATGTACGTGCCATTGACTTTCAAGGCTTTACTCCACTACACCGGGCCTCACAAAATGGACATGCAGAGACTGCAAAGCTTTTACTTCGGGAGGGCAGCGACATAAAGGCTAGAACACATGCACTAGTTTTGTCATCCTCAAGCTTACGAACCGCAGCAGCGTCACCTACCCTTGAAAAGAAGGTTGATCTAAGAGACGTCTCAAATTTTAATGGTCATACGTCACTGCATTTGGCATCTGAAAATGGACACAAAGAAATGGTGGAGTTACTTTTAAGAGAAGGCGCTGATATTCATGCACTTGATTTCTGGAACTGTTTGGCTTTACACAGAGCATCTGAAAATGGCCATACACCCGTCGTAGGATACTTAATTTCTCAGGGAAGTGACATTCATATCCCGGACAAATGGGGAAACACCTGCTTACACCGAGCGGCGCAAAATGGACATACAAGTACAGTTGAAATTCTGTTGGCAAATGGTGCAAGTTCACACACAGTGGACCAATCAGGATCAACGCCGTTACACTGCTCTGCTAAGTATGGCCATAAAGACACAGTTCAAGTCCTGATTGTCAACGGAGGGAGCAATGTCCATGCTAAAGATCAGTGGGGATACACGAGTCTGCACCGTGCCGCCCAGAATGGCCATACGCAGGTCGTGGAATGCCTTATTCACCACGGAAGCGATGTGAAAGCGTTGAATAAAGAGAACTCAAGTCCTTTGGTCCTCGCTGCTTACGGTGGGTTTATAGACACATGTCGTGTTTTGATTGACAATGGCTGCACCGTAAATGATGCGATGAACAAAGGGCATACGGCACTGCATCTCGCGGCCCAAAATGGACACACAGACACCTGCGTGCTGATAGCAACACACGGTGGAGATGTACACGCTAAAGACTTCTGGGGACTGACGCCATTGCACCGGGCAGCACACAATAACCATAAGGAAACTATCGAAGCCTTGTTGACACATGGAAGTGACGTCACAGCAGCGGACAGATTCGAGTTTACAGCTTTACAGCGTGCTGCCCAAAGAGGTCACAGAGAGTCCATGGAGATCCTCACATCGCATACAATTGTTAAAATGAGAAGAAACACAACAATAGACCGAACAAGTACTGAACATGTTCACGTTGGAAAAGCGGACTCTCCTTGTGACATCTGTAGGCTGATGGGACTTTATACCCTCTCCGAAGAAGCAGAGGACGATGATACTAGAAGACGAATTAGACGTCAGCGATTTCAGACTATGTAGCCTTTCTGCAATTAACTCTCAATTTAGTGTCAAAGTATTTCTCGCTTTCTTTGGCTTTGATTTACTTTGTTTTCGAAACCAGTGAGAAGCAAGCTCAAAACCGATCGTGCCTTGCTTACGCCTTGCTTGCGCATATTTTCGGCCCAGGCCTCACTCTGGTCACATGTAATCGCTTCGAATCCTGGTCGGCTCATGGCGCTGTTCGTGTGTAACTGGCCAGAGCAATCGCTTTGGTTTTGGTTTTACTCAACTTAATTGGCAAAGTCTTTTAAAACATTGCTCGTTTTCTATGCAGTTAGCTAAGAGTGATCGAAGAAGCTTAATTCTTTTTGTCAATAACCTGAACTCAGACAAAATCAAACTAAAAAGAATTTATTAAGACAAAGATAATATATAAAATATTTAAAAAAGCAGCCGAGAGGTGAGGAGCTAGAGTTCTTTTACATCTAACATGTTACGAAAGTAACATGGTATGCTCTCATACTAAAAATGGCTGCGGCATAAAATAGGCACTGAACTTAAAAAGCACTGAAAACGAAATATACTTTCGATGAACCTTGTGTCGGACCTAACTCAGTCTTTACTATAGGCTTTTCTAAGAAATACTAGCTCTGTGTTATCTGAAAGGGGGTTTATTATTTAACTAATGAACTCCAACGAGCATCTAGCTTTCTTTAGCTCGCGATCATTAGTGCGTCAGTTCTCAAGTTTTTTTAGACCAATCAGAATGTAAGGTTTACACCGTCCATTGCACTAATCGTCAAAGTACACGCTAATGTCGCATCGGACGAGTGTTTATCTGGTTTAACAAGCGGCCTATATTCCGCCTTTGCTCCTTTTCATCTGTCGGGAGCCTTCCTGCATCTTCAAATTTCTTATCGAACAAATATTTGCCACGTGTCCCCTTGAGAGAGACGGTGGGGGGAATGGCGTGAATCATCACAAGCTAAGGATGATGTCTTAAAAAAGTTAATATAATGTTTACCATCCCAGAGAACTGGATCATTGTAAATCCGAGAATTGTATTTGTTTTTATAATAACCCCACTTGTCACACTCGGTGCTGTCGCCATCATTACCCCATTTATCACAGTTAGCAGCCAGGGTAGAATTGTCGTCTGGGAAGGTTTGAAACGATCCGCAAGCTTTTGGTTGAACTCGAGGATCTTCAATAAAATAACTCAAAACGCTTTCTCCTTTTGGATCTCTTTTCGTCATGATGTGAAAAATCCTTCCTGTGGACTTCTTGTGACAAAAGTATCGAATTTGTGTGAAGTTAATGAGTTGTTTAAACTGGAATATGGCAGGGACGTCCACTCGAACGATCCCGCTGCTGTAGTTGCGAATCATTCTGTAGTCTTTCGCTTTGATTATTGGTGTAAGCAGCGTGAAGTTTGTAATTACAGTCTGTGCGATCAATGTCCAACCACCTGCCGAAAAATATAAGAGGACGGCTTTGTAAAAAAAATATGGTGGTGTCTTTTGTTGTGAGTCCTCTTGGCTTTTCATTACAGAATCTATTTCAAATCTTGAGACGTTTTGTTTAAAAAAAAAAACCCTGCTTTTGTTAAAGAAAATGTTAGCTTTTATACTCCCACTACCAATTTTGTCCTTCAAAGTTAAAAAGATATACACTATTGGTCTACGAAAATCTAACAATTTTTTCTAGTTTGAATTTGATTAAGGGCGCTGTTCAAACGAAGCAGTGCGTTGGCGAAGAACAATACCGACCGCTTGTCAAGGGGAGCGAAGGCTCTGGGTACGAGATTGAAGAACTAATTGCTCGTCATCAGCGTGAGCCCCTTCGTCATGAATTTTGCATAAATTATATATCTGCTGTACAGTTTTCTTGAAAATTTTAATCTACCATGCATTTTACTTTGAATTTCTCTAACAATCATCTTGGTTTGAGGAGCGATGTCAAACAATAATAAAAAATCTATTCTATGGGATGGCCATGCACCTGCTGGAGGTAAAAAATGACAATTAGACCTTAGGCGAGTTGTTTTTTTCGTTCCTCTTGTGACTATTGTCAGATGTAAGATGTCTGATAAAACATTATTTCAGTCGAGTTTGATATATACATCTCACCTCCATCCGTGTGCATATCACAAAAGACCGTGAAGGGGTTGTTAGACCTGCTAGGATCAATCCAATAATCACCAGTTGATACATTCTCGTGAGAGTCTTTGATATCTTTGCAGGACAACCCAGGAAGATCTCTCGTGACACCTAAACGAGCTAAAAACAAGATGCTGTAAAATTAAAAACGCAAAGAAGAATACCTGAATGTCTTACAGCAATTAAATTAGAAGCTGTAATGTGCATTTTTAATTTTGACACCAAATTGTCGTCTTTAAAGTGGTTAAATTATAATTCAGATAGCATGCTCCGTTATAACGTTTTGAGCTTGATTTGTTTCGGTCCCGAGCATGTCACTAAGCTATCGATTTTATATGCCCGAAATTTTAAAATACCAAATGTATTTTTAATTTGCGTTTATAGGACAAGTAAGTATTTTGTTCTCAGCTGACTTCGGAGAGTTCAAAATACTGAAATTGTATTCCTACCTCTAAATGGATTTTCCACATATACATACTGTTTGCTCGAGACAAACTTGTATAGTTTTCCATTTTTCGTTCGGTTGTTGATCTCACATTTGGATGTGCTTATTTCGTAATTTATACTTTGGCATGCCAGTGTCTGCCGGCACGCTTGCAAACAGCTCCAAATGTTGGGTTCTGGTTGAAATGCGATAACATGTCCCTTCAAGCTGTAACCGTCAACGGAGTCTGTTCTGCTGCACCCTTGAAAGACACAGCTTCCATTTGTGAGAATCAGGATAAGGGGGAGGAAATGTGCCATTCTTGCCAGGTAAATTGTCCTTGGTGACTCCTAAATAAAGACAAACAAACAACATCATCATCATCATCATCATCATCGATTATTTATTTATTTATACTCGTTATGCCTAGAGGCTAAATAGCTTATTGGAATACATGCGGGCAATTTTTAATTCCCACACCAGTTCTCCTATTTTGTTTCTACTATTTCTAAAAGTAGTTGCCAATCTTTGAGGGCGCTAATGCATTTGACTGGCTTTGCTGAATAGTTCCTTTTACCTTGGCAGAGTTTCAAATTTCTACAATTTCAGCATAAAAAAGAAAGTTACCGCTCTGATATACCGCTATCACCAGTCATGACAACGTATTACCCCAGTACAAATAACGATCAATTAGTTTTCACCTGCTACAGTTCAACTATGAAACATATTTAAAATTGCTGTCAGCTGATGAAGGTGGTTGTCCATTGTTTTCAGTGCTAAATAATCCTCATTTTCTGTTTAGCGTTAGTAGAATCATTACTCCCGAAATAAAGCTGATTTTTCCCAAGCAGGAATTTTGTTTCTATTAATTCCCCAATGCCTTCGCTGCAGCAGGGAGGGTTCCTGTTATTACTTGCGCCAGGAGACAAACTAACACAAACAAATCCTGAACCACCGACTGTGACATCTGGTAAAGAAATAATATTTAAGTCCAGAGCTCTAACCATATGTTATAACACTACAGTTTCGAAGCAAGACGCCGACTAAGGGATTTCTTAAACAGTTTCACACATCTTACACGATAAAAGCCAAAAAAACTTGCTCTTCATCTTGGCTTTAATTCAAATACAGAAACCACCGGAACAAACCGAGAAACAGCAAGATGAATAAAATAGAAAAATTACCATTTCAGCTCTACCAAAGGCTTTCCTTCCCATATTCACAAAGCTGATGGGATGAAAGAGTTGAGCTTCCTTTAAAACACGGTTACCAGTTGGGATATGAAATTGATCCGTGTGACGTGATGTGTGTTAGTTCGATTTTACTTCAAACGTCCGGAAAATGCAAATTCGCCGAATGTTTTGTCAGCGTGTTGTTTTCTTCTTGTTTTAATGTTGTTTTATTTCTAAGAAATTGAATGTTAAATTAGCACAGTTTTCCTTCTGCAGTTACAAAAATGGGATAACTTGTTTCAGTGGTCATAGGGTTGAAATTTAAATGGATGTACTTCAGTTTGTAAGTTAGCCACGACTGAAAAGATAAAGCATTTATTTTGTATTATATTATGCAGAATACATATTCTTAGACAGGCTGTTGATTGGGTACAATAAATTTCAGGGATTACCATCAGGGAGTAATAAAAGCATCTGTTAATTAGGGATAATTTTATCTTCCAGTTAACATGCAAATACAATGTGACGTCATAAATCTGGCTTTACTGCGTGAGCCATTATTCAATATGCTGCTCTTAAATCTGCCGGAGTCTGAGTTGACAAATGCAATACATATGTGTATAAATCAATGGCATTAAAAAGGCTTTTCTCGTCTCTCACGTTCACCAAAAAAGTCCATTAAGATAAGACTTCTCAAAAAAATTCCGTTTCGGCAAATTTTGAACCTAGCAACAAATTATCCACTGCAATATGAATCAGGAATTTGAGTTTTGCTGACCGAGGCTCAGACAGTTTGATTCTCCGTGGAAAAGGGATAGTTATGTATCAGTCAAATCCAAGAGCGCCCATTCCCCTCTCCCTTTCGTGCATACCTCGGGCATTTGATGGGAGGTTAGCTCAGTTAGGCGTTTAATGTGAAACGCAGCCCGCCCGGTCGGGCATTTGACCATCGAGAAAATGCTGACTAGCGGCAACAAGCGAAAGGATTACGTAGAAAAGGCTAAAGCAACACTGACTGGAAAAGGCGACAACAAAAGTACAATACCTGTACATGATGTCTCTCTGCCTCTGTGGGAAAAAAAAAACATTTGCTAATCGCGTACGCACTTAAAAACACCAAAATATTTGATAACCACAGGAGCGGGCCTCTCTGCTGAATGTTTAGACTCTAAAGAGCGAGATCAAAATTTCCTTGATTGACATTTTCAGCTGAACTGATGACAAATATTTTTGCAAAATAAACAAAAATTCGCCTTGTGCATACCGGCCCTTACAGCTGAGGTAGACCTACGGATTTTTATTACTTGACGTTAAAGTGATCAAGATGTCATAAGATATCGGGTCAGTGACTTGGTATCGTAGGAAATAAGAAAAGTGTACAAGGCTTGTGATTGGCCAAATTCAACTGGCAATAGCGCAACTTCGTTTCTTGGTTACGTCGAGTTACTGTCGCGGAGAGAGAAGAGAGCAGTTACTGTCGCGGAGAACTCTGACAATTCATGACAATCATACATTAATAATTATGCGTGTTCAAGGGGATTTTCCACCGCTTTCATGATATTTGCGTAAGAGGTACGAGAACGCAACCCCTAATTTGTGTTGGGTATTCTGTGCATTTTTTGGTATCCTGTGCAATTAATAAGGGACGTTTTTTCGTCGTCGTCGACACACTTTTGCCTCGCTTTGAGGCGCTTGGTTACGTTTTGCCTCACTTTGACGAACTAACGCACGTGATGATTCGTGCGTCCTCGGCGTTCATCATTCTGGCGTTTGCTGAGGTGTGATAATCTGCCATCGTTCATCGTTGAAAAGAGCTGAAAGATTGCTGAAGGTCTGTCTACTGAAGTCGGTAGGTTAAACACGCTCAGTAAAATTTTACTTTGGATTAAGCATGGTTCGTCACTTTCCTTGGAAAATGTGTGCGACTCCTGGCACTTGCATCAAACCGGGTTGTTTAGCTCGGCGGCCGTTGTCAGTGCCACAATGTAAATCTACCGAGTTCTGTAGCTCGGCAACCGTTGTGCCACAAAGTAAGTCTACCGAGATATGAAGCTCGGCGGCGCCATTTCATCATGACTTGTGATATTTACGGCACTGAGGTCAACAAACTAAACGGAATACTAAAAAAGTTAATGAGGTGAGTCACACACATTCCACTCAAGGCTTTGATGAATGATTCCCTTGAAAACTGTTAAATTGAGAGGTGTAATGTAAGCGAACCATTCAATGCAAACGTCTGTAGAGAATCTCGCCGCGACAAATATAAAATCACTAAACAAAGGAGGCACAGAAAAATAAGGGATAGGGAACCTTCCCGAATTCCTGTTAGGAGAGTCCTAAGAAAGTTGAAAAAGAGAACCACAAGACACATGTTAAAATGTTGCGTTTTAAATAGTTTTCCTCCTTGTACGTCTTTTATTAACCGTTTGTGTAACAACTACAAGAATTGGTTCCTTTGGTATAACACTGAACATTGCTATTTCAAACATGTGTCC
The DNA here is from genome assembly GCA_948470475.1 of Galaxea fascicularis. Lineage (NCBI taxonomy): Eukaryota > Metazoa > Cnidaria > Anthozoa > Scleractinia > Euphylliidae > Galaxea > Galaxea fascicularis. The sequence goes on from OX419346.1 coordinate 508,120, forward strand.
TTCCGTGATGGTTTACAAGTGTAAATCAACATATCCGAATGGTTACAGAAATGTACATAGCTCAATTTCACAAACAAAACTGAGTTGTTAGACATCGTGATATTTCTGACAATGGCTCAACATTAAAATGAAGTATGCTTTCAAAAAATTCCAGTTGTAAGTCAGCTTCGGCTTGCTTAACATTTACAAGGTTAAGCTTAATGCCATATGATGTTGGTGGAGGTAGAGATTGCTTTTTTAAGTCTGTTTCTCATCAACTCTACAAAACTGCAGACTTGCACTTTGAAATTAGAAAAGCTGGAATTCAACACCTAAATAATCATCCAGAATATTTTATCGAAAGTATTTCAGATAATAACTGGCAAAGCTATATTCAGCAATGTCAACATCAGGCATACATGTATGGTGTGACAATAATCCAGGCAGTATCCACAAGCTGAAAAGACTTGCAAGTAACAGTTTCATTTTAGAGTACTTTTCAGTAGCTGTCTTCTGGTAGAATTCCAAATAAATAGTTAATGATTACGTCTAACAAGTTGTCACGTTCATATATGCAGTAATAACATTTATCTATCGCACGATTCATCCACCCTCCCCCCTCAATTTCTACCTGTACCCCTACGAACATCGAACACACTCGCCTAAGCGTCGATTACCCCTAGTTCTACCCATTCCAAACAGCATACCCGGTTTCATAGCGGTGTGTGGAAATTGCCTCGTCTTGATAGCAATCCTCAGACCACCGTACCTCCGTTCTGCGTCCAATGTTTTCATAGGGTCTTTAGCAGCGGCTGATTTGACGATTGGGTTTGTTGTGAATCCGTTATATGCTGCTATTGTCGTTCAAGACATCACAGATAGCACACATCCACTGAACGTCGCTGAGCACTATTTCTGGATTCACACCGTGATCACAACCACATTAAACCTTGCGGCCATGAGTAATGGAAGATATATAACAGCCCTGAAAAGAAATCTTATTGCGTTGTTTGGTATTTGGAGCGTCTCCGTTCTATTTGTTTGCTCAAGAGCTATTATGTACGGGAAACCAGAAGAATATATAGAAACTTTATGGCTTGTGTTTTCAGTGATAGGAATAGCAATCCCACTCTGGGCGTGATAATGCATTGTTATTTCTACATATTTCAGGCCATTAGATATCAGCATCAAGCAGCTGTATTGGCCTTTGAACAAATGTTCAACCACATAATCACGCATGCGCAAAAGCTGCTCGCACTACGAGCTGTTGTTTGATTTTTTTATTATTTTCTGGACTGCCAACATTGTAATGACAATATTAAACTTTTTTGCGGAAGGCGAATGCGAGCAAAATCAGATTTTTCAGATATGGGTTTGGTGCGCTTCTGCAGCTTTTGTTAGCAGTGCGATAAGCCCGTTTGTCTACTAAGGATGCATGATTTTCGTAGCGCGATAAAACGAATTTGTCACTTTGGATAACGGAAACCCACCTTCTAAAAGTAGTAATTTAAGACTCCTTAATTTATCACCTGCTTGACTCTAAAGCAAATCGTAGGGTTTCGGTTCACTGAATTACGTTCTTCCGTACAAATAGACCAAATAAAATTTTAATTTTGTCATGATTTGGCTGCCAAATTCTGATCTCGACATATTTAACTCGAAGTCAGTGTTGCAGTTGGTACCGCAAACAGATTTTTTAAGAACTAGATCTAAGAACCCTCAAATTACAAATGATCTGCAATTTTTAAGTATTATTTCTAATACAAATAAGAATCTAAATTTATAAACAACAAAGTGATGTGTTTCGAAATCGCGAAATTTCGTTCTATTTTTTTTAGTATTTTCTTATTTCAACCTAATTATTCATATACTTTTACAGAAAGGTGTTCTAGTAGATCTAAATGCAAGATAATTCAGTGCTTTATACTTCGCTAAATCAGTTAGTTGTAACAAGGCAGGCTTATCTTGGCCCGCTGTGTGTTTTAAAAGTCAACCTTCGAGTATTCATTGTCATAGTATCATAGCCGTTTTCATTCTCACGCACAGTTCTTGCTTCCGTTTTCTGTTAATTTCAATATTCCCCATGGCCATATCTTAGCCCTACAGGGGACGAGAATAGGTTTTCCTATCAAATATTTATATGCTAGGCATGTCCTAGGCTTCAAAACATGCTTTTTGCTTTAGAGCAAGTAAACGTTTTATTGAATCTGCAACTAAGGTTAACCTAAGGCCACTGGTTTCATCGCATTTTTCATGAACCACCAATTGTATGCACGTCTTATTCGCAACTGTTTTCATTACCGCTCTAGTTCATTAACCACCAACTTAAATCCTCCCACACTGCAGAGAGATTGAAGCTCAAACGGCAAAAAGAAATATCAATAAGGAAACAAATAAATAAATAAACACGCAAAAACTACATCTAGTAACTCTTCACATAATTGCCTGCTATTGACGTGTGATGTGATAGCTTCTGTCAGTTCTTGCTCAAACTCACCGCTCGGATTTCTATGGTTAGAACTAATTTGTATCAGTTTCATTAGAAAGAAAGGCTTATCTGTGTTCATTTGCCTTACTGTGAATGTACCTCTTGACTGAAAGGCCACTGACCTCAGAAATGTACACATCAAAGCACAATTTAGAATAATGGGTATTATTGCTAAAAAAATTAGTGCATTTTTGAAGTTTACTCGAAGTAAGGGCTAATTTCATTGGCCTTAAAAAGCCGTTTTCGATATGAAAGACGCAACATTATGCGTGGGAATGAAATCCATATTGACTTCTGCATCATTTATCGGAAACTTAAGGACTTAGCGTTAATAATTACCTCAGCCTTACAAGGCTCAGAGTGCAAGTAGATCTAATGAATTGTTCAAATTGAACTGAGAAACATTAGGACCTAAGACAAATGAAATTTGAAGAATACCTCTTTATAGCAAAAAACATTAATAACAAAAAATCCAATCTTCCCTTTTACCATTCTCGTCTAAAAGCAAGCATGAAAAAATAAAGCAAGTGTATAAAATAGGAGTGGGTTAGTGCTTTTGGAGCCATCTTCAAGTTGACATAATGAACTTCGTTAAGTTCCTGATCCTTTTCACGTACCTCGCTGGTAAGACTACATAATACATCGGTTCTTCTCAGGTTCTGTTTAAATTTAAAATGACTCTTTAAGTGTGCTGATGTTACCATAATTCCCCATCTGATCGGAATAGTTTATTACAACAATTTAGCCGATAACTTATTCAAGCCACAACACCGTACTTACAGTACTTACTTAGCAAAATTATTACCAACATATTTGGTAAATTTACGTTACAACGTCATAACATCTTTCGAAGTCAGTAAAACAAAAATATGATCGACCTCTGTGAAAAGACTTCATGTGGACAGCGCAATTATTTCTTGCAAAAGTTACCATCAAAGTCATTCAGAATAAGCATGTGTTTCCTTTCCATTCAACGGTAGGTTCACGAGAGTATAAAGGTCTGTTTATGATACCCGTAGCTATCAAGTGTGCCTTCAGATTCGTTCAAAGAAATATATATTAGCAAGAAGGACTTTGCACTTATCTTCATATTCTGACTTTCCCCGTGTATGTTGACTTTGATCACGCCGGGTTCAGAAGAAATAAACATAGGTCCGCAAGTGTATGCGAAGGTGCAACTGTAAGAATGATAGGCCCGCAATATGTACAGAACTAACTTCTCGTGACCTGAATGTCGTAGTGCATAATTTATATATGTTAACATTCAAATAAGCCAAAAGATGCCAGAAGGCTTGACTGACAGTCACGTGTCTGTCACGCCATCACCGCATACGCACCTCCACTTACAAAATTCCCCATTGTAATTAAATTTTTACCCTGCAGTTATTCCTGTTCATTCACAAATAGGAGAATTGACACGTGCTTCTACTGAAAAGTTTGGTTCTTGCAACTTCACGGACTTTGTGGAGGAAGCTGTTGGAAACTGTGAAAAACGATTCTATTTGGACTTGGCACAAGATCGGACAGCAGATTGTCGGTATGCAATCAGGACGTTAGGGTTTATCATGCGTTCTAAGAACATGTTTTCTACATAGAATCGTGACCGTTTTGCCCTGACGAGAACCATACACCATATGTGAGAATTGTGGTTCTCTGTGCCATGGCGTGGACGATTATTTCCCATAATCAATATCCCATCATCATCATCATAATCATTATCGTAGTCGTCGTCGGCTTTGTCATTAAAATACATTGTTTGTAAATCTTTTACGTTCCTTAAAGTAATTTCCTTTAAAAGGATGTACTCATCCAGGTATTTTTTTCAAACTTAGCGCAATTGATAGCCATGCAAAGGACATTGAAAAAATGCAATAAAAAGATTGGGTCACCGTGCTTGTTTTTGCCCTGTATGCCCGTTATTCTAGTGCATTTTGCTGATTTGCGCGAGGAAAAACCGGAAAAACTGTTATTACAGTGCAAAAACTATGAATATTACTGAAACCTAGGGCATGTTCGTCTTTCTGGGCTATAATCTTTCAGAAAAGGGATTTCAAATGGCCGATGTTGCAAATAATGTAAGGAAATTGGACCGCCATCTCATATTCTCATACTCCTCCCTGGCTCCAAATACAGAGTTTTACATCATTTATACACAAATTCTACAACTTCTGCTATGCAACTTTTTTTCTTCTTGAAATTACCTTAACAGTGTATTTCACATTTCAATTTAGCTTGCAAATGTGTATAAAAAAAGGGGGGGGGGGGTTGTTGTAAGTTTAATGATAGCAATTTTTTCCAGTAGAGAAATTGTCCTTTAACTAATATATTTTGTCAGCTAGCTAGTCACTTAAATTCCTTATAATCTTACATGTTCTTTCAACTACAGCTGTAGGGTTTGTTTGTTGTGCCTTGTAAAGGTTACTTAATGCGATAAGTGTGTGTTATGTGATCAGTAAACACGGTAAAATCTTCTCTTTGCAGCACCTGTTACTCACGGTTGGAAGACTGCTTCGTGCAAAAGACCCGAAATTGTCTCACTGGACACCTGAGTACAGCTCAAATAGAACACTATATTAACATATCACTGCTGATCCAAAGATCCGTGGGCTCCCCCCAGTTTTATTGTTCCAATAAACCCTTGAACACGAGTGCCTTGGGTCCAAATTTAAGGAATCGGATACCATGCACTGATGATCTGTTCATCGAGGGACATAACTGCACTCAGCGTTTTCGCGATATTTTCAACACGAACAGAAATGATCCCAGCTTGTGCCAGTAAGTCAATTACGTTTGTTTGCTTTTGCAAGCCTGATTTTTCCCGGAGGCTTCTCTTCGCAACTGTTCAAAGCTGCCACGATTGGTCAAATTTTTAGTTTCTTGTCCGTTTGCCGCGTTGATTTGGTGTGTGATCATGAGTTCATTTGCTTCCAGCATGCTTGTCTAAAACATTTGAGCTAAAATCGATGTTAAAAAATTGGCATTATTCATGCGCAGATTCACCCGTTGTCCCTAACACAGAACTATGTTTTGTTCTCCGAAAGAAAAACTTTATACTAGTTCTTATGCCTTTTCATAAAACATTTCGTGAAAGACATAAGATGCTTAGTTTCCGGTTCAGTATAGTTTGAGTCCAACACTGAAAGCCCTTAAGACCCGTCCCGTTTTGTAAAATAATAAAAATCTATTTAGCGACAGGTTCATAATGTTCCGTTATCTATTCTCTATTACTGTTTTTCAGAGCTTTTTCCCGCGCCAGAAGTTGTACCCAATCTGTTATGAATCGATACTGTAAGATAATGGTACCGGTACCCACAGACGGTCAGTTTAACCCGTTCTGTTACCAGCGTGTGAAGAAACCTAAAGTCCATTTTCAAACCTCTAGGAGATCGACCAGTGAGACCAAAGCAAATTCTAAGCCCAATGACGCAGTTGCTAATAGGGCTCACAAGGTGTCAAAGGACCTTTCACGAATACTGAGTGTGGCTGTTAGTGTGGTTAATTTCACAATCGCTGTCAGGGTGCTTGGCCTCCATTAAGCTTGCGCTGGACTGCTAAATACCGGATTTGGATCGATTTTGGACACTGGGTTATACTAAATTGATGTCTGCTCCAGTTGAATTCTTGTTTAAGTTTTTGTGGACTCAAGTTAATGTTTAACTCATAATACAGCGTAGTGAAGGCTGTGAGAATAAGCTAACAACAATCACTTGTTAGGTAAAAAAGTACTTCATGTTAGCCTCATTGAGAATAAGCAAAATAAACAGTTTGTTGTCAGCATGAAAGGACGTTCTATTCTAAAAGTTAAGTTTTTCACATCGTCGAACTTATATCTCCAGTGAGAATCTACAAACATTTTACTGGTTAACTATCATGATTATCACTTCTGTATGTATGGCTGTAGTTGCACCAAGCTTGAGTTAGTGTAGAAAAGTGGTGGTGGGGGAGGGGGGGGGGGGACTTTTAAAAATAAAATAAACGGAAAATAAAACGGGAGGTATATGATGGCAACTACGGTTATCATTAGTTCAAGAGATCTGTGTGAGCTATGCAGTGTGGTTTTCATGGTTTAAGACCAGCTTCCAAATTGTCAAGCCATGGGGCAAAGACGCCTTTTTCAGCTCAACCCGACGACCGTCTTCGTCCCGAGGTGTATTTCATAGTGTACAGTGATTTTAGTCATGATTTTTAAGCTTTAAGCAGCATCACTCAGTCTCGGGGCTGAAAGATATATCTCAATAGGATAATGTCATCTCTAGTAGGTAGAAGTCATTTTCACATCTTGAAATTTAGTTTCAATTTGGTTTTGAAAATATTTTTATGTCAGTTGAGAACTTGATTTTGTTTATCTTCTGAAGAGAATTGTTTCAAGGCAACCCTAAGGACCTTGGACACCATATGACGCATGCAAACAGACGCACAGTAACTTGTTATGGCGAGTCTCTAGGATCTCTCAGTGCCGGCTAGTGGTATTACAATGCGATAATTCTTTTTTCCTGGTTTCAGTTTTATTTTATAGCTCAACTAAGGCAACCCTATACTTAGGTATTGCTGAAATAAACGATGTTAAATTAGTTGGTAAATACGAAAAATTGTCGCATCACGTGAGAGCAACATGGCCGATGATCAGGGACAATAAACTTCGTAATGGCTCAGTGACCATTCTCATCAATATGCTACATTATGGTTTACAGAAATGGTAATTTGTTATTTACGAATAAGAACTCACGATATCGTAACGACATGGAAAACGTGGACAGCAGTTTACGGTTTCTCTTCTTTTATCAGCGATTAACAAAGTCATGATGAACTTTTTCAACAGCAGAGTTATATACCTATTTATTGGTAAGTTACACGGCTTGATTTCTCAATAATAAGCACATAATATTGCTTGTTCACAGTCAGACGTGTGTTGCTACTGCTTCTTATTACGTGGTGCTCACCTGTCAAAATACCTCGCCAAACAACTTTTACTAATTTGTTGCAACAAATTTTTTGAGTTTTTTTTACCTCAAACATCTTGCACACGCAAAACCAGTTGGAGGTTTTTTGTATGGCACCGTAACATGAAGCACAGTTTAATCTCGGACCTGTGTCGGCTCTCAATTGAGAGGAAGGTTATTGAGTTATCTTATTGCCATGGTGTTGCTTGTTTTTGACAAAACTTTCATCAAACTTTGTTTTGTGTTCATCAAAATTTGTGTTGGAAAGTCCACATAATTTACTGACAGGGCCCGAAAAAGCGAAAAGAATTATTTCCGAAACTATTCCCAATGATGTAACAATTACGGTTTATAAAATGTTTACTCCATTCCATAACAAATGAGGGTCTCAGGAACAATCCTCCTTCCCATAATTTCTAGAAATGTCTTCGTCGAAAACTTCCAAATACTGTTGACTTGTCTTTGCCTGAATTCACAAATCCAGGGTCTAATGCTCTATTATCCCGGGTAGATGTGTTTTGAATTAAAAGCGGCTAAAGCACTCATGAGAATTATCTACAGTCTGCAAGTTTTTTTCGTAGTTTTGCATCACAAAGCATCAGGAGGTGAATCTTAAAACGAAAAAATATACTAAATATTGTGGTCCTCGATATAGGTTATACACCAATGACATGCGCCTCGTCATTGAACTGTATTTTTGACCACAGTTTTGAAAGTGAGCCCGGTCATAATCAAAAACTGTATCCTGAAATAGACAATTAAATCAGAGTAGGTGCGAGGTTCTGTAAAGTTGTGTTGTTCAAGTTGTTTTTAAGTTTTGTTAGTCTGTCAAACAAAAACAATTACTTACCCAGTCTATCGCCAACCTTGGCACTTTAAGGATTGATTACTGGATCTAAGCAGTAAATGTAATTATTGTTTCTCAGTTTTAGTGATAGCAAGATGCTGCGGATTACAAATGGTTGGAAGTTGCACTTTTCAAGAGTACATAGACAAGGCACGACAATGCACTACTGCATTCATAACAACTTTGCAGACAGATAAATCAGTGGATTGCAAGTAAGTTCGGATGAAACAGTTGTGTCTGGTTAGGTCAGCATGGCTTTTAGCTTGAAAATGACTGGAAGAGATTGTTGCATATGTACATTGCGGACCTAGCTTGGATTAAATATCAACTGCAAATTTCAACTTTTTCAGCCAGCGATTTATTTCCAAATCCTACATGGAAGTGACTAACCAGCCACTGCGAAAACGTATCAGATATTTTGATGATATTTGGATTTCATAGCTGGGACGATCTTCCCCAATCCGATCGAAACAAAATTTTTCAGCAATATTAAAGTAGTTGAGGAGAACAATGATTCATGACTACTAATGTCCAAGCTATCACAAGTTATTTCCTTTGCCACCTAAGTACTGACTAACGCTAACCTTTTTATCCTATTTCACCTACTTAGTTGACATTTTTAGCCCGCCATTTTGTGCCATTAAGGCTCTCTCAAAGGCCAATATTAATTAAAATGGCTTAGGTTTAAGGCCACCTGTCATCCCAACTTCTGGCGTGTTATTCAAGTGTCAGTTTCTCGATCACGACCACATCCTTCTGACAAAAAGCCTGTATCCAAACATTTCTAGAGATACAGTGTACTTTAGGAGGAGCACTAGCTCGGGCCCACGCTCCGCGCTTGTTATCGCGCTTTTTGCCCTCCCAGCATTCCCCCTTCGCCCCCTCCCAGGATTCCCCCTTCCCCCCCTCCCAACCCCTCCATAGATTTAGAAAAGCAAAACTTTTGGACATGGGCTAAAAAGCAAACACCCTGTAGTCCTTAACACTTTGTTTCTTTTCAGAATCGTTTACAACAAGATGGTCGAATGTACTAAAGATTACGTCAGAGACTGCGTAAAGGACCACGTATCAGCCAATGATATCGAAGCATTTTTAAACGAGGCGGCAAAGAGACTCAAATCTGAAGACTTTTACTGCAAGCAAGGACTATTTTCACCACCAGTTCTAACGGACGAACAGAAGAAAGAAATTCCTTGTACTGAAACATTTTACAATGAATCACGAACATGTGGAGACATTTTCCAAACCAAGTTTGGGAGGAATCGAGCAGATAGAACTCTTTGCGAGTAAGTTTTTATAAATCCATTTTTTTACTCTACCGTCATCTCTGTAAAAAGTAGCTTTGTAAAAACGATTTAGTCAATATATCCCTTCATGCGGCTGACGTGGACCCATTTTAAATCGAGTGACTATTCTGACCAGTCATAATGCATGCATACGACGCAATTAACCAATCGGAATCTTAGAAATGAAGATCGGAAATTGCCGACGGCATTCGCCAAGCGTGGGAAACTGCTGACCAGCAAACCATGATTGGTTTTAGTTTTTCCTCACGCTAGCTGACTAAGAAATTAAAGTGGTGAGCCATTTGAATTTTTCAGCTGAAGGAACAACTGTTGTCATATACCTCGCAGCACCAATGCAAATGGCTTCAATGTCCCACTTTTAAAAGGCCGAAGGATGATTAGTGATGAGATGCAATCCCCTGACTCAAATGGTAGGACCAAATTAAGTAAGGTGATGAGATAACTGAACTATTTTCAAGACACAAATTTCTCCACGGGTACTTCACTTCTTCTACGGTATACCTTGAGCCAAGTCTCCTTCAAAATCCGCCATAAATTGTTTTCCGCTGAATAGTTTTAGAGAATGTTCGTCTGCTTGATCGTTTCTGTTTGTTTTACACAGGGAATTCATGAAAGCGAAGTCGTGTTTAAAAGAAGCAGTAGCAAAACATTGTACTTTTGACGCAGATGCAAGGGAAATACTTCAATCTGCTTTTGATGAATACAATCCTTTCTGCAACGTGTCCACGGAGGAGGAAAGTAAGGACTCTTATCACTTCTTATTTTATCGTGTTTGTTCCTGTCTGGCATGTTTTTTTTTTTGCCTTAAAAGCATAGGCCCACAGACAAATCACAGGAACAACATAATATCTACACGGTGACAATAATATTTTTTTGCACTCCTACTTAAGACGACCTTTTGCTTGCATATATACATAGGCCTCAACTTTTCAACCACCGTTTGGTTAGCTCATGAATCAGTTGGTAAGATGTGACGTCTGAGAAGTGACAGAAAGATCGTGGATTCAAACCCCAGATATGACCACAAATCAGGGTATCAAATAACCGCTATGATCATGCTGGATATACGTAAGCGCTGCTTCAGCTCTGGATGAACTCACCAATTAATCGAGCAGAGAAGCGGGGAACGTAGTTCACGGTGCTTTGGGCTTCCTTACTGGGGAGCAGGGTTGGCATAGTGGTGAGAACACTCGCCTTCTACCAGTGTGTCTTGGGTTCGATTTCCGGACTCGACTGGGCTGAGTTTGTTCGTTCTCTACTCTCTCTCTATACATCTACGAGTTGGTCATGTTGGTTGAGGCTGGAGGATGAGCAGATCGTCTGCCCCCGATCGAGTCATGTGGCTGTTGCATGCCCTATGTTCTTAAAGGCAGGAGAGGAAAGGAATTAGAATTGATTGGTGTTTTTCGCTTGACTGTCAATGAAAGAATTCGAAACTGCGAGAAGGGCTGGAAAATATTCGCGCGAGAAAGTCATGATATGACTTTCGTGCTTAGAAATGGTTACCAAAGGCGCGAGTCTGGTATCCGCCGGTTACATGTAATTGCTTTATGCTCATTGACCTGGTCCTTTACCGTTTGAGTCTGTAGTAGTGATTGGCCCGAGTAATTCGTTTCGTTTTGGTTTTCTCGGCACTCATTTCCAACTCGCTGTATTTGTTGAACACACAGGTGTCAATAGAGAAGGTGGATACAGCCTGCCTGATGAAGGATCAGACGGAGAAGCGCTGGATGCCACAGGACAGTGCTCAATAATCGCACAGTTAAACAGGACTCGGCAATGCATTACGCTGTTCATTAGAAGTTTACAAGCAGATCCATATGGAAACTGCAGGTATAACGCGTGAAATTCCAAGCCTATGTGTATCTTTCCTACAGTAGTAAGAAACAGGAGAAAAAAATACAGATCAAAAGATGGGGTAGAACCATAATCTCTCTTTTTCCGTAATCACGAATCCAAATTTTATGTACGAACTCAATATATTTACGTTTACTGTGTGAATTCAAACTAAGCTTATGGTAGTTTGAGCCCGAGTGCCTGCACCTCAATTATGTTTTCACGTTACTGGCTTGGCGGGTCGCGCAAAGTTTTCCGCCGTGAAAATGTTCCCAAAAGAGCGCACAATCTGCATCTTGGGATTAAGGGCGCATCGTCTGCTATTTCTGTTCATATTGCTGCTACGAGTGTGTCCTAAAGTAAATTGTTAGGTCCTAAAAGATCAAGAATACTTTTTATTTCGGGTACCTCTATTCCGGGTTAGCGTCAAAAGAACGTGTCCTGAATAAATTGAATTTTTCTTGCAGCGTTAAGTACAGCAACATGCAGGACTGCATAGTGTGTGTGCTGCGCTCCTGTCTCCGAGAATATGGTATCATTGATGATGCCGACATCCAAGTGCAGCTGGAACAGTCACTGAACCAGACAAGTCCTGAGAATTTTTATTGTCGCGGCATGCTCGAGGCGCCAAAAGTGTCTTCAAGCCATGATCATGTAGACTGCGATCCCGGATTTTTTGAAGCCGAAGTGGAATGCTTAAGGGATTTTAACGATACCTTTGCTGCTAATGTATCGGATTCAAGTCTTTGCACGTAAGTGTAGACGCTAAGAAATTTTAGACCTAAAACTACATAAAAATGATGTTGCGTTAGTGGTTTAGTGAGTGATGATGGTGGAAGGTGACATGCGCGATTGGACTGAAGTTTACTACTCTTCAATCTGAGTTTGAACAAATGCAATCCTTTTGAGCGATCTTTTATTACTTCTGTTTCTTTATGCTTGTTAGTTTACACACTGGGTTGAGTATTGGTTGATCTAGGGTTTTGACGAAAACTAGAGAGACTACTGTGCGTGGGGGGAGGGGGGAAGGGAGGGAGGGTGTGGTAGATAACGACTGTGATAGGGTAGGTAGGTTCCCTATCAGGAATTACGATCAACCTCCCCCCCCCCTCCTTCCTCCCTGCCCCCACCGATGCAGCACTACAGTTTCCTTAAGAACTAACCCTCATGTTCCCGATTACACTTGGTAACTAAAGGGATTCGGGATGAGCTTCAAACAAATACAGCTTACGATGAAGCAAGATGAACCCGAAATCACCTTTCTGCCTTACATTGTGTAGCTATATACGATACAAGAAACTAGACTAAACTCACTTCTGGTTCTCACTCCATTATAGCAAATTCGCGGACGCGAAACGATGTCTCCGCGATCTCATAACAAGTAGCTGCCCCAATGATACCAGACAATCATCTCTCGAATTTGCGATTGTGTTTGATGACTACAACCCTTTCTGCCAAGGAAGCAGAGATCAAGGTACATATATACTTTCACTTTAGTGTTAATCTAAGAAATATGGAAGTGACCTTTTGTCGCAAGTTTAATTTGGCTGCTGTTGCGTAGTCTCTGCTACCATCTGTCAGGGTGAGCTCCCTAGAAAGGGAGACTGATTAAAACTTTGGCCACACCGTAACCACTAAGCGAGCGAAGTCACCATTGCGTTGCGTTGGAACGTCTCATGGAGCCTCTGTATTCAGAAAAATGTAATCAAATGTTTATAGCATGGTGTTAAGAAAGGAAGAGGGAAATAACATACCTTTTGAATTAGTGCTTTTCAATCCCAAACGTGCTTTGACTATATGCCATCAACTACCTTACGAATCTTATAAGAATAATGGCTGTCTGGTATTTTAATAGTAGGTTAGATTCACTGTAATCATACATCATCACAATCATGAACAAAAACTATGGAGACTGGACGCGGTTTATTTTTATTTTTTATCTTTAGATGGATCAACGCCAGCCTCCCCTGCCGAAGAATTTAATGAACCTTGCTTGGCCGAATTTCCAACAGTAGCTAAGTTATTAGGATCTAAAGGGACATCAGTCCAGTTAGTACATTCCATTCTCTTATTACTAGTTATGGTCTCTTTCTCAAAAGCAATGTAAACTAAACTCTTCAAAGTGTCCTTATCTCAAAAGATTTATTATTTCTATTGTACATATCTAACTTGCTTGACCGCCACAGCAAAACGTAGGTTCTTAGCACGCGCAATAAAAATTGTACATTTCCGGAATATTTGGAATATTTCGGAATATTTGTTTATTTTAACTCACTGCAGTTACAAATCAACCGACGGCATATCTCAGTTACTGGCTGTTTTTTAGGACTTTCTTTAGACACAGTCTGTAATAATGCTTCCACTCTTTCGGTAAATGTATCATGATATAATACAACTGTAAAACAAAGTTGGTAGAGCATCGCACCGGAATAGCGAGGTCACGGTTTCAAGCCCGGTTGAAGTCCGGAATTTTTTTCAGGATTCTTTACGCAATTGTAAAATTGCGATCACAACTGCGACGATCATTCTTCATTCGATTTCATATCCGCAGATCACATATGATTTCTTTCATATGCATTATTCACTGTAAAAGAAAGTATTGGGAACTTCCTTTAAGCTGTCGTCACCAGTTCATCTTGGACAGTTTCCACGCAGTTCCTTTACCTACATGAGGTTTCATTAAAGGAGTCGCCACTATGGTCAGAGGCTTTTTCAGGAGAGCATGGGTCTAACAGGGCCTTCACTGGCTCGTAGCCCAATCTCGTTCCCAGAGCCCACGTTCCCAGAGCCCACGATCAATAGTGGTTGCCAACGGTTACAAAAATGCACCTTGACTGCGACTGCGCATATTTTGGAACTGGCGTACCTACCGAGCTCTCGATCACTGCCGCAGGCCAGAGGGATCGTGGACTCTGGGAACGAGAATGGCTACAATCCAGTGAAGGCCTTGTTTGACACATGCTCTCCTGGAAAAGCCTCTGACCATAGTGGCGACTCCTTTAACGAAACCTCATGCACTGTATATTCCCAGCAATCAAGCCGTTGTTTGTAAAACATCCCAGCCAGTTACTATATAGCGTTTAAATTCCCAGCCAGCTCGATTACTGCTTGCAGAGCGGCTTTTTTGTCCAGCGGCCCCGTTGGGTACTCCTGCACTGATGCAAAGCTTAATTACGCTACAACAAAGCCAGTAGGAAAAATTGTAACCGCAACGTCAGGTCTGAAAAGAGGTATGGATTTTAGAGGCTACTGAGGACTAAAAAAGGGTGTGGCAAATGGCATATATTGGTCAGGGTTTGGAGAACGGGGCGGCACACCCTACCAAGTATTCAGAGGAGACCCCCCCCCCCTTCCAGGTTACAAGACTTTATTTGACAATCAATAACAAGACAACAGGCTTTGATTATTTCGGAAAGCCTCTCGCCGTTTCCGACTTAAGGTTGTGGGCATCTGAGTTAAACGAATCGCCCGTAAACATCGCAACATGTTCTACCTGCGTAGTTGCTTTCGGTGGAATCCGCCAAGTCTTCACCATACCACAAACGAAACGTCTGCCCTGAGGAATGGTAAGGAGCGTCACCAAAAGAAAGGACAAGAGAAGAAGACAAACCGGTATAACCAGGAATACGAGACCACTTCCTCAATCTCAGACCGCTATCACCTGACGGCGCTAGCGCTATAAACCTGCTCAGTGGCAAGATGACCCGATAGCTCGAGCTGGTTGTTATGGCAACACCAACGTGATTTCTTACCACAGGTATCCAACAGCCCCAGTAAGACCAGCTGTTACTACTTTGCGTGGCACAGGTTACGTAACCATACAGTTGAACCAACTTTATGGCTGCTAAATTACCGCGGGGAACGTAAAACCTGCCAGGTCGTTCATCTCGAGCCCTAAATGACCACTGGGTCTGAATTCAGCTTCTTCCAGCGGTCTTGGGAAACAAACAGCCATGAATGGCAAGTTAAGGGTTCGACTCTAACAATATTGTTGCACAAACACGACATTGCTTCATGGTCAGGGGTATGATGTGCGCGGCTTCAAGACAGTCATCTGATAGCTGTTTGTAAAATGTTACTTCTTTTTCAGTATACAAAGGCATACTGCTACATGAAATAATTTCTGGAATGGTCTGCTTATCAGACGCAAGGTCAAAGAGAGGTTATGTCAAGAAAGCAATTCATTAGCTAAGCCAGCCAACATCAAAAAAGGAAGCCGCTGAAATGAACCTTATCGATGAATCGCAATCACATTTATGGGTAGAAATAACGGTAAAAACTGTTGTTGTGGGATAGAGGAAGTGTCGTAGCTGATTGCAGAAAGAAAGGAAGTCGATTGCTCGGCCGATTGGCAGCAGTTACTGTACTGTGGATGCCAGAGGTCTTCTCGCTCACCAGCGGCGAGGAGCGTCGCTCAATTCTGTCGACCCCAACGAGAAGAAAACCTCTGGCACCCCGGGAGGGTACAGTTATTGTTGTTGTGAATTAAAAATACTCGGCACATTGTTTTGTCTCAGGCTTTCTTTCTTCCCAGCATGCATGGAGCAAAGGTTGCAGCAAGAAAGGAAGTCAATTGCTCGGCGGATTGGCTGCAGCAATTACTATTGTTGAGAACTAAAAATCCTCAAATTGTTTCGTCTGTTTGTTTTCTTTCTTCCAAGCTGCAAGGAGCAAAGGTCTAAAATACGGACGTGTCCGTATTCTTGGGGTGCACGTGACGTCATAAAAACTAAACATTTTTTTAGTTTTCATCTTCATCACGTAAAAGACATATTGGAAATATAACACTTTCTATATTTTCAGCTCGGTAGCATGCTTTGATGTGAAAATAAATGTAGAACAGTTTGAAATTCAGATTTTTTCACATTGCGTGACAAAAGATCGCTGCCGAGAGACGTGTCACCAGAGGTAGCCCAAGCTGACCTTTGTAATGTAACCACCAGCGTAATGGTGAAATTATAAGGCTTTGTGTGGGGGGAAAGGTATCGGATTTGAAGGGAAAATTAGCAGCGATTTTCAGTAAAAACTTCAACTCCTTTGTGGTACCTTTTGTGTCCTATGTGGTTCTTGGGCCGATTTGAAAGGATTTTGTGGAGTTTCAGTGAACTGAACTGAAACTCCAGCAAATCCCAACACAGACCGTAGAGCTTAAACTACATGTGATGTCACTTACGTGAAAACAGCGATTGGGGTCTGAACAGCCAAAATGATAGGAGAAGGGTGCTTGTGAATGTTTGCAAGCTCAGGAAAAGAGAAGAAATCAGACCGCGATGTTGGTGTACTTCAGCAGGGTACACCAACATGGCGCCCCTATACTAAACCAGTTTTGGGTGGTACATTTTGCCAAATAACTCGCCCTCAGAATATCGCACAACCTTGAGACTTTGACATGTTGTTTACTCATAGCTCTTCTACAACATCTCATTTTCTTGACTTGAATTATTGAATGGTTGGTTATTTTATTTTTCACTTGCGTGACACACGCACCAAGAATTGTACTAAGCAAAAACGGATTGCGGCAGTAAGAAAGGAAGTAAAATGTTCCTCAGTAAAAGTCCTAATAAGGCGCAACATTCTCGTACGAAGTCAATATTAAAATTTCAGTATATTTTAAAGACCATTCGCCATAGCACAACACAAAACGTTCTGAAAATAGTTGCATTCATACCAGTCCAGGTAGCTTGCAGGTTTTGTAGCGGGGGTGGGGGGGGGGGGGGGAGGGCGGGATTTTACAGTCTGCCTTGCTTACCACTGTAGATTTCTCGTGATGCTGAGTCACCCGGCGTCCCAGGTTGTAATCACGGGTTTCTCCCAGCAGTAGAGTGATCTAAGTTTTTGGGAGTACTGTTGGGAGTGATTCTTTCTAAATTCTAGTGGTTCATTCAGTTGAAAACCGCTTAACTTTGAAGATGAATGCCTTGTAAAGCGAAAGTACGAAAATTTGAATATTTATTTGTAGTTGTATTTGTAGATTTTCTCCGTCTGTCCTTTCTACAAGCGGTAATCGATTTCATCTCCGTTCTAAATTCGAAATGAAGACAGGACTAGTGTCTTTTAACAGTAGGTTCTATGATCCTTTCGTTGGGGTCCTTGGGGCAATTATCTAAATCGGGCTGACACAATACACCTTTTTCCTGGGTCATATATTTTCGCGCACTACAAGTTTCAATACATTTCGTTCTCCATATCCTCCATACCTACCTCCTCCCGCCCATCTTCTGGTCAAATACTCGAGTACTGTCAACATGCAACATTACACTGAGGATGATGGGCCCACGGGAAGGGACCATAGGGGCAGTAAACAGATGGGTTCATTAGGTATAATTATCTGTGGTGTGCCTGGAACACCTTTTGCTTGATTTCATCAAGAGTAGAAAATGATGACCGTTATTCATGCGTCTGTTGTCTTCTTTTGATTGAACAACGCGTGGGTGTGGCCTGACCCACAGCACCAGTGTACCCCTTACCCAGAGTTCCATGGTGCGATAAGCCAATATGGCGGGTAGAACCTGGTGTAAGACCCCACTATTATGTCCCGAGATATAGTGAGGTCTTACACCAAGTACTAGCCAATATGGCGGCAGATGTTATGTTTACTGCAAAATGACTACAAGCAGCCTTTTATGAACACTCTTAAAGGAACACAGGCTTAAAAAAAAAATGGAAGGCGACGACATCAAGGAAGGATTTCTCTGTCCCATGTGTCTTAAAGATTTGCGAAGCGCGTCGCTTTTGCAGAAGCATTTTGAGGAAAGTCATTCGGACGATAAAGACACCCTTCGCCAAATACGAGGGATGTTTGGGAAGGCGAAGAGGAAGATTCTGGATAAAATAGAAAGTTCGGAAACTGATGGAGCATTTGCTGGAGTTGAAGATGGGGCTCCTGAAGGGCCTGTTAGCAGAGGAGTAGATCCATTTTTGTGGGATCACCAAGAATTTGGTAAGAATAAACACTGATCGATATTGAATGACATGCATGACTTCAATCTAAAGGATTGTCAACTTAACTTACAGTAGTGTTAAGCTTATGCTTGATAGTGTCATGTGAATCAGCACAATCAATTAAGCTTAAGAATTTGTATTTCCACAGATTCAAAACCTTGAAGTCAATTCTCCATAGACAGCTTATTAATAATAATAATAATAATAATAATAATAATAATAATAATAATATATACATATATATATATATATATATATATATATATACAAACACCACTGTGCATACTGCTCTGTAACTCATACCCACGGAACTTAAACAGTATTTTTTAGGAGTCAAATCACTTATGGTAACTTCATAAAGACCATTCCTTTAATGCTCAGGAGCTTCAAGGAGCAGATTTAAAGAATTCAGGGACAGACGAGATGCAGAGATTGACAGATTTGTAGTAGAAACCAATAAAATCCTCATAAGACTTGAAAAGGTATGTCATTATAACATTTTTGTAAACCAGTCCTATTAATTTGAAATTTGTTCTTGGTTTTTGGTCTGGGTCGCACTTGAACATACTGTAGTCTCAACAAATGTTAATTTGTAGTGTACATGGCATTACAGTTGCCTTCATTGTTTAGAAGATAGTGAGTGTTACATGTAGCATAGTACATTCAACAAAATTACTCAATTCTGATTGGTTGAGAGCAGCACAATTAATCTCAAGCTGTACTCTGTAGGAGTACCTACTAAGTTTCCATGGTAACAGTATGTACCCAATTATGAGCAGCAAATTTGAACATCAACAGAAAAAAATAAATTATTTTCAGTGTCACACAAACTAAGTTTGTGATTTGCCAGAATTCTTGCATGATTTTGATGACTATATACTATTATACTATTACATAAATCAGTTATTGATTGATTGTGTGAGATTATCTCACAATAAAATTCCTAATGTTGTTAAATGTACTATAAATAAAAAATGGTACAACATTCTCGTACAATTGCCAAAACATTGTTTTACAGACTCGCCAGCACACCACCATCATTTTGTTACAAAACTAACTGAAATATTATGTTGTTTGTATTCTCGCAAATGTGTTCGAATACGCATTTGTGTCTGTAATAATTTGTGCTATTGTCAGCAACATGTGAAACTTAGGTCTGGGACTGTTATTGAACTAACCCCCTTATTTGGACTTAGTGCAAGTTTAATGGGACCCCCCCCCCCCTTTTGATTTCTATTGATTTTCTGTGGGGGGGATGAGTATTGTCTAGAACTGTGCAAATGATTTCATTTCTTATAATGTTTTGTTTATTTGCCCAGTTGTTAAGATCAGGAGTGCATAAATTAGACTCACCAGCACTGTCTGCAAGACCAGGTCGAAAATGTGAGTGGAAAGACATTCTTCAATTCAATTATTGATGCATTACAGACAGTCTTTTTCATGCAGGGCCATCTTTTCGGAGAGTGAAACATCTTTGGTAGTAGCAGTAGCAGTAGCAAGAGTTAACACTATTTGAATTATTTCTTCTTTATTTCAACTACTTGGCAGTTGTAAGGAATCTTGAAAATTCTCTGAAAGTCTTTCCATAAAACATGCATTAACTGAAAAACAAATTTCAAGGCACAATTTTGACGATAAATCAGGGAAAAGCTAACATGGATCACGCTGGCCATTTTCAAAGCTGGCTCATAAACTTGGAAACTCCATTCAAACAACAAAACTATTGGTCATGTGTGAATTGTAGACTGACTGTAAGTGATGTGTGAGTATTTGCTGTAAACTTATGGCTACCAATCATTTCCATAGCTCTTGAGAAAAGCCTGGTTCCTTGGATAGCTGACAGTGAAGTACAGTTTTGTCCAATTTGTAAAAAGCAATTCAATGTTGCACGACGCAGGCATCACTGTAGATTGTGTGGAGGAATCATGTGTAGAAAATGTTCCACTTTTGTGTCTGTAACATTTTCAGGTGAGATAATGAACAAATAATTATTATTTATTCACAGCTGGTTATATTGCATTTTAATTGAATAAAAAATGGAAAAGCAATGTTGTCAGGGCGGTCTCTAATTTCTCAAATAGGTGGGTATATAAAAGAAGAAGCCAGAGCTCCTCAATCAGTGTTCAAACTTTTTCAGCTGTTGACCCCTGGCCCTAATACAGGCCTGTGTAGTGAAAGGCCTCTCAGTCAGTTCTCAACACTACATTGTAGATGCATGAATGAAGTCATGAATCATCAAGAAAGTGAAAAGCAAAAGTATAAAACAAATACCAGTAGATTCTGTTTGTCAGTACATGTGTACTCTGATACTCTGTGTACTCGCGAAGCGGTGAGGTAAATATCCACCAGTGGCCACCAACACTGAGGTGAATAGTGAGATAATATAGCACAAAAAAAATGATTTTAACTCTTTTATTCCTGCAAAGATAACAACATTTTCAGGTGCAAATTCCTCGCGAATTGCTCGGAGGTGAATAGCACAGGATATCTGGAGTTTGAGTAGCCAATCGGTGTGCATTCAATGTGTAAATGATTAGTCGAGATTGCGTTACCGCACTTCCGGTCCAAAGGTTAAATAGGAGAATAAAAGCATTGTAAGAGAGTAAGAGGAGCGCGTTATGCCAAGAGACTAAGAAGATATAATTGAGAATTAAGAGAGGATTAGCCTTTATCGGAGGAAAGAGGTATGATTTTATTGTTGTAATTAGTGTGCTACTTGATGTTTCTGATATATTTTCGGGATTTCGTGTTAAATGTAAGCTTATCTTCGTCTCGCCTTTAATGTACACATGTCGATTTCACAATAGCTCAATAATTATTGCCTTTTCCATTTGTAAGTCTCGTGTGCTCCCAAATTACCTTTCAGTTTTTACGTCGTTTCAAGTATCAATAAAGAATTTTATACATACTGACGAGTAGTGCTTGGAACGCCAGTAAATGCTCCTCCGTGTCGCTACGCAAGAGCAAATTAGAAGAAGAACGTGCGATCAAATCCTTTACACAATGTTATCCACTGTTAGTATATACTAATTTATCATATGACCCATACGGCCCCATGTGCACTTCCATTCTAAAACTATTGAGAAAATCCCTGTATGAGGGCCGTACGCATTAGTGCAAGCAGGGCCGGAAAAAGCTGTACGGCCCTGTTAGAAACATATACGGCCCCAAGCAATACAATTTTAGAGGATTTTGTTGCATCTAACCATGTAAGTTTATTTTACAACCAGAAAGCAAATGCAAACAACATGTTAGTCAGAACAATTTTATGTGCAAATTAGTTGCTTTTTGTAAAAACTTCATCTTTTACATGCTCATGAAGAGTCTAAGGAGGCCATAATTATGATAAAATACACTTACTGACAGAGTTAGGTTGGGCTGGATGGGAAAATATTTGGCTCTCGGTGATGGTCCATGGACCTTGCTGTGCTTGGTCTGTACACCATGACCTGACAAGCCAAAGATTTTCCTGTCCAGCCCTCCCACTCAGTCAATAAGTACATAATACTGAGAACATCAAAACATGGTGAGAACATCAGTCATGCTATGTGCCTGCAGCTTGTAGCATGGCTCTTTGTTCTTACCACATTTTGACATCATCCATGCATTATCAGACAGTAATAATTTTTTTCTTGTATAGTGAGTATATTGAAGTTGGATCAAACTGGATCATACAGTCTTCCCAGGAGATCAAAAGGCCATTCTAAAGATGATTCTGATGAGGCTGGGATTCGAACTTGTCAGTCTTGTATGGATTGTCTTGAAAGGTAACTTTTTGCAGAATAATACTTATTAAAAGCAAAGAATGATAACTAATTTGTAAAATTAACACATAACATATTTTCCTTCACATACTTGGATTAATTTGGTCATGGTAAGGTACATGTAAGTTTGTACAATCATGTGCATCAGTTATGTATTGATGTTTGTCCTTAGTTACCACAAATAAGTACTTCCAAGTAAATTAAGAATGATACATTTTTTGCTGTTTTGAATATTTTTTTCATTCAAATAAAAGTGCTATGAGTGCAAGTACCGGTATGTAGATTATAGCTGAAAGCCGAGAAAAAAACCTGGCTATCATTTCAATTTTCCCAGCTGAAAAACCTTCTACTAATACTCTTAAAAATCTGTACAAATGGATTCATCTAACCAGCCTGTAAACTGATAATTCCTGTCTCATAAAAATTTTATCTACATCCCTGGAGTATTATGTAATAATATGACCTATTAGATGTGCAGCCCATGGTTCGATGTGATCCATCACTAATATCCAGTCAGGTAATTCTCCTCTTTGTAGTTTGATTCCTTCAGTTGACAAACTCCTGATTGAGGTACAGCCTCCATTCATCCATTTGTTATTGTTACAACAAATATTAATTTTGTGTTCAAAGATATGACAGGCAAGAGAAGGAGAAGAAAACAAAGCCAGCAATAGTTCAGCTGTATGAGGTACAAAAAGTAATGGTTATTACATTACCAATATTGATTATTAATAATACTGAAAGTCCACCATATTAAGCAGTGTCCGTAGATCACCTTTAATTTTTATGTCCATATATGTATATCATTGAATGATACATGTATATACCTTGTATAGCTATAATCTAGCAAATTTTACCAGTTTATAGTACTGTTATACAGTCAAGTTTTTCACACAGTTTCATCATCATCAGTGGTGTTGATCCCACCATTTCTCTTTCTTTTAATTACTAGTTTCATACTACATAGCATTACTACAGGTGTAGTGTAAGAATTTGACTACATCAAGGTATCATGGAAAGCCGCAAGAATCTAGAACAAAAATTAATCTTTGTAATCGGCACACTTCATCCCCACTGTATTGACAAACACTTTTCATTCAATTAATGTATTCCTATTTTTCATGGTGGCATGTTAACACCAATAGCATAGCTCTATCTCCTCTATATAAACCACACACAACCCAGTAATTTCTCGATTTGCTAGATGACAAACAGCTAATGCTCGAAATGTCAGCATTTAGAATCCCTGTTTGGTGGTCAATTTACATTCTCAACTCTGTTGAGAAACCAAATTTTTGTGTACAACTCCTCCACCTTTGGTACCTCCTTTAATAATTCCACTGTTAACAGTCTTACTTACTTCGTTTTGACAGAAAATGAAGAGCTGTATGGCAGAGGCAGAGTCGTTACAGCCTGTATATACTAAAATGGCTGATTCAATAAAGTGAGCATGACCACTATTTTGATAATACATGTAGATAATTTCCCAACCATTTTCTAGAATATCTAGAATTATGATCACTTTCTCACATTTATTTTGGATTTTGAAACTGCACTGCTTGAACTGGCACCCTTTTCTCAACAGCATTTTATATTTACTAGTCATTTCTCTTTGGGTTTTGGCATTGATTTTTCTACATTCCTCCACAGTTTAGGTGATATTCAGTACGACTTAGAGGAAGCTGCCAAAGTGCGTGCTAAGTTACTGAAGATGTATGAATCAGTTGACACTTTCAGGTACATGTTTGTTATTGAATGGCAAATGATACCAACACAAATTAAACCTGGTGTCCCTTTTGAATGCCAAGTGCTGCATCTACAAAAACTGGTTTTAGTACGGTATATTATTTAAATAAATAATAAACTTTATTTATACTGGAAAGACCAATCAGCTGACCATACAATCAGCTGGTATCAACTGGTGTCCAACAATCTAATATACAAATCAAGTCTTGGGTTTGGATGAGAGGGGAAAACCGGAGTACCCAGAGAAAAACCTCTTGGAGCAGAGTATAGAACCACCAAACTCAAACGTAGCCCATATATGATGCAGAGTCTATGACTCGAACCTGGGACACATTGGTGGAAGGCAAGCTATACAACAACCCTGCTCCCTATAAGGGTACCGGTGGTATGCATTATTATTTTAATAATAAATATTCCTATGAAGGACAGGCAACCAAAAGTAAACCAGGGAAGAAAGGGTCAAAATATAAAACAGAAAACAAAAACAAGACAAACTCCCCCCCCCCCCCCCCAACACCCAAAAAAAGGTAAGTGGAAAGCACCTGCGCCTCAACACAGATTTTAGGACAGCGTGAAGTTGAGGTAACAGCTTGAAAGATGTTTTTCTTTCTTCTGAAAGAATGTCTCACTATCCATGACAAAAACAAAGTTGTGCAATTATGTCTTAAATGTAATTTTATTAGCAAGAAAATATAGAGTTTGTGCCAACATCCTTAGGTTTTGCAATGTAATATGATTCCTTTTGCTTTTACATGTATAGTAAGAAAATAGCATCACTGGGAACCCAAGATGAGACACCACCAAGTCCACATACACTGAAACTACAAAAGGGTATCAGGACCTATGCCACAGGGTATCTACAGGAGAACATGTTTACTCTTCCAAACTTGCCTCCAGTGGACAAGGTTAATAAACTCCAACAGGAAAGAGCAAACACACTAGCAAGAAAAGCCGCAGAAGAAAGGGCACAGAGAGAGAGAGCCATGCAAGAAAGACTTGAGGCTACAAAGATGCAGCAGCATAAAGGACAAGGAGGTGGAGATTTCAACAGAAATGAGCCTTCAGGCAAAGTCAAGACTAGTCAGCAGACTCCTCGAGAATCTTTTGTAGGAAATGGCTGGGGCCCAGTCCCTATCACACAAGGCTCATCCCCAGACCCCATGCTTCAGCAAATAGACATTATCAGGAGTTATATAAGACAAGCTAGGGAACAGAAGAAATTTGATGAGGTTGAAATGCTTGAAAGAAACTTGATGGAACTTGAAGTAGAATATGCTCGGCAACATCAAGGAAGATACATGTAGCAAATTACTGTGGTTAGTATCAGCATTATGTAAATACAGTGCATTTTAATATAATTATTATTTTAGTTAGACTTTTCAATACAATTATTAATTTTTTTCTTTGAATGTGTCATGATGCAGTTTTTGGGAAAAATGACCCCAAAGAGAAACAATGCAAATAATTTTGTCAAACAAACAAGGTTCTTGAGACAGAGGAAAATATTTTCATAACAACAATAATTTTATTATCATTACCGGTACTCTAATTTTCTATCGGAAAATTATTGGCTTAGTGGTTTAGGTTTTGTAAGAATTTATAAATTAAAATTGCTAAACTTCTATCAAACAGTAACAGTCTTTAAACCTCCAGTTGTGGCATCTAAAACTTTAGATGATATACTGTACTACTGTAAACCATTTTGATGT
The DNA here is from genome assembly GCA_948470475.1 of Galaxea fascicularis. Lineage (NCBI taxonomy): Eukaryota > Metazoa > Cnidaria > Anthozoa > Scleractinia > Euphylliidae > Galaxea > Galaxea fascicularis. Next base: position 533,678 of record OX419346.1, read on the forward strand.
ACAAGTGAACTTCAATTATTGGAAACATGTTTGTAGGACAAACCTATTTCTTGTTGGCAGTTGTGGGTGAATTCGATGTTCTTTCAAATTCAAATGTCTGACTACAAACTAATATTTATTATTATGACATAAGAGGTTTTTTGGAGGGGAGTCTATTCAGTGATGTAGACACAGTCATGGGAAAATAAGAACACTGTTGGCTTGCTGAAATCCAAGAAGAAAACAATTTACCTTTATGGTGCATAAATAATTCTGTGGCTACCATTTGTATAATATACATGTACATACCGGTAATAACTTAAGAATAATTTTGGAAGTAGGGACCTGATTTTATTCTTCCTTCATTAATATTTTCTACTTAAAAAAAAATTGTTTTTGAAGACAGAAGAGCAGTGTAGCATTGATATGCATTTTATTGAATGTTACTCATTTTAAAATTCATGCAATAATACATCATACTGTTGCTTTTTTAAAAAGAAACCAATAAATACAAATGTCGCTAGTTGGAAAGTTCCATGTTTAGTTCAGTTCAGTTGCCACTGTCTCTGAAAATTTACCACCTCCCTTTACTCTCGGTGGAAGTTCATTATTTTGACCAAACGAATAGATCCAACAGTTAAGTAAATTTGAAAAGGTGATCTGGCCTTGATCACAGATTTCTTTGTTACACTTTGGCTGTAAATTGATAAAATTCATTTTTACACAGATTATCCAGCTGCTTCTTTCTGTTGCCAGAATTTCGGTTTCTTTGCATCAGGGTGCGGCACACGGCTAGGGCAAGGAAACTGGCCTGGCTTCTCACATATGCAGAAGCAGTGGCCATACTTGCCAAAATTACCCGGGTTGAAACGGCCAGGATATTTTGGCATGGCTCTGTCTTGTCTCTCCCTGAAAAATAACATACAGCTGTAACATACAAAAGTAACTTTTGGTAAAAAAAACTTATATTATTGGGAAAACCCAAGTTTTGCCCTTCTTTCTAAACCAAGGGGCTATTAACAGTCATTATGATCAATTTGGACTGATTCAAAATAATGAGACTGATCTCAATCGATCAAAACCATGTGTACCTTCCAGGGGGGAGTATCCAAGTGAAGGGGATGATTGAAGGACTTTTTGGGGTATGAAAATTTGGCGAGTATTTTTCTGGGGTGGCTTGATTTAACTAGGGATTTTTTGGAGTCTTCAAAACAATCTGAAGATTCGTGGTAGTGCACTGGGGTGAGTGTTTATGTATCCCATGGGTGTAGTTCTGTAATAAAGTACAGTCCTTTCTGGAAACTTTTAAGGTTTGGAGATTTGATTTTTGTCCCCATTTCATCA